>OW679194.1:164922882-165004890 GCA_940337035.1 Agriotes lineatus | reverse complement strand
TATAAAAACTAGGTAATTAAAAAGTAAAATTTAATTACATATTTTTAGTAATGGTCATATTATGTAAAAATAAGTGTAAATCATAGTTTACATATATCTACATAAGTAAATGTTAAATAACAAGAAACAAAGTTAAAGTAAATAATAATTATTTACAGAGTTACTCTCCGAACGTTTTTTTCGGCGAAAATGTTTATAAGGCTTTCCATATTTGGAGATGATTTTAATTTTTTAAGCTCTTTTCGTTAAATAATATAGCTAAATCCGATAGCCCTTCTTGTGTCATCGTACATCTTAAGTAGTTTTTGATAAGTTTTAATTTTGAAAAGCTTCTTTCTGCTATTGCTACCGTAACAGGAATTGTCAAAACAGCATACAAGCAGTTATTACCTCGGAAAAGTTTGAAGCCGTACTATTAAATTTTATTAATATTAATTCTTTAATTGTATGGATCTGTTCAGGAAACCGCGACTGCGCTGGGGTCGAGCACATTCTATTCGTGATTGGAGGGGGCGAGGGGCAGTCAAACACCTTCCACCTATATATACCTAAATTCTTAAGTGTGCCCTAAGCAAAAGTTTCCAAATTAAATTTATATGATACATACTATTTTTTGAGAGCTTGGGAACTGCAACTGATGGGCCCCCCTGGTTCGTGGGCCCTGTATCATCGATATGGCAGTAGTTACGTCCCTGTTCCTAGCCATCAAAATAATTAAATCGCATACTTCTTTCTTATGTGCAGGAAATACGATTAAACAAATCTTAAACAAACACGGCTGCAGAATGTCTTTAAATTTTTGTCAGGTCTCAGGTATTTTTAATAGTTAAGGATTGCATAGCTTCTTGTGTTATATTTGCTATTTTCTGAATAAGGCCAACAAATAATTCATTTGGATATGTTAAATTTCCACGATTTTGAAGATAAAGGTAATAAAGGTCCTGGAATAGTGTAAGAAAGAAGAGACGTGATACAAGTTGCACAGTTAATTATCTGTTGCAATTTCATGATAATGTACCCAGCAAGGAAAGCCACAGATGCAGAATAAATACTGGTGTTACTTGCATTTCACAATTTCACACACAAACTGGTGCTTTGTGCAGTAAAGCATGTGCAGTTTCTTCGTTAGTCCCTGCGCACCATTATCAGCAGACAACTGTTGAATGGCATCTATGTAATTTGGAAATGTTTCCTCTAGGCAGTGCAACCATTTATCGGATATATCTACATAAGGTGCTATGCTGTCATCCAAAGCACGAACGTATTGTGACCTGTGTGAAACATTGTGAATTTTAAAAAAGTGATACATAGTTTCCATGTAAAATACAGTTGCATCAACATCAGCAAACCCATCATTTCCAGATTCTTTTAGGAATTTTAGTGAGGCAGTTATTGTTGGTGAAAATATTTGTATAGCTCGAAGGACGTTCATTTTTTCAAACTTAGATGGATATTAATGTTTCTTGTCAAAAACCTTATAGGTTTTATTGGTAATCTTTTTTGCAGATCGTGTAAAAATTTTACATGTGAAGAAGAAATTATACCGTTTGGAGAGCACATATCATGAGCCAAAAATTGATTTCGTGCATTTTTAGAGCATGACATTAATCACATGATAAAAATATGGGCAACTGTTCAAGATAAGGATGTTCAATAAAAATTTTTATTGACCCCTCCACTTAACTCTTCAAATAGAGCTACGTTTGATGAAATATTGTCTGTTGCAATCCTCAGTACAATCAACCCACAATCTGTCTCTAATTTTAGTATTTCTAAGGTCAAGGAATGGAAATTTGCTACTGTTAATGATGCATACAAAAAGTATCCGACAGGTATGGTGAATGTTACAGGAAGTCCATGTACAACAAAGCATTACAATTTGTTAGCAATTTTAGGTTTTTTCAATGGAACTAGAAGTACAAGTGCATAAATACAGTCTTCAAATCTGTTGTAATACATTTTTTGTTTGATGGACATGTCATCTATGATTAACGAGCACAGTCTTCCTGCTTCCTGTTTTAAATGAGCAATATCAGTGTGAAGGTGATCCTTAATTAATTGATTTTGCCTATTAAAGTTGCCTAGAAATCTAGAAATTGTTGTTTTGGATGGCAGATTGATTACATTTTTGGGACAGAATTGATATCCTTTTGGGGAACAAAATCTCCAAATAGTGCAAAGGCGTATTGATGACTCACACCACCTGGAAACTTTTTTATCATAATTTTGAATTAGGTTTAATAAAAATTGTGCCTTTTCATCTGACGTTTCTATATCATCACAAATCTTAGTAGCATTTTCCACAACTTTAGAATGTTTGTTTAGTTTCTGTTCCGCATTTTGCAATCATAATAAATAGTTTTGATATTTACTATTAAGTTCTTCTAACTTGGTAGTTAAAACTTTACATGTTCCACTAAATTTTTATGGTTATCCACAGTACAAGTTTCGGAAAAATCAGAAGTTGGGAGATTAACAAGGAGAATGTCATTAGAAGTACTATTAATTAACTGAAAATAAGGAATACTTTATATTAGTCAAATACATTTAAGGAAGGGACAGCTTCATTCTTCAAACGAACAAATTTCAAAGTGTAATACAAACAATGGTCTTCAAAATGATTTTTGCAAATAACCGAGTTTTTTTTTTAATAAAAGTTTATTTGCAATCTGTTAGTTATAACAATAAGCAAATCAGATTTAAATAAGACGGTAAATTACAGTGAAATGTACATGAGGAGCAAACACCCAATGGCATTCCTCCTGATAATTTTTCTTACAAATGTATAATTATGGAAAATACAGGTACAAATTAAAAGCGGTAAGGAAGATCCAAAGGCTTGAAACACGTAAGTCTAGGCAGTTCCAATCGCTGAAGATACTTAGCACTACTTCTTTAACTGATTTGATATTAAGGTCTTCTCTGATTTCTTTATTTGGGATATAGTAGGGGGCATCACAGATGGTACGAAGACTCTTCGACTGAAACCGTTCCAGTATCTCAATGTTAAGAGTTTGACGCAGTACCCCAAAGCTGGATTCCATAACTCCAGATTGGCTTTAGAACGGTTTTATAGACTAAGAGTTTATTGGAGAGAGACAGCTTGGAGTTACGACCTAGTAACCAGTAATAGGACTTGAATTTTAAGTTTAGCTGTTTTCTCTTAGTCCAGATATTGGTTCGCCATGTTAATGTTTTGTCGAGGTGCAGTCCTAAATACTTCGCACAATCTGTTTGCGGTAAGGCTTGATTATTCATTGTAACCTTCATGACAAGGCGTGCGATTGGGTATGAGATCTTCGTCTTCAATGATGGAGGAGAGCCGTTTAAGGAACATACGTTCAAAAAGTTTGGAGAACAGTGAAAACAAACTTATTAGTCTGTAGGAGGTTGGGTCATTGCTCGGTTTCCCAGGCTTCAGGATTAAGACCACTTGGGCGACCTTCCACTGGGCTGGAAAAATTCCTGTCCGCAGAATAATATTGAAGATCAGCATTATTAATCTGACAGCTTTAGGAGGCAATTCTTTAAGTATTCGCCCAGTAATTAAGTCATATCCTGGAGTTTTTCTACAATTTGTTCGAGTAGCAATCATTGTTTCAACTTCTGCAATAGAGAAGGGTTTAATGGGAGGTGAAAGTTGAAAAGGGGCTAACAGGAAGGTATCGATATCATTATCGTCATCATTCGATGGTAGCGGCTGGAGATGTGCAGCAAATGCTTCGGCCTTACTCATATCAGTTCGCGCCCATGATCCATCTTTGTTACGAATTGGGAATAACCGAGTAGTCTTTGATGTTATTAATACCTACAATTACTACAATTTAGTATTTAAAAAAATGATACAACAAATTCACAAAATAATTACCTCAATTTTCTAAGCAGTTGATCCATGCCGGCCTAATTAAAGGATTTGCTGGGATTTGGAAGAAAGGCGAATTTTTATTTTTAAAAATTAAACAACTTTTTCCCATTTTAGCACGTATTTGAATTACAAATGGAAAAAAATAACCTTTTCGACAATCAAAATTCGAAAACGTCGACTGTCATTAACTTGTTAAAGTCTCTAATAGATGGCGCAACGGGGAGTAACCATGGCCTACTTTCTCAGAACTGGTTTGGGTGAATTGGAACGGCTATGTAAAGCGTTAGCGGACACAGATGAAGCTGGCTATGCTATTTCAGTCCTGATTGTTAGCTCTGTTAGGAGATGGCAGCTGTGTGTCTATACAGACCATAGATATATAAGTACAAGATACGGCGTGCCGTTGATATAGTGTAACAAGACGTACCATCTATTTCTGTCACTCTCAATGCGTGAATTACGTATAGCGCTATCCTTTAGAGAGGTACTTGGACTCGCCATTGAGAGAAATTCTGATAAAATACATTTAACTCGTGTTACATGGTGCCAGAAATAGTCTTTTTGGTCTCAAGATGCTACAAAATGTAGAAAAGAAGTAATCGTATAAATAAACACAAATTAGAAAACATAACCTCAACAGGTAACACTTGATAACCTCACTCGATGAGGTGTGGGGGTGTGCAAGATATTCACTCGCTAACGCCTTTGAGTTTTACGGTTGATAATAATAGCCAAAGAGGATATATCCTCTTTGATAATAGCAATCAAAACCATTGCTAAAGTTCAATTTTCGAAGAATAAACTGTGAAATTGTATGACACTTCTGACGTTTTCATTTCAAAACTTCAAAATTAAGCGTACGAAACATTGTATGAAATACGTCTAAAGGGAGAGAGAAATAAAGTGATATAGGTTAGAATGAAATGGGGGAAGGTACCGAACTCCGTGATATGTTATTTTAAGATTCGACGTACGTTTACATGTAGTGAACGTATCCTGTACTAATATATCCATGATACAGACAGAGCCAGTAGATATAGAGAGTACCGCCAAGTCCGCCATGTTTATTCCTCTGACATATGCGTCACTTTGAGGTTTGTCACACAATTCCGTCAACGTGACGTTTGTTGGCAATCCAAAACTTTACTTAAAATTGGCAAGACTGTAAGTCTATGTCAAATTCGAGGTTAGCAGGTTAGTTTTTGCGTCAGTTTTGACACAAACTGGCGCAAAATATAACCTGCCAACCTCGAATTTGACATAGACTTACAGTCTTGCCAATTTCAAGTAAAATTTTAGACATACTTCAATCAGTCATTGCTGGTGGGAACAAAAATGGCGGCGATAGCGGCATTTTCACGGATCAAAGAATGGCGGTACTCTCTATATCTACTGGCTCTGTATACAGACTTCGGAAATATTTATAAGTGGCCACTGTACCTGACAGGCCACTGTACCAGCCTCTCCCCTACTTGTGATCTGTCAGACCCTATACATAAAAATGGGCCTATGGAGCAAGTGGCCCACTATGTAATAGTGTTTCAATATGAATCAATATTTATATAATGGTTTTTTATTGCAGTGGTAATTGTTACCTCTTCAGAATAAAAGTTACTATTAAAATTCGCAGCTAAGCACTGCTTAATACATACAATCAGGCATAAGTAAAAATTTTAATTTTGTCTAATAGCAATCGTTTTATACTGAACACACTCTAAGTAGGCGTTTGTTCAGTTTAAAACGCGAAGTTGGTATTATTCAGCTCATGTTTGACATTAAGAAATGGATTTTACAACGTCAGCTGTTAAGATGATTGGTTTTATAGAATTAAAGCTCAGACTACCATTAGCACTACTCATTAGTCGATTAAATTTGCAAGCTTAGCTTTCAAAAATGTTACTTGGGAAAATACTCCCGCTTAAACACTTCCACTTCGTGTCGGTGTTTACCTGAAAAAAAGAAACGCATTTTGCTCACTAGAGTGCAAAACATGTAGGCGCACTAGGGCGCGAAACAATATTGATATTCTAGTTTGGCGGTAGTAGAAAAAATAATGTTTGTATTTCGTAGACGAAATGAGTGTTCTTTGACGCATTCGAATTACTTTTTTGCAGCGACTTGATGGCATCCGCTAACAGTGTCTTTCTCATGCCCACAAAAAATACTAATTTCGCGCACTTAATACGAAAATAACTATTTTGCAACAGAATAAATTTATATTATGTATTTATAACGAAAATCACAGGTATCAGTAGAAAACAATGTGATATTATTAGCTTCAGATCTTGAAATGCTGTAGGTACGAATGTTGATAATTTTAAGCAAAGTGTAGTAAAGGCCAAAAATTGGACGTAGATGTGTAATAATTTTTATAACCGTCGCGTATAGTATAACGATTTCAGCTACTTTGTAAAGAAAATTACATGAACATTTTTTGCAGGGTTCAGCTAGACTCCATAGATGTATTACAGGAAAATCGCTTACGCCCTATATAATTTATAAAAATTTGCTGCACCCATAACTGTGCCACCGTTAATAATTACTAAATAAATTAGGTTTTAAAATTGGTCACACAATCGGCAGCTCTATTGTATCAACGTGCAACGAAATGCCAACAAATTATAGTGCAAATACTATTTAGTGACGTGGGAAGTTTTCCTTCAAGCGTTAGAGATGAATGCATAACATTAAAGAATTCCGAGCAAATTTTGTATCTAAGGTGAGATACAGTATAGACTACTTAAACCTTCTAATATCGTGTAAAACGGTAATGTAAGCCGCCGAATTGTTAAAATTAATACTGCCGAGGTTAGTTTAAAGTCGATTAAGTAATTTAATCTAGGATTGACATGCGAGCACCACCTGTTGATCTGCGCCTCTCCTAAATTAAGAAATTGCTATTGCGTAAGCCGAAGAACTTCAATATAATTAAGAATCGTATGTATAACTAACGCTTTTTTTAAATTATTCTGATATATACAGCGTGTCCCCGGAGTTCACATAAGGTGTAAAAAATAAAAAATATTCGACTTAGAATCTGATATTCTAGGATTCGCTCCTGATTGGTCTTAAACTGAGATAGTGTTAAAATTAGTCAAATTAATTAATATACTACGTGTTTTTAGAGTCGATCTTGTTTAGAATCTAAAGTAATGACAAACTCTCAATTTTGAGACAAATCGGCCTACTTTGATTTTTAAAACCTTTTGGACCTTTTGATCCAACATACTTTTTATTATGGCTGTAGGAGGCACTCTTACTGGTACATAAAGTAAAATGTTAAAATATAATAGAATGCTTCCTACAACCACGATAAAAGGTATGTTGATATAACAAATTTAAACAAAAAATCGAAGAGTAGGCCGATTTGTTTGAAATTTAAGAGTCTGCCATTACACTTAACTTGAAACAACCTTTCTCAATACTTTTTTGTTATCTCTTCTAGTAAAGGTAGTTTACTCTTGACCGTTTTATTTTAAATCGATTTTAAAAATACCTTGTATATTAATTAATTTAACACTATCTTAGTTTAAGGCCAAGCAGAAGCGAATCCTAGAATGTCAGCTTCTAAGTCGAATATTTTTTATTATTTACACTCAATCCGCGGACACACTGTATAACACTTAAAATAAATAAAAAAAGTTGAAATGCAACTAAGGTAATTGCTAGAAAAAAATAATTACTGTTAATTACACCTTATTAAATGCGTAGGTCACATAATATAATTAAAATTACTTTCTTTTTCAGTTCATTTTCTGGGTTGTAGTAAACGCGTGGGTGATTTATCACTACGCAGTTTCGAAAATGCTTGCTGTTGACAGTCTTTTTATATTCTATGGCCAACCCTTATGTAATTTCTTTTTGAACACACCGTATAAGAAACGGGGAAACAGAGGTATTTTAAAAAATTGCTGTAGACGCTCGACTAATAAATTGCTCAGGTTGATTTCATATTTTTACTTCAAATTTCAAAATCTTATCAAAATATCTAATAATATCTATTGATTTTAAGTTTAGGACAATAAAATATCTGAAATTGGGCCACTATGCACTGTTATTTAAAAAAAACTAAATGAACCTTTGTGTAAAATTATTAAGACGCCAATATTTTAGTACCTAGTAATTAGCATAGGGGTTTTGTATGTTTCGTCATTCAACGCACCCTGTATAACGTAAAGAAGTAATGTGTGATGAGGAATTATAAGAAAGTAAAGATTTTTATAAAACACTATTAATAATATTCGAAGCTAACATGCTTGAGCAGTCCATATACAAAGCAGCATATGAGCATTGCAAAGCAAGCAAACGACAAAGTGCATAATTTACAAAATGTTCAATGCAAAAATGTGGTAAACGTATGCAGCAATTTTAAATTGTATTAGTACCATACCCCATATTACATTTTTGAATCAACTAAGCATGGAATTTTGCAATCAAGTATATTTTATTTGTGTTTTACGCTGTTTACACTTTGTTATCTAATTTTGGCTGTATAGTTCAATTCCTCACTCAAAAACATAATTTTCTGGACTTAATGCCTGTTACACTTGCACGGCAGTATAGGCCTATGCTAGTACATCATTTAAAACAAAAATAAATTGCAATAAATAAATAATTATTATGAACCAATATCGTCTAATGAAGATAGTTTAAATTATATTTTTACCGTAGGTATTGTAATATGTAATGTACTTACCGCAAATATAGTTTTAGCGTCTTACACAATAAATATTTGCTTCACTATTACAACCTACATATCGCATCTACATACATGCACCAATCCACTCTTTGTTCGTGTACGCGTAGTACAAAATGCGAATGTTGCACATAAGTTGCTGTTCTCCGACTTGTCAGAGGAAATCATAAATTATGCTTATATTGGTCCGAGAATACCCTATTCCGATTTGCTTAATATGTAACTTAATAAGACCTTATCGTATTTTTTGCGTTCTGGAGATTTAGCACCCTATCGAGGGTGTTCTGTAATTGAATTACCATAAAGTAATACAAATACTGCGAGTAATTTTAATTACCGCAGGTAATTCAAATACTTGGAAAGTAATTTAAATACTTTAGAGTAAATTCATTATACAAAAGTATTTGAGTAATTGTATGTAGTAATTAATTACTTTCAAAAAGTAATTGTCTAGTACTTTTTAACAGAAATGGCAATTCCCAATTACAATTACCACATTTTGAAAAGTAATTGAATTCCAAGGCAAATAAACAGAAAGGAATTTAATTAGTAATTTAATTACAAAGTAATTAATTACTGCCCAGCTCTGAACGTATGCTGTCTTCACATGTCTATGTGTGTCACGTTTCCATCGTTAACAATCAGGTCTACTTCGTCAGCGATCGGGCATACTTTCGTATGTCGTTACCCCCTTTTGTTAGCACAACGATAATCCTGTGTGTTAAGTAGAATTCCTAGCTGATCGGTTAAGGCGTTTGACTAGAAATCGGATTTTTTCAAATTGTTTCGTTTCACTGTTACGATCTCATTAAAACCATTAAGATATCTACTATTTCTGAATAATCATGAACACCTATCAGCCGTTGTTCAATCTAGCAGACGTTATTTTTGCTGTGCGCTTTGTTTATTAAAGGTTCTAAACATGTTTTTGTATTTCTTTATTTATAATTCGATTTGAAAAATTCAAAGGTTATTTGAATTAGATTGAAACCATCTACATAGTGGTCTAAACGTTAGTAGTCAGATAACCATACGCCAAACTAATATTTGCTTACTTTACTACTTCGTGCAACCCACTCCAGATTTAAAAAAAAATCTTATTAGTATATACGTAGCTTACGCTGATGCCCTACACACTAGATGTGTTAACTAGTAAAGAATTCACAATAAAGTCTGGCTTAAAAATTATATACCTACTAAAAAATGTGTCATTAACTTTAAGTCGAATATTTTCGAATTAAATTAAGTAGTTTATATTATATTTAATATTCATATTTGTAACTATTACTGAGAGAATTCTTGGTCTCTACTACGTCTTTGTTGACCTGTATGTTAACGATTTAATTAAAAATATCGATTTATGCGGCAATATAAATCTGCTTTACAAAATTCTCAGTAATGGTACAGATACCTTCAGGTTTTGGGGTCGGGGTCGCTGGTTGTCGAAACGTTACTGTATGCTGATGTCAAAAAGAACTATTTGTGGAAAGGGGCCCTACCCTATGCTCTGAAAACTACGAGAACGCTTTCAAAACCTAATTTAACTAATGGGATTGCGTTCTTGGGTTTCCTAATCTAACCGTTTAGGAAATAGGAAAAAGGGAACTTCGGGCTGCTTTAGAAGTTAGCTATTTCAACTTAATTCGTGTGTAAGATGAAACATATTGAGTAAATTGCAACAAATAGTAACTTTTATAGATAAATATGGGGGTAATATTTTCAATAAGGAAATGATTTGAGCAACTGGCGATTGTAACGAATAACTGTGAAAAAGTGCAAACAGAAATCTTTTAACAAATGCGTATAAGTATTTAAATCCGACTTTCACTTCGTCATCCATCGAACCATGCGTTTTTAATGCGTACATAAAATCTCGACCTGGTAGTGATTTTTTGATGTCGACATTATTTGTACGCTGCAGGACAAATTGTTTTATGGAAATTTATTTGTTGTAGTATAAAAAAACAACGCTGAAGGCATTTTTTCGACTGAACCAGTAACTAAAAATCACAATACCTTAATAATAATAGTGAAAAATATGCAGTCGAACGCAGTCGGAAATTTTTATATTGCATGGATTATGAACATTCCAGGGTAGCAAAAATCAATTCTCGTAGCGGAGCTTTTACAAAAAGATTAAAGAGCTTTTAAATTTCATTATGGACGACGAAATTACATAATGCTCTAATGTTGTACGTATAATCTTTCATGTGGGGAATTGTAAATTACGGTACACTGACAGATAGTGTGGTAAAAAGTAGCATACATTAATTTTTGAGTAGTACTTAAAAATCACGTACTTCGGCAATCTATCATGATTTTATGCTAATATAGCTTTCTACTGAGTAGGCAACTTTTATACCACAGCAGAAATAACCGTGCCTACCTGCTATTTCTTGATTTGCGGATTGTAGTGGTTGTTAAAATATTAAGTAGCGAATTTGTTTACACTACAAATTCTATTAGGCAAATATTAGAAGGCGTCACCTCTTAATAGCCTATATAATTGCATTTATGTAACATTTTACTTATACATATATACTCAGAAAGATACACATCATATTATTTGTAACTCTAACTTCCTAGAAAATAGCAGCAAAAAGAAAGGACAAATCAGATATGCCTTTTGTTTTTTTTTTTTGTTTTTTTTTAATTTAACGCATCGACCACGAAGGGTCATTAGCGTGTTCTTTATTTTTACAGTAAAATCAACAATATATAATATAAACAAGAGATGCTACAACAGTCGGTACATATCTATTTCATTTAGAAAATTAATAACATTAGTTACAGTTTCTAATGAACCTGCTAGAGCTTCTTGCACTGTAGGTGGAATGTTGTGTTTTCTTCTTTCTTCATGGTACTTAGGACAATCTATCACAAAATGTTTAACAGTGAGTAGGGTTTGGCACTCATTGCATTGTGGAGGGTGTTCCTTTTTTATAAGATAGCAGTGAGTTAGGTTTGTGTGACCTGTTCGAAGTCTTGAAATTACAACTTGATCCTTCCTCCGAGATGGCAGCACTATCTTACAGTTTATATGTGTTATAACTTCTTTTAATTTACTGTTACTTTGCGACCAGGTATCCTGCCATAACTGCTCAACTTTATGTTTGAAGAAGTTTTTTAAGTCGTGGCATGTTATTTCCCTATTTGTTATTGCTAAATCTTCGTTCACTGCTTGATGTGCTAGTTCGTCGGCGTCTTCATTACCTTTGAGCCCCACATGTGACGGAACATACACAAACTGAACACTCTTCGGTTGCAGCAAGTTTAAACACCAGTGTATTTTGTTAACTAGAGTATTTGTATTTAACCATAATCATGAAATATTCTGGCGAAGTCATGAAAAAACTCACCTTTGATACTATGCTACTCACTTTCATACTGACATTTAAACGGCCTGCATATCGCATTTTAGTAACCAAGCTTTTATTAGTTTGCTTAAAAATTCACTAAGGACGTTGGGGTTGCTTCTTCGTGCTTTTATGGTATGTAATTTTATATGCACTGATAAAGTGTAGTAATGTATACGTAACAAACTTCATTAATAATTAGTATCGATATTTTTTATCAAATATATGTAAACTATAATTCAAAATTTGTCGTTTCGTGTATAACGCAAGTTCCCTGTTTCTTGTATTACTCACCACAGTAGGTATATACTATAATAAAAGGCAAAGTTTATTATCGTTTTCAGATTCAGTCACAATCTTACACGATTGCTGTAGCATAAAATTATCGCGGATAAGAATCGACACCGTCAAGTAGGCTTGGAGAAGAACATATTTGAATGTTGACAAATAGTTGACATTCTAAAATTTGTTTTAATTCGGCTCCTCTTCCTTAGAAATATTAAGGTAATACATTGCCTTTAGAAGCCTAATAATGATTATAGTACAACTTTATTGGTCAGATTTAAGCCTGCGTTAGTAGGCTACACTTAATCTCTTTTTCGTAAATAGCAGGCATTCCCAGATTTCCGTTTTTCCCTGTTATATATTTTTTAGAATGATTAAAGCATGACGATTTTTCATGTGCTTGGTTTTTCTTTAGCATTAAATACAGGGAAATTTTCTTTTTAGTATACATTTAACCTATGTACACTTTAAGAAAAAATGCATCAGAGCATTGTTTTACCTTATATGTAGGCAAGCAATTACGTATACAACAAACTTCGTCAAAGAATAGTAGTTTATATTCAAAGCGTTTTATTGCATTTTTGATACAATCATGTGTAGTAACGACGAAAACATAGAAATTGTAATGTGGTATCAGAATGGTAACAACTTAAGGACTGTGAGAGACCTATTTTCAACAAAATATCCAGAAAGGCCTATTCCTTGCATTAGAATCATACAAAATATTATTAGAAAATTTAAATCGAAAGGCTGCGTAATCAGTTCCCATAAAACAAAAATTAAAATTAATAATGTATTAACTGAAAAAATTAAATTAAATATTTTACATTGAAGAGAACCCCATAATACCACTACGAGAAATAACTTCGCATTTTAATGTATCGAAAACCTCGGTATTTAAAACACTAAAAGAATTTAAATATAAATCGTTTAAATTTTCTAATCGCCAGCAACTATTTGACGAAGACAACGAAAAAACAAGAAGCTTTTGTGAAACTTGATTTAATTCACTTAATGAACACGAAGAAGTTCATTCACAAAGTTTTCGGTGTAGATATTTTTCCTCATTTATCCATTTTATCTTGCTAACCTCATTCCTTCCTATTCCTCAGATATTGGTCTCGCACTAACCGCCATTTACAAAACTTAACTGGCACCGTATACACTGGAAAAGTTAATGTATGGCTAGGAATAGTTGAAAATAGGTTGATTGGTCCATATTTTATTGAGGGGAATCTCACTAGACCCAAATTTTTGGAGCTGTTAATAAACGACATAATTCCGACAATAGATAACTTAAATATCGATGGCCTGTGGTTTCATATGGGTGGAGCCCCTCCGCATTCCACAAATGCTATTACAAACATGCTAAACGACACGTTTCCAGAACGCTGGATAGGGATATTTGGTTCCGTACCGTGGCCACCGCGGTCTGCCGTTTTGTCACCGAATGACTTCTTTGTTTGGGGTTACCTGAAGTGAAAAATTTACACGAATGTTAAAAACAATGTATTGAGAAATTAAAATATCGCATACGTACCGAATGGAATAGATTCAATCCTGACTTTCTCGCGAATACTGTGGGTGCTTTTTGAGATCGCTTAGGTTACTGTTTAAAAGTGCAAATTGGTCATTTTTTTTCTAGTTATTTTTTTAGTCGGTTCAGCATTAATGCTCTACACAACAATGGTAACAAAAGGCAATATGTGACATTTTAGTTACATGTGGGATTTATCCCTAACCAAATTAACACAAAGTTAATACACTAAAAGTTTTTACCACAAAATAGTGTTCTGTTTAGTTGCTGTCACTAACTGTAGAGTCTTCTGACGATAAGAAGCAGTTTTGTGGTAGTCCTTTTGTTTTAAAACGAGTCATTGTTCGTTGACCTATATTAAAGAATATTGCGCCAGGACAATTTTGAAGTTTTGAAAAATAGTTCTTAGCACTTACATGATTAAACTCTTTTATTGTAAGCACTGAAATCTCCTCGTGTAACTGTCCGTTTCGTACAAACCACGGTGCATTGCATATTATACACTTTGTTTTGAAACCTTGGCACTATGTTTATATTGGTTTTCGATGTCGTTCCCCATAACAGGTTAGCATACGTTAGGATTGGTCGAAGTACTGTTGGTCATTTGGAACACTTCTAACTCGATTCTTTAGAGAGGATGAAATTTTACCTTGTAAATAATTTCTGTTTTGTATGATTGATATTTTATTTTAGAATAGTGTTTTAATTAAAACTATTTTGATATTCCATTAACTTTAATTTATTGACAACGTATGGAACTGGAACATAACCTTAACCTACAAAAGACTTATAAATAGGAATCGCTGTCACTGCCAGCCTCGTGTGTATTGTTGGTTGTCTACGTAATAGGCGTAATTTATGCGTTCTTTTTAAAAGTATACCTAGGGGATACCCGTACGTATATTAAAAAGAAAAATACCCTGTATATAAAAGTGTTACAGTAATCACAGGCATATTAAAAATACAAAGGATAAAATATTACATTTTTAAAATCGGTAAATGGTTTTACTCAGAACTTGTAACACTAAACAATTTTAAAAATTAAAGGAAGCTAGGGGAGACGATAGCTTAACGTTCCTAGTGATACTGAAAGAATAAAGAGAATCACTTGGTAATGCAAATTACATAAATTTTCAAATAAAAAACTATTACCGGTGGTGAGATTCGAACTACAGTGCCTGTGATTGTAATTTAAACTCCACCCGTGCGTCGGGCGGGCTCACGGAGGACTTCTCGCGACTGTGCGATGCGCGGCAGTATTGTTGACCCCTTTTTGCGCTTTTTACAATCCCAGTGTATCTGTTGGGTCGCATTTTCGTCAAGTGTAAAGCCTGAACTATATGAAAATGATAACTTTTAGCAATTTCTAAGTTAAAGCTAAAATTTAAATAATATAGGTAGGTTCAAAATATGCTATTTTTCTTCATCTACGTCCACGTGCAAGAGAAGTTCTAAGTAAAGGTTATTAGAGATTTGTTTTCTAGTTTTCTGTGTAATGTGTTTTAGGTATTTAAACCTATGTCTACAGAAAAAATATTTCCATAATCTACGACGGTGGGTCTATTGGAACCATCAGTTGCAAATGAAAGTCAGACAACAGAAAAATTATATCTACTTAATATGTGGTTAGTTTTCATGTAAATGATATAATAAAAAATCTTTTTAATGTTTATATTGTACAACTGCATGTGCCCCGCACACATATTGAAAGATATTTTACGCATCCTGTTCTAGTCTTTCTTACGTGCTTGTTTTGTTGGCGATTCTTCGTGGTCCTTCATACTCGTCACTATCTCTGTATTGCGCTAATGCTTTCCCCAACTCTACAATACAATTTCTTTTTTTTTAAATTTTAGTTTGACATTTGCTTTGGTAACTCTTCAATCATATTACTAAACAACACAACTGCCCACATGCGTGTCATTCTTTTCACGGTATAAGATCTAATCATGTTATCCATTATGCCTTCACCACTTTTGTTACTGTTGTAGTCCGATATTATTTCAGGTTTCTTTTTCGTTGCGTTGTCTAGTACGTTATCTTTATGCATTGTACTTAATATCGCCTCAATGTTTCCTTTTTTAGGCAATACGGGGTTATTGTTTTGTCGTTTTCGAAGTCAAATAATGTTGTAACTGGTTGACGATTTTTTGAAATTTAAAACAAACAGGTAGTTCTCGTTGATTTTTTTCTTATCGCGCCAGTTATTGTCAACTTTCCTATGAGTAAATAGTCATCCAATTATATGACGTAAAATAATAATGGCATTTAATATTTTCACCTAATTTTTCTATTTTTCACTATCATCTTTACAACATTCTCACCTTGCATTTTTCTCTTAATTTGTTTTCCTTTCCTGTATAATATACCTGCAACTGCCATGCATATGATATCAAGTTGTCATAAATATTGCCTACATTTTTATACCCTAGCTTTTAGCCTTTGAAATAATGTATGTTTTGAATGGGCACTTTCCCCTTACTAATTGTTCGTCAACTGTCCTAAATCGGTTAGGAATATAATCTATTGCTTCTTGTAAGTACTTATTCCATAATTCGAACGTCCTTGTATTGGTTGCAATTTACCTACATATTTTTTCTTGCGTCTTTCGACAGTGTTTTCAAATCCCAATACACAATACAGACATCGTGGAATCTCTGTGAATTTTATGCTATTGATGCTATTTGCCAATTTAACGTTCACCTACAAATTTAGGGTATTCCCGAAAGTATTTATTTTTCGAAATATAAGTTTTCTTCTAGAAGAATGTAATGAGACTAATATAAAAAATCTATAATGGGGTTTCCAAGAAACTTCCCTCGCACGAATTTGATCAATCTGCAAATAAAAAGAATGCAGTCCACTGGGATTCGCTCCGAGGCGGATATTTCGAGCCAGTGTCTCGTCCGTCTCTAGAATAACTGAGCCACCAGCGTGTTCTCAGTTTGACGAGTTTCTGCTGCGTTATAAAGCATCATACTATTGTGGCCCATCTGTGATGTTTACCCTGTATCTGTTACATCTCATTTTCGCCAATGATAAATCTTGAACTATGTGCAAATTATTAGTTTTATCTTTTGCAATTAAAACGGTTTTTTAGACGAGGGAAGTAAAAGTGTATATATTTCTGCGAAACTTTATCAGTTTCTTGCCGTACGACATAGTAGGCATGCAAAATATAATCTCGTTCCAACAAATAGTTTTTGAGTTATACCGCCAACAGACAGACAGACAGACGGAATTGAGAAAACTTGTTTTTTGTCATCCAAGGACTCCAAAACGTGAAGATCGGAAGAAATCTCAGAAGGTGATTTTTTCGTGATTAAAATGCTTCCTTCGTCTCTTAGACAAGTAAAAAATTAAAGTCTTGCCAAAAATATTACTAGTAACACAAAAATGTGTGTAACAGTAACATTGTTAGGTCCGATGGACTCTGGCGGTAGTTGGCGAACGTATTTTTGGGAGAACGAAAATATTAAAACTGGAATTGGTTTTTTAATTTGTAAATACGTTGAATAATACCAAAATAATCAAAACTGAATTAGGATCTACTGGGCCCATGTGATAGAGTAAGGGTTAACTAACTTGTTTATATAGTTTGGAGTTTAGAGAAGATGCACAAGTATTCTTCCACTGGGCACGTCTGTAGGCTAGTAGTTTCTGCCGTTGCAGGCAACGCCACAGATAAAGGGCAAGAGTTCAAGTCTCGGGTCGGGTCCTCCGGTTTCGCTTACTTAAAGTTAGTCGAAAGTGATGCCCGTACCCTCACAAGTAATGCGAGAGCACTTCCATTGGGTAACTGAAGAGGTTAAGTGCAAAAAGGTACTCTCTCACATAGTAAAAACACTCGGATATCAACAGTGACCTGACCCTATGTCAAAACTACTTAAAATTTAAGTTGTTTATATGAAGAGAAAACTCTATATATAATGCAACGTTATTCGTTAATTGCCCCACGTTTTGGACGACCTATAAAATGCACGTAATTAAAAATTGAAAACTAATTATTTGATTTGCTAAATAACAGATACCTTATACCACAGAATTTATTTTGATACCTGTCTTAAGCATGAATAAGTGATTTACCCACACTCAACGAAGTTTTCACAAACAAGCAATTTTATGAGACCATTATTTTATGCAACTCAGCGTGAAAAACTAGAATACAACATCAAGTTTATTTCGTAGTTATGGAAGTACATTATTAAAATTAAATGGATATGGACACGAGAAAGCTTTGTTTTAATTATTAACCCTTCCAACTACCATTATTGCCAGTTTGTTTATGATTGTAGAGTTCAACAACTATAATGAAATACTTCGGGAGCAAACAAAGCACATAGTATTGAATGAGCACCATAACCCTTTTCACTCTCCGCCACTGGTTTATGTTCCGATGAAAACTATACTCGCGCGCTTATGCTCAGAAGTTCAAGATGTCCGTTGCCTGAACCTTATTCGCCGACCCATTTTTTTAAGAAAGCTGTTTAATCTGCTCCGAATCAAAACAGCAGCTGTGAAATTTGGATATCATGCAGCACTGCTGACACTACTTATTTTCACGTAGGTTAGTGACAACTTGAGAAAACAATTATAAAATGTCACAAAAAAATAGAAGAATGATCAACGTGGATTTGCTCTAAATAATTTGGCGAAGTCACTAGAAAAATGTCGTGGGGTTCTGTTTATACCTTTGGAAAACAAAGAAATACCAGAGCCTGGTATTGGTTGCAATCTACGTAAGTTTTTTAATAATGGTTAAACGACACACAAAATTTTATGAACAATTGCCTGTGGCTAATTTAAAAAAATGAATCAATAACACAAAATGCTTAAATTTAAACGTAAAACTATTTTCACCGCCCTTCTCGGCTAATTTCTAAGTATAAATGTCCCGAATTTCACAACTATTTTCCTTCACGTCCTGTTAACCGTTTTAACACGGCTACAGCTATGCCCTACACTAAAATTCAGATGTACTGCCGGAAAATTGAACCCATATCCTTGCTGCTTCTGTGTATTACCTTTAAAGGTAATTTTTTTACGAAGTTGTGTACCATCGTCAAAATTGATACTGCTACCTGCAATCTTCGCCTGAAATCAAGGGGTCCAACCGCTCTGCCAGTGCATGAAGGCTTCAAAAATGTCTATAAACACCTCCTTTAAACGTGTCTCTGACCTGCAGCTTGCGTGAGCCCCTCCATGTAGTGTAATCACTACCCGGTCTGACCCGTAGCGGCTCCAACTTCCCTGGTATGTATTCTCGTAGCCCTCATGTGTGAAGTACTCACATTTTTGTGTTTATAGGCTCCCAATTATTGACACATAACCTGCTCCTTGGCTACTGGTCTCGACTTCCACAGTTGTGGACCCATACTTCGAGTTGTAGACGATCTCGGCCACCAGCGGACCTAGGAACAGCTCTGCTTTCAGTCTCCAGCTCACACTTAGTGGTCCATCTGCTTCCAGTGCTTCTAGTGCCCGAATTTCCGTGTTGTTTCCCGGATTTTTACACTTATTGATCCGTAATTATACGGTATGCTTAGTATTTATCTGTCTGCACATTTCGATGCAATGAGTAACGCACTTTGTATCGCACAAAATTGTGTCCAAATTTTGTGTTCTCTAGAACTAACATGTGACACTAATCAGTTTGCTGCTTCTTTGTGTGACAAAATGGTATTTCCAAGCATATTTTAGCTTGGTATTGCCACACATAACCTCATATTATTCCGGAAACAATGAAACTGCTTTAGAATCGTAATTGGCATGTGTTTTCCGAAGTTACTTTGAGTTAATTGCTTATTATTAAAAGAAGTCTCATAAATACTACTTTTGAATAAACCTAAGACATTAAAAGAAAATGTATGGTATTTCAATATCTATTACCACATTTATTAAAAACCCAAGAATTTTACTTCGTTGCGGAATATCTTATAACTTTTATTTATTTATAACTTAAAAATACAATGCATTGTTGCCGATTTAAGTTGAACCAGTAAATTACAGTTTTGGGTTTAATGTGTTTTCTGCCAGAATAACCTTTTCTACAAACGTCTTATTCATTTGTCTTCAGTTCCTAATAATGATATTTAAGAAATTACAATCTGTTACAAATGTATGCAAATATCATTTGTATAAACATACAAAATGTAACTATGGAGAATAGCTTTTTTGCAATTTATATAGTATGCTGGGGAGTATATTAGAGTTAAAATCTAAAACAACCCTTAACCATACTGTGGGACAGATGAATGTAAATAATTCTGTTTAGCGGGGTATATGTATATGCATTTGCGTATTTATACACCAGGCTTGTAAAACCGACTACATGTAGGTTGCTCCCTTATTAACGTGTATTTTCGCGTGCTTTTGAAGTTCTGATTGTACAGTAGTGGGCATATTCTATTTACCCTTAGCGTATTTCCTCGTTGAATTTGTCATCTAAAGGTCTCTTTATGTAGGCGAACAAGCAAATGTTACCTCCGCTGTCCATGGATTTGGTGATTACAATTAGTTGACTGAATTTGAATAAGGTTGAGACATCAGGATAACCCTACGCGGCTTCGTCTTTATCTACAATAGGATAAAGCGGAATTTCGTTTTGTTCGTGGTTCCATAATTAGTTAAAAATGTTGCACTACTATTACAACAAAATGTAGTCTGCGAGCTTGAATCTGATCACCTACCGGTCGTTATTACTTCCAATTCTACCTTTACCCCTAACAAACCAGTTCCAAGACTAATAACTGGTAAAGTTAATTGGGAGTATTTTCAAGAAATATTAGACCAAAATCTAGTTATTAATAAAATAGAAACAAATAATGATATTGACAACAGTATTAGCACCTACACAGAATTATTAATTAATACAACGAAGGCTGCCACAGATCCCAGTACAAATAAGCTGTAGAAACCTTCAATAGATCCGCCTAAATATATTTTAAACCTAATTAAAGAAAAAACAAAATAAGAAGACTTTGGAACAGAACAAAAGATAGACAGTACAAGCCAATGTTAAATCATCTTACTCATCAAATCAGATATGAGCTCGATAACTTACGAATTTCGTCCTACCAGCAACACCTATCAGAAATAAATCTCAATGACAATTTTTTGTGAAATTAGTGATCCAATGAAATTAACTCTTTTCTAGTCATGTGGGCAAAATCAACCAATTAGATTATCCTTACATTGAAAACGACCCATGGGTTGTTATCACTTTGTGTACAGCGGTCAGGTGTGGTTGCTAGGTTACAGGTGGGGTTGCTAGGTTACGTCAAGTTTTTAACAGCTCAGAATCAAATATTGTGACGTCATATTTAACTTGACAGTTTCATAATTTACAGAACATTTTTGTAAAATGTCACATACACGCTTTGGTAGTGATAATAACCATTCAATAAACGTGATAATAGAAGAAAATACCCCACAAAATACTGTAAGTAGTAGAAAATATACATGGAGAACGTTTATAAATTTTTGCGGCGTCGGGCTGTTTCCAAGCAACGTGATTTCGCAAACTGCAATAAAATTATTTCGTAATTATCACTGGCCTTGGGATATTATAGCTGATAATTCGTTATGGATACCCACTAAAAGAATTCTACGCAAGCATGAGGAAATTCATACATTAAAACATAATGGAGATAATATAGCAAGCGATGAAGAAAAATGTAATCTATTTGCGCAGCACCTGGAAGAGGTTTTTAAACCCAATCCTTCTCAATGTCAATATGAACAGCAACACAAAGAACTTGAATCTTTAGCTAAACGTAATATTCCAACAATATCCAGAAATTTAGACCCAACCTCACCTCGAGAAATTCAAATCATCATTAATAAACTCCCACTTAAAAAATCCCCCGGACATGACCTAGTACCCAATATTGTTTTGAAAAACTTAACCATCAAAGCTATTGTTTTCTTGGAAAATTTGTTCAATGCCTGCTTAAGGAATGGCTACTTTCCTAGTAACTGGAAGCAAGCAGAAATTATATTATTTCCTAAGCCAAAAAAGATAAAACGATGGTGAACAATTATAGACCAATAAGCTTACTTTGCACTCTATCAAAGCTGCTTGAAAAAATTATTTATCGACGTCTCAATGATATATTAGACGCTAAAAATGTTATCCCAGTAACGCAGTATGGCTTTAGCAGTAATCACTCAACTACACTTCAATTATTACGATTAACGAACATCATATCTAATGGGTTTGAAACTAAGAAGCACACAGTAGTAGCCTTCTTCGACATCTCACAGGCCTTCGACAAAGTATGGATCAATAAACTTATTCAAATTAATTTGACAACTTATCTTATTCGAGTGATAGCATCGTTTCTAACAGATAGAACGTTGAGGGTTAGAACTAACTCACAATATTCAGATTTAATAAAAATGACTGCAGGAGTTCCTCAGGGCTCAGTCCTTGGGACAATTCTATACAACGTGTATACACATGACATACCTCGTTTTAATAATGTGGAAATTGCTATGTATGCAGATGATACTGCGTTTATATCTCAAAACATAAATATTCAACAAGCGATCGATGTACTCCAAATTGCAATCGATCTCTACTACCCATGGTGTAATGCATGGAGAATTCAACTTAATACGTCAAAATGCCTAGCAAAAATTTTCACACTAAGACGACCTATTAACCCAGCTGAGCTGCAAGTGAACGCAATCACAATTCCCTGGAATCCTAGTGATGAGGCGTGAAATATCTGGGAATGTACTTAGATCAAAAATTAACATGGGCTATTCATATAAACAAAAAACTTTGAGAATGTTATAACAGGCTGAATCTTCTCTACCCATTAATTAACCGCAAATCCAAGCTAAGAATTACATGCTCTACCCTGCTATACAAATCGCTAATACGACTCATCATCATGTATAGTTCCGTCATCTGGGGGACTGCTAGCAAAACTCATATCAATAAAATTCAGGTAATGCAGAATAAAATAATACGCATCATCTGCAATGCCAGTTGGTTTGTGCGCAACACTCAACTACACTCAGAACTACAACTACTAAGTATTGAAGACTTAATAAAAGAAATAGCCACTAACTTCTTTGCTAATTTTCACAAGTGCTCCAGTGCTATCTACCATCGCCTAAACACTCCTCCTCCAATACGAAGGCTTAAAAGACGTACACCCACGGATTTAATCTTAGACAGTGACAATTCGTTGGAAAGTGAATAAACCATTTTCAAGTATGTAGTAATATTATATATGTATATATTTTTGGAGTATTAACCCCCTAATGTTATTTAACCGTTATATTGTAATATCCTTATTATACCTACTATGTATAGCACTCACGTGCTGATCTGGTAAATACACTTGCTAAAAAAAAAAAATTAGTCTGTTGCAGTTTGGCCGTTACGGACTATGCATTTTACATACGTAGTTAAAACCTAACATGTGGTGTAAGGTTCTTTCACGTAAATACTGTTAATATGGTCTCGATCTGGAAAGAGATTGCATTTAGGGCTACAAAATGCAATACGAGAAGAAATTAAAAGTACAGTAGGTATACTGGGTGCTCTATTTAAACAAATCGAAATTATTATATTTGGAAATTATGAGCACTTTGTATGGCTTTAATACCCAGAGAATGGAAGGAGAAATATTTGAACATTTAGAGTAATTTATCATAGGATTTTAGTAAATTCGCCTTGGTTTTTTTATATGATATTATTTGATCCCTGCATTTCTCGTTTTTTGCGTTTATTATGTCTTTTATCAACAATGGCTGGATTTATATTTTCTAAACCAGGTTTTATGACTTGATGGAAAGCTCAAGGGTTTCAATTATCATTTTTGCGGAGCTTGTTTGTTGTCCCTTGAAATAAAACATCTTAATGGGCTTGAATTGGGAATTATAATTGCGCAATATAAATTACTTTCAACAGAAATTGTTGTGGCATATTTGTATTTAGTGATACTCAATTTGCTCTGTGCAAGTACATCGTCTAATTAATTAGTAAATAATTATTATGAACTAATATTGTCTGCTGTCGTTAATTGGTGTGTAATAAAATTAATCATATTTTTACCGTAATGTACTCTGTTATATGTACTTATCGCAGAGATGTTTTTCACTTCTTACTCAATAATTATCAGCAAGCTAAAGCGCTACATCCTGCTAAACATCATATAACACATGCACATATCATCTAAAGACAGAGGCACGAAATATTTTCCTCTTTGCTCGTTCACACGTCGTTGGAATTGCAAATGTTTCACAAGTTACCCGCTATCCCACTAGTCATAGAATAGTATATTGCATGTTAAGAGCTGAAAGTGGATTCTTGCCGCTTGCGCATGAATATTGCTGGTTGAGGCGAAGCCGAAACCAGCAATCAAGCAAAAGCGGCAAGCGCACTTTTAACTTGAAACATACATACTATTTTTTCGACGACTGAGCATATTGTTAAAGGAAAATATCATATTTCATTTTATTGCAAAAATTAATTGACAATCAAGTTAACATTACTCGCGCAGTCTATGACATGTGACGCGATTATTTCCTCAAATGACGGGCGTTGTCAAGGTAACATTCGGACGTGGCTAACTATTTTGTTCACGCGCAAACCCAAAACGCTCGGCGAGGGGCAAAGTGATGAAAACGCACGCTCAGCGGAAAATGTCAGCTTTCTGTTGTCAAATGACAGTGAGAAAAATCTATTTTCGTTGTCAGTCGTCGAAAAAATCATAAATTATACTTAGGAGTGTATGGTTCCAGAAATACCCTATTACGATTTGCTTAACTTGTAATTTAACCAGGCCTTATTTTTTGCGTTCTGCCCAATCGAGGTCAGTAATTTAGTATTAATGCATTACCAAAAGCAATTAAATACTTTAGAGTAATTGCGTTACTCAAAAGTGATTGAGTAATTGAATGTAGTAATTAATTACTTTCAAAAAGTAATTAATTCATTACTTTCGAAATGTAGTTGTCAATTACTTTTTAGTAAAAATAGCAATTACCAATTAGAATTACCGTATTTTAAAGTATAATTCAATTGCAAGACAAATCAACAAAAAGGAATCGAATTAGTAATTGAATTACAATGTGGTTAGTTACTGCCCAGGTATGTTATAATCATAAGGCAGTTATCCCGATTGTGTTATACACACACACACACACACAACACACACTCACACATACACACACACACACACACACACACACACACACACACACACACACACACACACACACATTTGTCTTTCTGTCATTCAATCAGAATACAGGGTGTTTTAATACGTACCACAAGTATTCTGGGAATAAATCGGGTCATTTAGTGCCAAAAAGTCTAGATAAACGTATATCCTAAGCTCAACCGTTAAGGAGTTACTCTTGATTTTATGATTTTTAGAGCCAACATCACCTAGGACATGAATGCTATTTGTTTTCCATAACAATTGATGACAATTGAGCATTATTGTAGACAAGCAATAATATTGTTTTAGTTACAGCCGTCAACAAAGGGAAAATAAGAAAAAAATCGCAAAGTTTTGAAATTTGGCACAAACGTTTATAAACATCTACTGTTGATTGTGTAAACAGTTCTGAACAATAGGATGAAAAAATCTGTAAAAAGGTTTTCACGGAATTACCTCGCTCGAATTACATCAATTTGCAAAAAAATAAATATATTCCGCTCGGATTCGAAGGCCGCGCTCCCTCCCACACGAAGAGTTCGAGCCCAGATTTTAGTCCGCTGCTTGGATTCGCCATTTGCAGTCGCTGAACAAGTTTTGTACGAGTTTCTAGTGCGTTCTGAAGATGCCGTACTTTTCTGTCCCATTTGTGATATTTAGCCTGTATATTTTAGGTCTCATTTTGGCCAGTGGTAAAGCCCGAGCTATGTGTAAATGATTACTTTTATTTATGCATCAGTTAAAGCAAAAATAAAGAAAGTTTAACTTTCTAAGGTGCTCACTATGAAATAGAGTCCCAACTTAGGCGAATTTGCCTTTAATAAAAAAAAGTGATTGGAAAAAACGTGCTCCTAAATTCACGTATTGAAAAAGAATAGTGCTGCCTGTGCACGGTCTTAGGCTTATTAAAATGTACACATATTCTAATGCAAAGATAAGCGATTTTGGGCCCTTATTCTATTTTAACTATATGCAATAATATTCGGCTGCTCCGGTGAACATAATACTCTGTCTCAGGTTAGGTCGTTAAATTAAAAATTCTTGGTAGAACAAACTAACTTTTAGTAGCTCTAGTTTAAATCGATGCCTAAATCAGCAAAATACTTCAGGTAAACAATAATTATTCTCGCATAGCAACAGTACTAACGGCTGTTGTTCCAGCGTGACGTAAAAGTGACGCCAACATCAATTGCTTTATATCCAGCCAAAGGTAAAAAATGCCGCGTCATCCTACATTTTTGAGATACGCTACCTAAATTTCTGTAAACTGAGATGCACTGGATAATCGGGAACTGCCCCAATGCGTAGCGGAAACTCCAATTTTGCAGGCCCTAGCAAAATAAAAAGGCTCTGAACGATGAAAATTGCGCAAAATACCTGATTTTCAAAGACTCCGAAGCTGATCGCACCACTCAGGGGACGCAAATGCGTTTTCTTGGCTGTTAAAGACCTGGTGACTCGAATCTCTACCTAAAGTTCCGTGTAGAGGCCTCTTATAGGTGTTGAAGGCACTAACCTTGGCTCCAATTAGCTCCTGCAGGCGATATCGACTCTCGAACGCAGCTCGTACTTGGACCGCAGCGGCCTGGATTTGGTGCCGACGAAAAAGCACAAAGTACACCTCTTTAAGACTAGCAAACTGGTTCCAAATGTGCCCAACACTTCTATGGTTAAATAAAACCAACACTTGCACTAGATGGATGTGTTTTTATTAACAAAAATTAAATGTTGCTGGGAGCTGATGTAGAACAATGTTAACAGCTTGGGCAATTTTAAAAGCTCGCTCTGTGATTGTTAAACAAAAGAAGGTCTCGTATCTTAGCAACGTATTACCACAATTGTTTAAAAAAAATATGGTTTGATACTTAAAATTAAATTATAGAATAACGTTTCGATAACATCTTTGTTTCTTACAGGCTAAATAAATGTTTTATGAGGTTATAACGCACTGCACTAACTCTGCTCTTTCACTGTGTTTTTAACGGCACTGTTCTGTAGTTTATTATGCACTTAATAAGGTAATTCGTTCTATTTATTTGTTATTCGTAGGTTGCTCTTTTGCAACATTTCTTGTCGGTTGCTTCTTGCAACGTTTCTAATCCTCGTACTGCATTGCTATACCTTTCAGTTACTTTGCCATTCTGGTGCCAACTTTCTGACCATTATAATGCTCATCACTTTGTACTTGTTTAAACCATTTCGTACAATAACAAACATAATACTGCAAACGTTAACGCTACCATCGTCAGATACAATTTAACTGCATTCGCACCTCCAAAACCTTGTAAAATCTGAGCCCAAGAACGTAACCCTTTTGAACTAGTTTTTCAGAAGAGTTTCGCCTCTGGCGTGGTTTACACGTTGAGTTAATATGCTCTTTTGCTTTTCGTTCTGATGAAGTCCCTTACGAAAGTGGGCAAAACGTTGAGTTCTTCGACCTCAATCATGACACGGTCCAATCCCGGAAATCATTTGTTACTTCATGATAATGGCCGTGAAAGCCTCCGAAATCATCTAGCTTTTCATGTTACCTTTGACTCAATTTGTGAAACTCAGCTGCACCTATCAGTGCATTTATCTCAATAAAAGTAAGCTAAGCTTGCACTAATTAGAATAATTAATTCTATGCCTCGGTTTGATTTTTATGCTTTCTAGTTCAATTGGCAAGCAGAATTGTAGAGAGCACAAAACGATTGCAATTTATTTCTCAAAAAATTTCCCTTTTTTATGCCAATTAGACTTATAATCTGCATGCAGAATATTGTCTTCCTCGAACCAATAGCTTCTGAATTATACCGCTAACAGACAGACAGACATACGGAATTGAGAAATACTGTTTTTTTCATCTGAACCGTGAAACGTGAAGATATGAAGAAATTTCGGTAAGTGATTTTTTCGCGTTACAATACTTCCTTCGTCGTTTAGACGCGAGAAGTAAAAAGTGTAGACTTTTTAGATTTTTCGGAAATATCTTGTAAACGATCTTTTGAAACAAAAGTTCATTAGAAAACTAGGAAAATATGTTAAATCATCTAGCGTATCAATACTATCTACATGTAATGATGATTATGTTGATAATGATCCATCACTGTTCCTTGTTCGTCTTCGTTACAGTCTTAATCCATTTAAGTGGTCTCCATCAAAAGTATATCTTGTATCTTATATCAAAATCTTGCATAAATAATCTCCGATTTTTTGCATTGTCACATGGTCATGGCAATGGAACTTCTTCTGTTAACGGATTAAAAGAATTCCAATCCTTAATCTCAATGCTTTTTAAACCATTTCTTCCAACGTTTTCAAAAATTTATAGCGGAATGAGGCCAACTTCTCCAAAGTTGTTTAGTTAATTTTACTATATCTCGAGCAGTAATAGATCTTCTGGCGTTATACATTTAATGCCTCGCATACTATCAAATCGGCATTTTAAAAGAGAAACTGATAAAACGATAAGGCTAGAATTTTCGGTTGAGCATGATAGATCAATCTCAGCAGGCATACCTACGTTTAAAATATGTAGAAACTACGTTGACAAAGTTTAAAAAAACGTTATTTGTTGCAAATTAAGAGTTGACTTTTAGCCAAACAATTAACGCAGTTTTCACAACCTAAATTAGACATTGATTTTCGAAGTTATTTTAATGTTGCAATTATTCCGTTGATTAGACGTGTTGACTATGACATGATTGACGCCGATATTTCGTTGATTTTAAGAGATTTTTAAACTAGCAGTTAATGTACAATGTAGATATTACGTTTTTAATTATACGAAAATTTGGCTTTTTTTATTACGTTAAAGTAACGTTAATATAAAACGCTTTTTAGATTAGTAGTCGACTTTTAACGTTGATATGACTGTGATGCAATAACATGAAAAGTACGTTTTTGCATTACGTTTTGATGTCGTTGATCTTAAGTGATCATTAAACCAGCAGTTAATGTTAAACGTTGATATGACGTTCACAAATACACATAAGTTGTATTCTTCTTCAGGTGTGCCCAGCCCACATATCACAGGTAAGGTCATTGCACAAGTGATAATGTCGAGCAGTTGAAACTCGGTACGCTACCACTATATAGTGGAAATTTATAGTATGCTGACCAGCCGTTCGTTCTTTTTGTCTGATTTCACTTTCACCATTTGTGTCACTAATAAAATTGAAAAAACTATGAGGCAAAGCGTTGTGTATTTATTATCCCAGTTTGATATAAAGCTAGCGAAATGCTTTGCATTAGAATATATGGTAGGTAGTACTGTAACGGATCATAGCTGTCATATCCATATTGTGTAGGCAACGATCCATAAACAAAGAATAAAGAAGTTTATTATATTGGTTCCATAAAGCAACACGCATTTTAATTCAATCAGTATATATAAGCATTTTATGTGAGATATAACGCCCCAAAGGCTCTCGTCTTACAATTGGTGACCCCTGTGAACTTCAACGACTTCAATCCAAACTGCCCGCTAAGCTGTCGTCAACTGAAGATTCACTCCAACAACCTCACCTGAATCCAGCCTACCCGCTAAACTGCAGTCCACTGGAGAATATCTTGCCCTGGCCCATCAAACGGTCCTGTGAACTTCCGCTGGGCTGGTACACCGGAGAAACACTGCCAACCATGCTAACCAAAAGCTAAGTGTTCAACTTTGTTAATCTTTAAATGTCACTGACATTTGAATTCACCCTAATTATCGTCCAATAAGCATCAATTCGTCATTTCTGGAACACTCTCCATGTTCCACTAAGCTTACATTTGTTTGCATTTAAGATCAAACGACTCTAAGTTTTGGGTGGAACTATATAGGTTGAAGCAATTACCCGAGCTGTTTTGAGATTTTGTTTATCCAATGAAGTTGCCGTTATATTTCAATTAGGCTGTTCAAATTAAAATTCAGATAATAACGTTACGTTCTTCTGTCGCTAATACTTGACGTAAATAAAATGTAAATTGTGTATCAAATAAAAAGTGGTTTAAGCGTAAAAAACAAATTGAAATTGTAGTCAAACGAAACGTGCTTACAACGTTAGCAGTTAGTTAAAGAATGACTTCAATAGAGCGCCCATTTAATAAATAAAGCACATACATTTTCTGTTAAGAAGGCAAGGAAGTTAAAACGTTAACATATGGGTGAAAATGTTGTAATAACTTGACGTTCAAAATACGGGTTGGTAACCAAACGTAAAAAACACGTTAAATAATCGACAGCAATGTTGAAAACGTACGTGTTTTGGATCACATTATAAAGTCCACAGATAAGGGCCTTCTTTGGTCATAACTTAAACTTTAAAATTCCGTCATAGGCTGACGTGGAATTAACCACATAACGTTAAAAAAACTGATGGTTTTCGTTCGACATTAATATAACGCTTTGTCCAAAGTTGGTTTTAACGTCAGTTCAACGTGTCTATGCGTACTAAACTGGCGTTTCGACAATTTGCGCATAATGGAATAATGAACATCAGCCCAAAGTAGAAAGCAAATTTATCAAATATTTAGACCTATTTCCTGTACACAAATACAGCAAGACTAATTTGCAAGGGAACCAGAAAAGAACGTGGTCTTATTGCCAAAATAATAAAGTGGGCTATTGAAATGATACTCCTTTTAGCATGTTTACCCTTAATTTAATTTTTCTTGATAATTTGCTTTTTTTCTTCGATAAACAGGCCCCTCCAACACCATGTTTCTTATATTGCATTGTTACCGTCAATTTTCGCTTTACTGTATTCTCGATATTTTGTTACCATCAATTTTCGCTTTACTGTATGTTCTATATTTTTCGAATTGCGTCCCGATATTGCGCATTTTTGATACGCTGCCGTTGCACATTGTTGAACGTTCGCGACGCGAAAATTTGGCATCTTGTCCCGGCGTTCGATCGAATAAAGTCGTTGGGAGTTTTTGGCGCGGTTCGAGGTCGCGATTTTGTAGAAGGTGCTTATTGATGTCTAGGCACTCTCACTCTTTGGTTAGGGGATTTGTACGCGTCTCGACATTCCTCTGAATATAAATCTGGAGATACTGCCTGGTGCAGACTTTTTTTGACGGAAAATTTCCCGAGCAAAACATTTGGGACACTTAGTGTAAGTATGACCGTTTTCGGCCTCTTTGCGATTGCCCGCTAACGTTTATTTCAATAATTTAGTCCCCACCACGTTATGGGTCCAAAATAAAAACTTTGAGAACCCCTACTTGCGGACCGATGCGATCTGTGATATCGTTATCTCGGAACGCTTAGTAAGCCATCAAACCCACGGAAGCCCGTTCCTGCTATGTTATCAACGCTAAGACGGCCTCGCATCAGCTCAAGGTAACCTTGCTGCTCTATTAATTGTGCTTGCGGTAGCCAGCAAGTAACCCTGGCTGTACGCGCTTATGTGCCTCAATCGATGGACTGCCGAAAGTAATCTGTTTCTAAATTGAGGTTAGCGCGATATACCAGCGCGAGATATTTATATCATGGTCTGGACGCATCACTTTAACTACATATTTTAATCTGTAAAGTACGAGGCTTCCCCTCGCCGTAGCTTTCACTTTAGCTACGAATTGTGATATTAATTGTTACATGTACCACGCTATAGAAATTCTTGGAGCGATGCCCGCTTGTAATTTACAATTTTATATTAACGTCACTCCTCGGGAGCTTCCAGGAATTTCCCCTATTTTGGTGATTTGGTGTTTTAATTGGCCACCCCATTCTATAAATAAGGATCCTTGGGGCATTTATATGCTTTTATATCCGCCCTAAACTTTTACTTATATGTATTTTATTGTGTCCGGCTTTACGAGTGAATAAAACGAATTTGTCTCCCCTGCACTTCATTGTTTGACTTCAGTTTTGCGCCGTTTCATTTAATCCACAGTGTTCCAATTTAGCTGTAGCGTAATCTATCAATCGCTGAATTAGGGGGTTATCTCTGTGTTATCTTTTTTTGTTATCCATTAAATTGGTAGCGCCATTCCCCACATCTAATGAACCCACGGCCGTCTGCAGCTGATCGGCGACCCCTAATTAGCGATTGGTAGTGACTCGCCTAGGCATTGGCTGAGTGAGGCAATTTGGTGCTTTGATTGCTGCTTCGATTCGTTGAGCAATTCACGTAAGTATTATTTTACCACCCATTTTTTTGTGCTTATAAGGGATAACAGCATCTAATACTAACATCAAGCATTGCATTCTTTATCTGCATTTGGGTTATTCAAATATTTTTGCACTTTTCTTGTTTATACAGGGTGATTTTTAAGTTGATCCTTTTTTTACCAAGATATAAAGCTTAAAAATATAAGCATTTTTTATTGGCCACTTTTGCGAAATATCTAAAGTTTCAAATTAAGAACTAAAATTACTTAAGAAAAATTAAACTCAACTTAATCTAACTTAAATGATATCTTCAAAATTATCACCATTCGCTTCTACACATACGTTCCGAGTATATTAGCAATGCAGCAGCGGCATTTTGACGACAGTAAATAATAAGTATATTCACTAATTCATTATTTTCATAAACATGAACCATTATTGTAGCAATAACATTAATAAAATTACAATGGAAAACTAGTTGACAGGTCATTGCTTGACAACAGAGATAAACAAAAATAAAATTGCCCAGCCGCCTTTGCGCCAAAGTTTAGTTTTTAATTTGAAACTTTAACACCCTGTACCTTCGTTAGTTTTGATATTTCGGAAAAGTGGTAAATAAAAAAATTATTATTTATTAGCTTTATTTCCTGGTAAACGAAAATAATTAACTTAAAAATCACCCTGTATAGTGCTGCGTTAGTGTATAGCCCATAATTTAATACTGGTAATATGCAACAATCGAAACCCTTTTTTTTTTAGACAAATTGGGATGTCTGGATCACCTACAGTAGCTCTTAGTTTACCGAAAGTACTTCAGCCTACCCTGGTACGTCTTGAAATTTTAGCAATCTGATTATCTTTTTCCAATTTTATTTGATGACTTAGGTAGACGTTCTTGTCGAAACACTCCAGATTGACATGTTTCAGGGTAAAATATTTAACGTCTTGTGACATATGATCGTTGCCTTTGTCTTGCTTAGTTCATTTCTAGTCCTGTCTGTTGAGTGACATGATTTAATTGAATTAGTATCGTTTGTAATTCAAACATTTTCCATCAACATTATAGACATATATGTCTCTGTCCTCTCATCCTCAAAGTCGAACACAAAGGAGCCCAGAAATATTTAAATGTTACGCAAATGAATTAACACGCGCGTAGTGAAACGACATTAGAGATATTAGTGGCGTTGCACGATGTTTATCAATCAATTTCTCAAAAACTATGACATTTAGGACAAAAACGAATGAGACACTCCATAAGAAATTTACCCATCTTTAATTTTTTATTTAACTTTTTTATGATAAATGACCGTTTACACAATATTTGCGAAAAATCTAAGTCTATAATTTTTTAAGATGGCGGCAATTGCTCATCTCCAGTCGTTTAGGACTTTTTACACATTCAACAATAGCAGTAGATAAATATCTGCCAAATTTTTTGGTTATTTATAGAAAAAGAAACTTTGAATCGACTAGATGTGTACGGTTTGAGTGATGACAATGCTATAGGGGCGCAAGAAGAATACAGAGGAAGGTGTATCTTAACAGAAAATTACCTGCACGTGAAGTTTTAATTGAAGCTCCATGGGAATTAATATATGAGAAGACATTGATGAAAAAGTTCACTTTTTAATATATTTAATAACAACCCTATTTGACATTTATGCTCCGTATAAAGCAGTGCGTATAAGTAAGGCCCCAGCTCCTTGGTTTACTGATATTATTAAATCAATGATTGCACTTAGAAATAAAGCTTTTAAAAGATTTAAGAATTCTACAAATCCTACTCATTTCAATTATTATAAAACTAACGTTCTGCACCCAAATTGGGAGCGAAATAATTCATTTAATGCAATTTTTACAAGAGTGATCCATTTTGTGTGTCGAGTTAATTTTGAGGTTAGCTACCAACAAAAAAATCCACATAAAAAAAGTCACTTATAAAAATTTGAAAACTTCACTACTGGCTTACCTGCGTCACCTGTCAGTTTTATTGGTGATTATCTTCAGTCAATGTCACACACAGTTTCATTGAATGGGCAAATGTCTGATCTGCAAGGTTTAATAACAGGTGTACCTCAAGGTCTATACTTGGTCCTTTACTATATATTATCTATACATCTGATTTCGGAAACCAAATCATTAATTGTCGTTTTAATTTTTATGCCGGCGATACACAAATCTATCATTCCTTCTTCAAGAATAATGCTATAGGAGCCAATAAAATTTTAAACACTGATATTCAACATATTGTATCGCTTGCTAATAGGCATTCACTTATTATTAATAGCAATAGATCATCATTCTTGTTATTTGGTTCGGAAAAGCACAGAACTGAGGTCATTGGCGGACTAGATGTGAGAGTCGCTGGCAGTAGGTTATCTGTTTTGGAAAGCGTTCGTGATGTGGGTTTAACAATTGATCATAGGTTAAGATTTAGGGAGCATATTAACAAAAACATTCAAAGAGCTTACGCAGCATTAAAACAACTTTATTACAACAGACAATTGATGACAATAAAAACGAAAACACTTCTATCGGAAGCTCTTGTTCTTTCCAACTTTAATTTTTGTGATGTAGTATATGATCCTTGTATTGATAGTCGCGATTGCAACAGAATCTAATTAGTTCAGAATAGCTGCTTGCGTTTTATTTATGGCATTCGAAAATTTGAAAGAATTTCACATAAGTTAACGGAGATCAATTGGCTCAATATGAAAAATCGACGTCCTCTTCACTCAGCCTGTTTTTTCATAAATTGATAAAAACAAGAATCCTCAGTATTTATACAACAAGATGAGATTTAGAACTGATATCCACAATATTAACATCAGATTTAAAAATGTAATTACTCCTCCAACTCGTAAAAATAAAATTTTTGAACGATCCTTTTCTTATAACGTTTTTAAACTATATAATTATATTTGTGGTAAATATAAACAATACGCCTGTCGGAAAATTAAAGCTTGCCTAACTTCCTCCTTAAAATACTGCAGCAGGACGTCTTAATATAATACTTAATCTTTTTATTTCATTTTATTTTATTTATTGTTTTGTATTTTGAATTTTCTATAAGTATCAGGGTTAGGTGTTAGAGCAGTATGTGATCATGCCACTATTCTGAACCTCGCCCTGTGGTTGGCTATTACATTCATGCAATATTTAATTGTTATTTTGTTATATTTATATTGTTTTGCCAATAAAGACATTATTGTTATTACTATTATTATCTCAAAGGGCCTAGACAACAATAGACCAAATAGCCTTACGTTGGGCGCCACAATAAGCATGTTACAATATCAAACTGTTGTAACGTCACTCACGGGAGTGGGAGTGCCAAATTCTTAATCAAGTCCGGAAGACGTCAAAACTTACCCTTAAAATCTCACCAAACGGGCTTAAGGCCCACGGATTGATACGTTCAGGGAGATGGGCGTGGTCCCATAAACGGAATACCACAGGGAAAGCAGGACGGTATGTATAGGGTATTATAAAATAAACGGGTGCCACGAGATTCAGACATAAATCCCACGTTTAACCGAAACTCGAAAGCCAAACGGGGCAGGATACTTGAGTACAAACCCTTGACTTCCAACAGTGACAAGCGCGCCGACCTACCTGCAACGCTTATAAACCGCTCTCAGGCTCACCTTACAGCGATCTTGACAAAGTGACTGAGTCACCCTGTCTATTTAAAACAAGACACATATAAAAGGAAAGTATTAATATAAAATATATCTGCTACTTACAGAGTTATTATAATTGAATTCAATTGAATAATAAATTAGATAATCATAAAATTGTAAACAGACAGTAATATTAATCTAAAATTGATATAACTGAAATTAGGTATTTATCAAATATTATTAACAACGGTGTTTAACGTAAGATAAGGGCAGTTATTAATTACTTAATAAAAATTGTTTATGTCTTAATCTGATTTTAATAGTAACCCCGAGGTATAGTTAAGGTTATTACAATTACATGAAAAGACTCAGGACAAAATGTAAGCTTTAAATCAAAATTTTAGATAAAACCTTGAGAATAAGATTTACATTAAATAAAATCAAATAATAGCTATTCAAGTAACAAGGAGACCTATTATCATTTGAGGTAGGCAAGTACAAGCCAAGACGAAGTCGCGGCTTGTTGCCTTCGAAAATGTTAATAGGCGATACATCCGAGTATCTTTATTATATTTTTCCGCCTGCTTATCGAAATTCTCCTAGATTTTTGAAAAGATCGTTTGGTTCGTCACCTGCCACCAGGATTAGTTTTAGTGAGTCGCGTTATCTGTGAGTGTCACATGTCACATGAACACTTGCAATTTATAACCAAAACGTCTAAATCTGCATCTTGCTTTGCTACTTTTATTATCCTAGGAACTTAATAATAATATTAAGTTGCTTTGTCAAGAAAAAGCAGCAACCAAATATAATCACTGACTTACACGTTTTGTTACTAAGGCTGTCGAGAGATTAGTTAGCTGATTGAGACGCGAAGCTATTATCTCAAGACTAAGAAACGTCCTGTCGAGGTTTGTATACTATTTTATTCGCAACCACTTTATTCTAAACAATAATTGGAAAAATTATTATATTATGATACGTCAGGTTGTGACGCGCATGAATGGATCAACGAGATTCCCAGTGTCCCTACCTACTTCGCGGTCGGAAATGTACTTGAGGCGGGAAGTGAGTGCGGGAAGTAGCGGGCTGAAATGTACACTCAAATAAGGTCAGGAATGTTAACATTACATATATGGTTGCGAATAAAGGCTATTTCACCACAGCAGTATATTACATTATTGCCATAGTTATTTCTGTAATTTTTACTGAACTCATTTTAACGCTAATATACATTTCTAGTGATAGAACTCGAACAAGACAAATAAGTAATGCATGTAGTTTTAGAGTAACTCTCAAAGTTTTATATTCCCTTAAGATCTTCAGACATTATTGCTAACCTTGTAAAAACTTTTCCATTACTTGTTGTAACAACCGGAAGAAATGTTCCTCATTTTTGTTCGTAATGGTCTGCCCTAAGGCCAGTATACATCTTAGGCTGAAATTGTTGTTATAGGCTTCATTATACTTCTCTTAGTTCTATAGAAGCCTGGCTGAAACATTTATAAGTGCGAAAGTAACCAAGTCTGGACTTAATGTTGCATGGCTCGTCAGATGATAGAAATTTTACCAAATTAAGTTGTTGCATTATGAGGTGAATTAAGATGTTTAGTTTATTCTAGATAACTGGAATATTTCGATATTAAGGTAATGCTATATTTTCCATTACTGTTTGTGCATTATTGAAAACAATTTTTAGTTTAAGAAGTCGATACTTAAAAAATATTATGTTTGCTAAATTGTTATTTATACACTTACAACTACTATCTTTAAATTAGTACTAGAGGCTGTGTTTATATTGTTTGGATCACTAGTAGTCTTGTTTGAGCAATTTGTCTCACATAACGAAATAAAATAAGCCACGGGTGTTTTATATAGTCTGGTAACTAAGGGTGAATTTTACTTCAGGCGTTAATGGAGTATAAAGAAAGTTTTGTCCTTTTCTTATCTGGGCGGATGACATATTATAACTGTTGGACAAATTGAAACAAACTAGGTCAAAGATCAAACAAGGTTCAGAATGCAATGTAAATTTATGTGGCAGAAGTGTAATATAAAACACTAGATACTTATTAATCGTATGTATTAGATATACGTATACTGCTACGTATGCTAGTTTATTTTAATTGACATGAATCATTTCTCTCAGGGTTTTATCATGTTATATTTTATCTTACCTTTCTTGGTCCACAGCTAGGCTGCAAGTGTAATCAAATCAATTGTTCGACTATCAATCTCGCCGGGTGACTGCAGAAATTTAATTAGGACACACAAATAAAAATACATAATGCTATAAATACGAAGGCAATTAACATTATTGGTTAGATATCTGTATTTTTAAAAATGTAAATAATTAATAAAATTATTGCTAGTAAATTTTGTTTTTTAAATTCAATTTTAATAACAATAAATACTGTATGCTTACATGCAGTTGAATTAATGTTTATTTTTAAATCGTTTCATATACGTTTTCGCTTTAAACACTGTTAACTTTGTTTGTCTTGAAATTTTATAATTTATTTTCTTCAAATTCAAAAATAAATGTTTCACTTAGCAATTTTGTTTATTTAATAAATTTTATTATTTTCACTCAGATCTGGTATTTTTATATTATCTTAGTATTTCACTTAAATTCTGGTTTTCTATCTTTGAGCTCAATTTATCTTCTTTGCCATAATGGGCTTGCCTCTATTGCATGGACTGCTTGCATCGTCGCCAGCAACTCCCGCCAGTTATGCTACACGCATACCACAAACATCTTCATAATTCTTAGTCGAACTTCTTATGATGAATATTTTTATTTTATAAAACAATTTTTCTGGAACACCAGTACATATTTTTCAATTATAGCTGAATCTTGATACTTTTAGCTGATTTTAATTTAAAAAATTTAACATACTCCAATTGGTACTGTTATTTTTTATATTCTCCAAAACATGGAAATTAAATATTAAAAAATTGCAGATTTCTACTTTTTGACTAGTGTGATATTTAGCTGAAACATGACATATTAAGGTTAACTTGTTCTGAATTTGTGCCAGTCTCCAATTATTATGTAACAATGTGCAGCAATGCAGCAATAACCCTTTTATATAACAAATATGTAATAAACAAACGTATGTTTTATCATATCTAATAATATTTACTTTAGCAGATAAAAACTGACTAATACCACACTTTACTTCAAAATTACTGTTATCAACCAATTTTGTTACTCATGAAAATTTTATAAGGTAACTTAAATATTATGAAGGTCTTTAAACCACTAATAGACTACTTATAGATATAAATGCTGATAACAACTAACAAGGTGTATAAAAGCAAAAATAATAGTATGTTATGTTATTAGGAGCAAAAGTTATATACTTTATGTGGCGTGGCTGGACGGTGTATCTGTCGAGCTTGCGAGCCGAGCCACATAGAGATACTTTTGCTCCGAATAACATATAGGATTTTTTTTTAAACTTTATCTCGTCAGCGGAGATAGTCTTCAGCGGAGATAAAGTGTTTAGATGCCATGGCAATGAAGCATCATCAATTAAGCAGTATAATGTCACATTTTACTAACGTTTGAAGAAAAAATGCATTATATGTTCTGCATATGCCGATGGGGCCATAAATATACACCGATGGGGCCATAATTATATCGTGTGTATACGTTGGCTACGAAACGTAGGGACATGTCAAATCTTCAATACTAATCTCTACTAATCCTAGAGTTAAAATGTAAATACAAAAGTTTTAGGGGTGGCTCTAGTTCATCTAATTACATTATTATCTTACTTTAAAAGTTTTCCTATAAATCAGGAAATGAAAACTACGCAATCATACCTTCATAAAAACATGGCCACGGAAATGGGGAGTCGCTGGTGGGTTGTTTTAGCAGACAAACGCCACCTAAAATTTAGTTTTTCGAAAACTGATAAAAAATGTTGACATTTACATGACCTAAATCGGTTGTCAAAGTGACTGTTTTTTGTTCACTGGATGAAAAAGTCTTTTACAATCTAGAACAAAAAATACTTTTACGTTCAGCAATTTTTGATTAAAGAAAAGGTCCCACTCTAGGAGCGACCCTTTAAGTCCCTGCTTCTGGGATGCCGGCATCGTATCAAGGAGGCCATGACAGCAGCTAAAAACTATCTTTTGTTCAGGTAAGTCTGTTTTGGACACAGCAAAAGATCATGAAGGAAAGTTGCTTAGAATATAAAAGTATGGCCCCATACCATGGCCGCTCCTAGGGCACTAAGAAATATTTGTGCCAAACATTCAAAGTTTTCTTAAAATTTGCATAATATTCTTGTCTTATAACCCGTGCTGGCTGCGACCGATCTGATAATGTAAGTGTGCTCTGACTAATATAGCTGTTCTTTGTTTTCATACGTTATATGCTACTTGAATTACAAAACGTGAAAGTTGCTTATTTTTAAGGTTAAAAGACAAATGTACTAGGGTTATTTTTTTTTAACCTACGATTCAGTAGGAATAAATAACAAGAACGAAAAGAAATCACGTATTGTATAGAATAGGTAACTACAGCCCTCAGCTACTTTTCTGTATCATCTCCACTTATCATACCGTGCCACGAATTCTTGTATGCCCTCCTCAAAGAAGTTTTCCACTAGGTTGCTCTGTAAACCCGTTCACGTTGTCTTTCAGGCTTTTCTTTAAACTTTCTGCACAATTCTCACACATAGTGGTCGCTTATAAACTCTATCTATCTGACAATGAATTTTAGCTGCATTATGCCCTTCCTTCAGCGAGAACAAAGCGAATTAGGGCTTACGCTGCGCAGTTCACACTTGGCGGCACAGTACGCTGTAATCGCAATTCACCTTCTTGTGGATGATTGTACCCCTCATCCTTACTTACCTTTGAAGGCTTACACTTCACCGACTAGCTCAAGATACGGTTTCTTATCAGGGTTTAACAATTGTGGGATTTTTAGTTCGTTTCACTTTCATATAAAGGTAAAAGTTCATTAATCAGAAGAAATGGGCGCCATAACTTTATTTAAAAAGTTTTAAATTCAATAAGTTTCCAAAGGTTACGTATTCTTTCTAACAGTCCACAAATCAATTGTTATGCATTAGAGGCTTATACCTTTCTAATTTTAATACACATTATGTAATTATTTAGCAAGTTTTATTCTTCTCTGACAAGTTAGAATTTGTTCTAATAAAACGTTAGGATTAATGAATCTATCAGTATCTAGGAGATTTCTTATACCTATTTAATTAATAACCTCCGGTTCGTAAGATGAAAATATAAAGAGCTCTCTATACCCTCGTATTTCTCTTTCCTAGGTCTTAATTACGATTAATGATCGGTATTTAGTTTAATTGGTATCATTCCATGTAGTATAAGAAAGGTCCTTTATGAAAAAAAACTTATTATTTGACAAGTGACCCAAAAACAACTTGACAGTCACAGAACGATTTAATCTCACTTCAGGCCACATCACCTGGTAAGTAACTATTGTTTTTACTTGAAACTAATCTGTTATTGAATATTCTTAAGGCTTACGCCCTAATTTAATTATATTTAAGCTATGACGCGGGTTTAAGTCTAACTAACGATATTAAACCCTTCCAGGACTAACATACGGTTAATGCAGAGAACCCTTGAACCTGGACCTCTCCATCTGCCAACATTAACTATGAAGAACTCCTCATCGAACCAAAGAAGTTGCCCTTGACTGGTGAGTGATCTCCTAACTGGTTATAGATTTCTAATTGCGTCCTCTCTTTTCCTTATCGCTCGTAACTTATCGCCTCACTTCTCCATGGCGAATATACAACTGACCAGAACTGGCGTCAAATGAAAAAGACCGACGAGCTGGTAGTCAAAGAGGAAGCCCTAAGAGCTGGTGGTCAAAGAGGTGACACTAAGAGCTGAATCAAGGAAAACCCTCTATTACGATTTGTATGTATTAGTTTGCGTCTACCTACCAGTTAATAATAACTGCCCTTTTCAGAAAGAAAATGTTTGTGGAATTTATCCTATCTGCCTGAAAAATTATTATGTTTTAATACTATGCTGTATGAGTTAAATAAAGGCTTACTATTGTCTGCTTGTATCCTTTCTAAGCTAGGATTTTCAATTTGCTTCGCTTCTGCATAGAGAAGCGCCCTTTTGCTTTCTCAATTAAACAGGAAGTAATAATTTTTGTTATTTATTGTTCTTTTATTAACGTAACCATGGGCCTTCTAAATTAAATTTCAAAAAGGGTAGGCAACCCCTCCTACTGGTCTTGCGCTTAAAGTTGCCTATCTATTAGGATTAATTAATATTGAACGATATTCCTGTAGAAGCTACGATATGTACTGCTACATGATGACTCAGCGTTCAAGGGAAAAATTTAACCAAAATTCACGATCAGATGAGTACAGGTTATATGCAACGGCTGCGTGCGAGTATGGTGCAACAAGTGTCAAGAAAAAGCTGAAAGACGACGTAAACGTTTGACAGAATAACCTCGCGCAACCTTTTTTGAGGAGGGCATACAAAAACTCCCGCCACGGTATAAATAGTGCCTTCATCGAATCGGCGATTACGTAGAAATGTAGCTGAGAGATAATTATACTTTCATTTTCTGTACAATCAATGTTTCATATTCATTCTTGTTTTTTATTACTACTGAATCGGCGGTTGAAAGAAAAATAGCCCTTGTTTAAAAACATCAAACAACGTTACGTTAATCATCAGGTATGTTTTGGTTAAAGAAAGCAAAAGTGACGTGACGTTGGGAGACTTCAAAATTACTCGTATTGCAATACCTTCCACTACAGCTTTTTTGTAATTAATCTGTTACTCTTTTCCGTTTGTGTTTTCGGTTTATGATTTCTTTTTCCAATTTGATTGAGAACTGAATAATTTCATGTTTAATTTGAAAATGTGTTTAAGAAGTACGTTTGTATTTTTAAACCAATACATACCGGATAATTAACGTAGGTTTGTTTGATGCTTTATATAGATTTCCAGGAAGAGTCCTCGGAATAAGCAAATGTGACACATAACCCTAAAATAAAAAACGAGATTTGGTTGGTTAAACTATACTGTGTGTCTTAACTCGGCTTTAGATTATAATAATAGTAGACTCAGTCTCTTTCTACAATTCCAAAAGTGTTTTACGCTGAAAGTTAAATTATTTTGAGGCTAGAGGTTTTGAAATATAGATTCATCTAAAACTTCTAAAAATTCAGTAGAACATATACGTTGTAACCAACATGAAGTAAAACAAGATCCTCCAACTTGTAATTGTGTAATGTTCAACTAACAGTTAAACATATAATTAGTGAGTGTCGAAAATTCTATCAACAAAGGACAAAAAGGTGACCAGACAGCATGACAACAGTATTCAAGAATACAGACACTAGTGTTAAGAATTTATTAAAGTTTGTCAAATCTATAAATCTGTGTAATCAAGACTGCGCAATAACCTCGGCAGTAGAAGCGCCAATCTCAAATAAAAAAAATACAGAAAAAGAAATTTAACTAAGCATTTACAGAAACGCAAAATCGGCTACCTGATACATATTCGCAGACAGCAAGTACGAACCGTTACAGCTGATCTCGTAAGAGAAAATAGAATGAAAAACTTAATCGAGTAGAAGAAAGCATTTCTGCTTATCTGAAATGTGAAAACAAATAAGATAATTACACATCAATACTATTTTTTTCTTAGTTCTTCAAACAAAACATTTTCGGTATTATACAGTTATGTTTTACTATAGCTTAGTAAATACAACACTATATTCTTTCCTATATAATTAAATAAATCGTTTCAATTCTTCGATAAATTACTGTTCTACATCTACCTAGTAACACATAAAATTTTACTTCGTATGCATATATATAGAATGTTTAACTACTTTTGGTCAATTCGACTGCTCCCTAAAAAATGACTCTCATATCTTCGAATAATTTCATTGCAAACCAGCAATCTACTGCGGTCAAAAAGAAATGCAAACAATTAGAAAATGATAGCAGGACTAATTGAAAGAAAAAGGTATTTTAAAAAAAATTTTATAATGACAAGTATAGTGTAAATCCAATTTTCCATATTTCAATCTTGCGATTTTATATTTGATAGCAGTAGGCTCTCTCGTTGAAGTCAAATTATATAAAACTAGCAGTCCATTGAGACAAATGTCTCATTTAAAAAAACAAAAAAGACCGTTTTCAAATAGAACACGTCTATTAGATAAGGATCTAAAAAATAATGTTTTTAAACTAATATTTTTAATTGAACAAAAATAAATAAGGAAGTTATGTGAGTGTGATGGCGAGAAGTGTAACACATTGTGTATAAAACGTGATTTTTAGATGCTCGATTCACATAATTTAAATCGAGTTTAAATTAGAGCTATTTTAGAAGTACAACTATTTATAATGGAAGGTTTGTTTCGAATCTACATAGAGGAATACTCGAGGAACTTCTTACAGTAGTAAAGAAGCACCACGAATAGGGATCGAGTTTCAGGACGAGGACTATTTTTAGGACGCTATTACGCTACAAGAAGCTCTTGCGTCACCCTCAACGGCGATAGCAATTTACAGCAATGACTTGCATGCGAATTTTTCCTTTGAACTCTTGGTTATTCGATATCGGTCACCCAACAGAGCAGGATGCCGTTTGTGACATAATTTAGAAATAGCTTAGCAATAAGAAGCAAAAGTTCGACCTGGCTGCTGAGCATATAATTTATTCTGGTTTCAATAATGTACTCTAATGTACAAACTTAGTTATGAAAATTATATATTATATATAAAACGTAGAATCTTAAATAACTGGAACGTATCTGTTAACATTTTATATTCATACCTATGCTAAAATCTGTAACGCAGATACGGATATACTACAGATTTATGGTGAATATTGTAAACGTACCAATGAGATACAATATATGCCGTTCACGATCTTTTTGAGTCAGGTGAAGCTATGACTATCTAGTAATTTTGTTGGCAGTACCTCTCTGGCAACTAAACTCTCTAACGGAAATTGACACTTTTTGTGTTAGGTTAGGTTGCTGTCAGTTTAAGGTTATATTTTCTGAATAGGTAGATTGTTGTCGGATCTCTGTTTAAATTAAGGATGAAAAATTGAAATGATTTGACAATTGACCACAGAAACGAAAATAAAAACTAATGCATAAGAAGAGCACTCAATATTAATGTTAATTGCAATTTGGATAAGATTGTGTACATGCTAAGAATATGCCACTTTATTTTACATACACTTGCTGCATGCTTGCTTGCTTGCTAATGTGAAAGATAAAAACGTCACAAACTGGTTCCATATAAATCTAGAAGAGCAATTGAGCAATATTGGTCTTATAGAAATTAACATTTGAAAAATATAAATATGTTGTCAAATGGATGGCTTGCTGAGTTTACTTCATGTTGATTTTTCACATCTGCCACATAAAATTTCAACACTAATAGCTATTTAAGTAACAAGGAATGTAAGGGCCTATCAACATTTGAGGTAGGCAAGTACAAGCCAAGGCAAAGCCGCGGCTTGTTGCCTGCCGATACATTCCGAGTTATCTTATTATATTTTTCCTGCTGCTTGAAAAAGTCGTGTAGTTTTCCACCTGTCACCAGCATTAATTTTCGTGAGTCGTGTTACCTCTGAGTGTCACATGTCACATAAACACTTGCAATTATAAACAAAATGTCTAAGTCTGCATCTTGATGCGTTGCTAATTTTATTATCATAAGAAATTAATAATAATATTAAGTTCCGTTGTCAATGGAAAGCAGCAAACAAATATAATCATCGACTTACACATTTTGTTACTATAGACTGTATCGCTGACTTAAATACATGATCAGCAGCGGGAAAAATAGTAGGTAATAAGTAGGTAGGTAGCAAATTATTATACACTAGCTGACCCGGCAAACGTTGTTCTGCCCAAAAATAATTTGTCTCGGAAACCCCGTTTCCCAACTATAGAGTTCTAATTTTATGTCATGTCCACTATTTTTGACTTAAAAATAAATGCCATTTTTGCAATCAACTTCCCAAATAACCTTAATAACGACACCCATATCGATTTTTAGGCTTATTTATCCCATTTCACTCCCTAAGGGTTGATTTTCGGAAAATCACGAAATACGTGTTTGATTATTTGTTTTTAGGAGTAGGTCTTACGAAGTTTCAAGTCGAAAGGTCTATTTAATATTATTTTTTCATACAAAATTGGAACCCTCATTTTACCCCTTTAGGGGTTGAATTTCGAAATATCCTTTCTTATGTGACATGACTTTTCCATGGTTCTATTCCGGTTTTTCCATCCTAAAAAAAATAATTTTTTTCTAATTTTCCGAGTTTTCCACTCCGATTTTCTCATTTTTCTTCCGAAAAGCCATTTAGAAACAAAAACATACGAAATTCCATACAAAAATACCATACAAAATCATCTTTTGATTTTCCGAATTTTCCGACTTTTCCGGTAGATTTCCCAAAATTTTCTTTTATAGAAACCTTGTTCTGACAGTTACAAACATAACAAATAAAAATGAACCAAATCGGTCGAGCCGTTCTCCAGTGATGATGTAACATACATGCGGCAATTGATTTTTATTTATATGATTACGCTGGATTGTTTACCTTTCCAAAATTTCATTTTTTAACGTACAGCAAATATATTCTCTAGTCTGCACATCAACTCGTGTTTTTTTTAAATTCTGGGCTGTCCTTTTTAAATTGTAAGTAGCATCGTTTAATGGAAACTTTTTGTTGTAACAAAGTTATTTTGGACATTTTGACTTTTCCTTTGACGGAAATTATAATTATTAATACGTACTTGATAAATCATTTATTTTCTTACGAATATTAAATAATAAATCTGGCAATGTGGTGGCAAGAAAATGTCGAACTGACACTGACAGAAAAAAAGATGTATCACCGAACCAGTCCAACATGAAAACAAAAAATTATAGCCAACTTTGTCCCAAAAAGGTCGTGAACGGATTATACATACCGTGTGTCCACAGGGTTTCGCACCATGGAATCAGAGCAACGTTAATTTATCCCGAAGATCAGCTCTTGCTTTTACGAAAAATCTTAATAACAAACCCTATTATATTTATTTTTCTATGGCAATATACGATTAAGTCGTATTCAACTTGACATATGGTGTCAAATTCTATGTTAGCAGGTTAGGTTTTGCGTCAGTTTTGACACAGACTGACGCAAAACCTAACCTGCTAACCTCGATTTTGACATAAACTTACAGTGTCACCAACATATTATTCATACGTTGTATAACCAAGACCATTCAAAAATGTTCGATCATTTCTGAAGGCACTTTATTTGTTACTTGCAAATTGAATTTTAATGGTCAATGCTTAGCAACTATTTGACTATCAATTGCCACCGGAAGGGTAGATCTTTAAAATAAAGTACCATCACTCCAGCGCCATGGTGCGTAGTCTCGTGCGCGCACGGTATATCGACTTTGTATGCATTCTCCAGAAATATTCAAACATGCGATTAACATCTATAGTGCTGGAAATTTAATCTAACATGAATTACAGTAATTCGAAAGGAAAAAATGCAGCCGGTAAGATTTGACTCGACGTCATCGGTATGAGCAATCTGTTTGCCAGTCAGACACTTTATCCGCTCGGCTAAACGACGCTGCCGCATGTACTTGGTTATAGTTGCATTATTAAGTACGAAGTGGGGAGAAAACCGTCCGAAGACGAAGTACGCTGCATTAGTGGAGATGAAACAGGACACACGCACACAGGTAGGTACAATATACGTTTATCTATAAGGATACCAACATAAGTATTTCGAAGATAAACACACGTCATTGGAAATCTGTGGAATATCAATTAACTCCATTTTGAAAATAAAATTGGTGATTTATTACACTAACCTCTAACGAAAAGACGTTTCTTTAATTAGTTTGTCTTTCTTGGGTTGTGGCTGTTTGCTATCATATGAGGTGTTTCTATTATGCCACGTAGTGTGTGTTCATTGCAATAATCGAAAGTGTCTTTTTCATTTGCCAATGCCATATACCGGGTGTCTTAAAATGAATTACATTTAGTATGCTTTGAATTTCCCATAATCCAATACCAATAACAATCTAGGGCACATAAAAATGTACATGCAAACAAAATTCAAAACCTACTAGATGTAATTCTTTTTAAGACACCCGGTACTTTTGAGGTATTTTCTGGTGTTCAGTAGTTTTTATTTTCAGGTATTCCAATTAACTATGCGGGGATTACTTGTTTCTAGTTTTTTTGTTCTTCTACCTAAATTTGTTGTAGTAATTACACTTGTGACTATGATTATATTTTTGTTGCTACATACATGTATAATATAATCGACTGCATTCCTTGTTTGTACATCTGGACTCTGGCAAATTTATAAGCGTTTTTCTAGTTTCCTAAATCACGTATTCATACAGTGAAAGCAGAAACGAATTACAACAAATATTAAAGGCAATACTTCAAATAAAAACATGGAAAAACGTAAGCAAAGCTAAATAAATGTCCAACAACAAAGTAGAACAAAATCACAATGCAGATCTTGTTCCTTAAAAACCTGCATACCAATATTATCAAAGCTTAATAATTTGTCACATGTTTGGCCGCCATTTTAAATTATTCTTCATTTTGTTTGAAGTAACCTTGGCTTCTAATTTGTAATCAACTACTTCGAAAATCTCTACATACCAATTTTTATCAAAGGCTGATAATTATTCACATATGTGGCCACCATATTAAATCTTCCCTTTTGCTAACAGTAATTTCAGTTCTATATTTGTAATCCGCGACTTAGAAACCCTCTGTATACCCATTTTTGCTTGAATCGAAGTTCATCTGAGGATTTGGTCAGTTTTTCAGTATCTAGACCCACTGTGCTCCTTTTGTTGTTTTACTCTGGACTAGGGTGCATTGATGTCCTTTCCAGGGTACGGGCAGGTGTTTTGTTTTTATAAACACAACAAGTTCAAGGATACTAGATATACTCCCATATAAATAAGTCAATTTCTGTCTATTGCATATAAAGGGCATAAACTATATTCTAGCTTATTTGACTGCTTCTATTCACATTATACACCACCAATCTCTATAGGAAACTAAATTAGTTTATAGCTTTAATAAAATGCACATACCCTCAGCGTCTTGGTGTAAACAGCACTCCGACACTGTGTAAACGATATAAGGCTTTGCAGATTATGTATACGATATATGTATAATTTTGCAACATTATCTTTAAAAATATAAGGTGTACTATTAAGTTTGATGTATACATGTATTTTTACATCTGAGGAATCACTACCGTGCTTCTGAGGCTGAAAATCACACTATTGGTGTATAAATAACTTATCCATTATCAGTATTACAACAAATACGATCGCATAATTATTTGATAACTCATTTACCTAAATTTATAATGTAGAATTTATTTGAAATTGATATTTCGCAACTATGAGGATCGTTCAATAGAAACACGTTTGAATGATGTAGTATAATTTTTATATATTCAATTTAAAAAAAAATCTCTGTTGAGAGTAAAGCAGGAGTCCTATTGTTGTAGTAATATATAGATTTCCTGCTGGCAAAATTCTTGCAGCATTTAATGAAACCATTCTCGAACAGCAATCTGCAGTTCAGCATCCGAAGTGAGTGGCTGTCCCTTTAGCGACTGCTTTGGTGGACCAAAGACGTGAACTTTGTGATAGTTAGTAAGAGTTCGAATAATATAACTAACGCTTTTATACTGATGTTCATCGTTTCAGGTAGTTATCTGACTTTAATGGGTCTACTTACACCTAAAGCAGTTTCTATAAGCCACATGTTTTCATCTGAAGTTGCAACATGAACAGGTTCTGGATGAACCAAATCTTCCTTGTCGAAATGTTCTGCCTTACTAAACCACTGTAGTGTGAGAATAACTATAGTGACCACCAAGTCACCATCAACAGCTCTCATTCTCTCATGGATTTCTAGTGGATGATGTCTTTTGGTGGCTAAAAATTAAATATTACCTTTGAACGGATTTTTCATAGTAAACGCTATTTTGGAGCTGCATAAAAATGCACACAAAGAAGCAACCATAAAGAAATTTGGCAGACACTTCACTAATACGCCAATAAACCGTTTCAACAACCGCATGTCGTCATATTGGTAACTTGGACGACTTTGGCTACTGGTATGCAATATTTTAACAAGATCTGTTTAATGAGGTATTGCTCGACTACTTATGCAGTTCATAGCCATGTACTGCGAAAGCACTCTTCGGGTATATAAGACCTTAGGATTTACATAGGTTTTACTTATGCTTGTTAATTACATATCAAATTCACTATTTAAGTAAGAATCTAGGTACCATTGTCTTTTATATTTAAAATCGGGAAGGTAAATTGCCTGAAGGTTATGTATATGCACGAAATTCAATTATGAATTATTTCTCTTAATTATATGTGAAGTAATGTTCCCTGGTGTTTTATTGCTGCGAAGTATCTCGGTTGTTGTCTTGCGCTTATATAGCTGGACAACGGCGTGTCGCCCTGTTCTGATTAGCTATAACAGATAATCTTATTGTTCTTTGGAACCCACTCCCATCTGTGACTTGAACTGTAGCGAGCGTATACTCCCAAGCTACCCCTTTCGGCGACAGATATTTGTTTGCAGGTTCGCAACCTTGTTAGCGCTGAGGAGATTGTATTGTTATATTATATCGTTATGAGAAATTAGGGGTAACACTCTTAAACGTAGAAGAAAAACAATATCGTAAGAGGCAAATATCTAGTTAAAATTCAACTAGTAAAAACTATTATTTTACTACCCCGGTTACATTCCGCGCTCAAATACTTGCGAAAAGTGACTATTTTCTGCATCCGGCCAATCGTACTATGATTGGCTAAAACTGACGAATGTAATTTTTTTGATAAGTGTCAAATTGAAAAACTAAATTTTTTCAGGATGGAAACCGTCGTAGGAAATACTGTATGTAACATGAGGAAATTGCCATTGCAAAATTCTTATAAGCTTCATACTAATTTTGCAAAAAATCCCTTTTCGCGCTGGTATTATAATATACTATTACATATGGATACTATCGCAAAATACCATCTGTGGCAAAAGTTAAGTAGATCAATCAGAAGGAAAAATGGAATCAGGTGTGGCTTAATACCACAGGAAACAAACTAAGACAAATAAAACATTATAATACGAAAATGAAACCACCAGTCGAGCTAAACCGGCAAAAAAGTCAAAATAAGCAAGATAAGAATAAGGCGTAGTAAGATTTCCCATATCTACTAATGAACCAGCCTCAACCACTTGCAACCAACCAATCACCGTTAAACACATACTTTGCGAATGTCGGAAATACGAAAATATCCCACAATATATGACACATATGACACATAATCTATCTGATGTACCAATTAATTTTTTCCTTTGACAGCCCTTTCTAGTCAACTCTTGGACATACGTCTCCGCTTGCCTTTTATATTTTCATCTTTCTTTTGCTAATCGATGCCTTTGCTTTCACATATTCTACCCATAAGGTTTATAGTTTCCCTACACTCGTTGTATGTGGTCTTGGTTTCAACTGTACTGTACGTTTCGTCCACCTAGATTGGTCTACTCTAGGGTGTCTTGATGTCAATTTGATGTATTTGTCCTTTAATAGGGTACGGACACAAATAGCTTTCTCCTTTTTTCAACCGCATAGAAAATTCATTAGTGTTACGTTGGCAGTACTTTTCCTTGATACATCCATAAACCTTATAGAAAAAAAATAGAAGCTATTTTATTGTATTAATATTAATGAAAACGATTTGTTACGATGGACATTTTAGAATATGCCTAATAGAAAACTGCTGGGTATCAGTTTGTTGAAATAAATTAAGCGAAAATATCATCATGCGCATTGAATCAATTTGAAGTTAAATTATCTAGGTTACGCTAACGTACGCGCATCACGAGGAAACATAACGTGTAATTTAGCAGTGTCAAGCAGTTAGCTATCGTTACTAAAATTGGAAGAGAAAAGTATATGTCTTATTCAAAACTACATAGAATGATAGGGACAATAATCTTTCTGTAGCGTGGTAAATCATAAATACGCCAAACTGACATCAAGGCATCCTAGTCTAGTCTGGCTATATGTTCCACCCGCCCCCAGCCAGAGGCTTTTATTTAGCATGTATCTTCTTAGGCTTGCTCAGGTTCAATTGCCCGTTACTCTTTTACTACCTATTGGTCGACTTGGCAGTAAGATTCCTTGTTTCTATTTCATAAGTCACAACTGGAAGAATTCAGGCGTTAAAACTTTTCTATTGTGGTTAACTAAAACGTCGCGATTATTGATGACTGTGCTTAGCTTTCCGGCAGCGCTCCTAGAAGTACGTATTTTACGAACTACTTCGGCCTAAATTAGTTTGTGAACTAAGTAGCTTTATTTCTGCTTCGATGTCAAAACTACAGGCTTTAATGTCATGATTTTCGTTTTTTTTGTAGATTTATTGTCAACCCGTATTCCGCCTATATTACTTTAACATTTCCCTCAAATCCACCGAGTCACTACTTATGAGGACAGTGTCATCTGCGAAAGGAAGATGACTGAGTTATCGGTCATCGATGTTAATGCATCTATCTACCCAACGTACCTTCTTGAAACTATCTTCTATATGAAGAGTATATAGTTTAGAAGAGGTTGTATCCTCTTTCCATATCCCTTACAAGTGAAGGTTTTGACACCAAACTATTTTAAAAATTATGAGAAACTAGGGGTGAAAATAGCTTGACGTTCGTAATAATACTGAAACAATAAAAAAACACTTGGTAATACGAAACACATCAATTTTCAAATAAAAAAAATACCGGTGCGATTCGTACTTTAGCTCCTGCTATTGCGATCTCATCGCTCGACCCATACTGTCCACGAGACCGTTGGGAACTATGCGATCCAGCTGTATTAACCACAACGGACTTGTACGTTGCTCTGTTTTGTCTCTTACAACATTTATTCTGTATCTGGTGAATTCCACTTTCGTCAAGCGTAAAGCCGGAGCTATGTGAAAATTATTATTTTTATCTATTTATCAGATAAAGCAAAAATAAACAAAATAAGTTGCTGTATCTGTTCAAAATACGCACTTTTCAAGGTTGAAAACCTGAGCTATGTACAAAATATGGTATGTTCCAAAAGAAACTCATTTAGGGCACGCCTTGGAAAGAGATAAAAAATCTAGTCATGTCTTAACTTAAGTCTGTAGGCGAATGTTAGATTGCATTGTATATATGAGAACATTTGTCACTGTGACAGGCAAAAGTTTACACTGCATTAAGTTTACTTGTATCAAGCGAAAAGAAAAATATAATGCATTTACACAACAACAACGTGTGTATTAATCATAACAGTCCATAAAAATTGTTTTTATTAACTGTTTTGTATATTTTTAGGAAAATAGTTCTATTATCAAGTTATGACAAACTTCAATTCAATCATGGCATGCTGCGAATGAGTTTTTTTTGAAACACACAATATTACTTCTATTTAAAAAAAAATAGGCAGAATTTTATTTTTTAAAGATGCCCATCCTGAATATATTTTACCACAAGCATATTCGGTTTCGAGGCAGGTAGATATGTAATCCATATGCAAAATATCGTCTTCTTCGAACAAATAGTATTTGAGTTTTACTGGCAACAGACAGAAGGAATTGAAAGAACATGTTTTTCGTCATCTTGAGACATTGAAACATGAAAATTTGGGAAAATCTCGAAAGGTAAGTTTTTCGCCATTATAATACTTTGTTCGTCTTTTAGACGACGGAAGTAAAAGGACTATTATACAGAATGAGTGGAAATTCATTGCGTATTTGAGGGAAAACAGGAAAACTATACAACTACTATACATTTTTGAACAATGTCATATCATAACATACGTTTTCTGAAAGCCGGCTTATTTGGGAAGTTGGTAATTATTGAACTTCTCTGTTAACCTACTATGAACTCAGTCAATAGTCTGCATTGCTGTGGAAGTAAACTTATTGGTCGGTAATCATTTATATTTAGCTTGTGTACTATCTTGTTTCAGATTAGTGTGACATGCTCTTTTCCAGACTTCGGAGATTTTACCTTCTAAGAGGTACTTATTAACGTTCCATGTAAAACCAATTACAGATTTTTTATTTTTTTGAGAGTGATTTCAGGTATTTCCTCAGAACTTACATTTTTAATGTCGCTAGCTATGCTAGTGGCAGCTTAGTTGAGTAGTAGGGATGTTATACGATTTCTATAATGTGTTTTTGGTTTACTTTAACTTTACCTTCACTGTTTTTAGTTTGTTATATTCCCAATTCTTTCTCTCAATAAAATGGACTCTAACCTAAACAAGTATCAAGATGAACTAAAGAAACTACTGTCAGGACATTTTCAATCCTTATGTATTTATGAGTTATTTAACTTTAAATCAAAATTACGACTCCGCTTGTATATAACTTTCTTTAATATTTTTTAGTTAAATTTAAGTGAGTAGCAAGTTTTATTCAAATCGTCGCCCAGCTGCTCTGGCCTTGAGCCGTCTCGCTTGCACCTGGGCTGTTATCGCTTCTGCCACCGTCGCAAGCTTGGCTTTTGGCGTGCTTTCTGCAGTGAATTTGGAACGCGAGCCTGTGAGAGCGACAGAGAGGTTTTTGAATGTTTCGTCTGTCTGCGTTGTGACCACGCATGCCGATCTTCAGCGCGAGCCGGTTTTGTTGAGTATGTCAGTGTGGAGACTTAGTGGCTGCCTGTTATTGCGAGCGGGTCTTAGAGCGTGGCTTTTGTAGCCGCCCCGTGCCTTCGGGCACGTGAGCGGTCTGCCGAGAGTGCCTCCGTGCCGTTAGAAGTGCAGTTTCTGGTGATGCTCCATGCATTATGTTGACCGACACCCTCGTATTCTCATGTGCCGTGCAGGCATTAAACCACTTCGACGTGGGATTCATCGCTCGTGGGCGTGCAAAAGGTCACCCTGTCGGCTTCCATGTAAGCCCCGTTAGATAAGTGCATGTAATATTTGTATTCGTTTGCTTTGTGCTTGCGTTAAAACTGTCCGCTATGATATTCTCGCACTAAATTAAGCGATAGCGACCCCCTTCTGGGCTCGTATGTATAACCATTTTCTCGCATTAAATTAAGCGAAGTGACCCCTTCTGGGTTCGTACGTAGAACCATTTTCTCGCATTAATGCGAGCGAAGTGACCCCTTTTTGGCTCGTATTTAGAACCATTTTCTCGCACTAAATTAAGCGGAACAGACCCATTCTGGCCTCGCCTTTAGAAACATATTCTCGCACTAATTTAGACTGTTTTCTTACTTTGTACGCTGACGAGCGTTGGCGCCTGTGTATATAAATTCATGTGTTAGACTAATAGATTGGGTGATTATATGCTGTCTTGTAATTTCCCCTTGCGTTTGTGCATGCTTATTTTCAGGGTGGGTTATTCACTGTGTAAGATCAATGTGAAGTCGACCCTGGAAAAAATTGTAAGCGTCACAGGTAGGTCAGGGCGCTCGTCGTCATAGTACGGGGAGTCGTGAGGCTGTACACACCGATTCTACTATATCCCGTTTAGCTTTTAAAATTCGTCAAGATAAGAAGTTGAAAGGTAGGCTCATTTGCTTTTCCGGTTTCTTTGTGGGCTGACTTTTGCCTTTTCGTTCTTATTGATCGAACTCGGTGGCGCTCAAGCTAATTTATCGCTGTTTACCGTCCATTAGGACGTTGTCCGTAGGTTATCTCGTGTTGAACCACCCATTGCTTCCCTAAGTCTAGTCGGCACTTCTTGTTACCGGCAGGGCAGCTGTCCTATGTGAGTCATTGTCGCGATTTTGAGTAGTAACGTCCGCGCTGGTCGTCTAGATTTTTCGTGATTTTTTGGTATGAGCTGGCGCGGTGTCGTTAAAGTCGATTTTGGCCTGTAACACTTCTTTTGCCTACAAACATATTGAACACAATGGGTAAAAACGACTTAAAAAAGAATATCGGAAGTGACATACAAACAATAACCACCACTTACAAACTGCTGCTGCCCGAAGGGTTATCGATCCGACCGAAAAGGGAAAAGTACGCCATACTTATAACGAACTCCAAGGAACATCTACCGAACTCAGTAGAATTTTGGATGAAAACCTTTGGAACGCAGTGGATCGTATCAGCTATGCTCACTCAGAACACCACACGAGCAATACGACCCAAAAACATATTAAGAAGTTCGAGAAGCTTCAAGCCAAAGTCACACCGGTACCAGGATTGGATATCTAGAAAACGGTAATTAATTTTTCGGACCAACCCCTCTCTAATGACTGTACCTCGATTTTGGCAAAAGGATTGAATTTTGCCAGCACTCCATCCCACATACCTAATAAAGAAGTGATCGCGGAAATTGAGAGTGCTATTTGCAAACTCCCAATTGAGGAAGCCGAGGAAGTAAGACACGAGACCTGTCGTATATTAAAGCGTGTTAAACCACCAACCAGGAACGTCACCACAGCCGAAACACAAGCTCTGAAGGAAATCCGAAACAATCCAGCCATTGTAGTTCTACGCGCTGACAAAGGAAATGCCACTGTAGTGATGAATAGAAATGACTACCGGAACAAAATTCAATCACTACTGAACGTTGAACAGTACGTAACACTGAAGAAGGACCCCACATCGAGGATAGAACGGCAGGTTAGAGCAGCTATCAAAAGCTTATTAATACCAGAGTAGGAACATCGACGACTACTGCCTAGCGATACTAGACCGCCCAGACTTTACGGACTTCAAAAGATCCACAAACCAGACGTTCCAGTCAGGCCAATTGTTAGCACTTGCGGATCGCCTACGTATCAACTAGCCAGATACCTCGCTAACGTATTATAACCATACGTAGGCAGAACAGAATCCTACTTGAAGAACTCCCTGTTCACCAATGTACCAGTAGAAGATTCAGTAAATCTTATTCAACAATGCTTCGTTTCTCAAGGACTTCCAGAACATATTCCAGAGTTAGTAAGGATGTGGTCCACGACGACCTACTTTCTTTGGGAAGGAATATACTACGAGCAAAAGAAAGGAGCCGCTATGGGATCCCCGTTATCTCCAGTCATTGCTATCATATTTATGAAAGCCTTTGAAGATGAAGCTATTCAGTTCAGCCATCTCAAACCTAAATGCTGGTTCCGCTACGTCGACGACACTTTCGTTATATGGCCCCATAGAAAAGCAGCTCTTGAAGCTTTCTTGGCACACTTAAACAACCACCATGCTAAAATAAGATTCACTATGGAAACTGAAGAAAATGGACGCCTACCTTTCTTGGACGTGTTAGTGAAACGAATCGCTAACAACAGATTAAGCCATACAGTATATCGAAAGAAGACTCACACCGACCGCTATTTGCATGCTTCGTCTCATCATCATCCCCAACAAAGGCGATCTTTGATCAAGACTCTTATTCATCGGGCCAACGCTATCTGTGACGAGGACAGTAAACCACAGGAATTGAGTCATGTGGAAGAAGCCTTACTCAGGAATGGCTACAGTCGACGAAACATCAAGAACGCGTGCCAGTATACCATAAAACCGAAAGAAGCTAAACCTAAACCTATTAATTACGCCTGCGTTCCTTTCATCGCCGGAGTAACCGACAAAATAAGAAAGGTTTTAGATAAAAAGAACATTGTAGTCCGCTATGGTAAAATAAGAAAGGTCAAGCAATTGATCCCCTTCAACAAAGATTCTTTGCCCAGACTACAGACAGAAGGCGTTTACCAGCTTCAATGTACCTGTGGCAAATCTTATATCGGACAAACGGGAAGAAGCATCCAATGTCGAATAAAAGAACACTAGAGCCACACACGACTTGGAAACATACAAAAATCAGCCATCGCAGAACACTTATTAGGACCAGGGGACCACAGAATAAATTACGACTAAGTAAACATATTAGCCAGAACTAAAAAATACTTCCCTCGTGTTATTCGGGAATCCCTAGAAATAATTAAAAATCCAAACAATTTCAATCGAGAACACATGGAAGATAGCTCTGCAAAACCAATCAATCCATAAACAAGTTTCACGTGAGCAACCAAGCGGAGAAACGACAAATCCAAATAACATACAAGATCTACATGAGCAGCCAACCGTAGCGACTCCTCGATATATAACCAGGAGCAAAAGGCACCAACATCAATCTTTAGAAAACTCCTGAAGAAGCTGACAGCATGAGCAGCGAAACTTCAAGTTCAAATGGACGACCACGGCATAACCCGAAAGAACCTATCATTAATAACCAAGAAGCTATGCTACAAATCAATAGAAAAGTGAATTATAACAAGAAACTGGCAATATCATTAAGAATAGAATGTAGAGCTAAGCAAACCAGTTCAGACAGTCAGGACAGATGTACGTAACTGCAACAAGGAATAGTAAAATAGTAAAAGTAGTAGTTGAGAACAATAAAGGCATGAAAATAAAAAGACGAACTAGAATTAAATAATGCTGCCGACCAAATCAACAAACAAAAACTGTATTTGAAAAGAACTGGTTTTTTGAAATTATTATAAATACTATTATATTGTAACAAAGCAATACCACAATGTTACTCGTATGTACCATCTAGAAACAGTGCCAACGATTCTATCAGTTCAAGTACTTTAACGTGTAATTTAAAAAATCTAGTTAAAGCATTCACCATGCCAATTTAAATACAGGTGATACACAATGGCTTACTGTACCGCTTGCTAGTAATTTTGCATGTTTCACTAGAATTGGATAGTACACTAGAACGGTGTGCGATCTTAATTTGGGCACGATATATAAAATGCAGTCTAATAAACTTTGTCTGAATCAATTCCAATTAATTTAATTAACGATAAATAAATAGAAATTAAATCAAAGTACTTTAAATTAATTTTAAATAATATGTCTGTGGAAAATGCCATGTGCAAAAATTATTAATTTTTCAGAATCTTCCCTAAGTATCAAAAATAGTTGAGCAAATACAGAAAAACGCAACATACAAATGGGGAAAAACTGGCAAAATGTAAAAGGAAACAATAAACAATATGTATCTAACTGTTATATCGTTTACTCCGCTTATCAAGAGGTTTTAATACAAACTTTAACAAATATATTCAATTTTCAGGATCAGTTACTTGTGATCAGCCTCTACTTATATCTATTTTAAAATAGAAACATGCAGAAATATCATAGAAGTTATTGTAAACCGTTAATACTAGAATTTTATAAAACATTACCTATATAAGTAAAACCATAGGTGCAATTTAATTCACAATATTGAACTGATTCGAGCTCTTACTTTGTGTTACCTATTAGTATATGTTTATAAATTATATTTTTATCAATTTAGATTGCCCTGTTTATATTATATGAATATTAATAGTTATTCCTTTTGCTAGCTCCTGAAGATCGCGGGTGGATTCCTTTTATCTAGATTGGATATTCTGAAATTTGATGTTCTGATTTTAATTTTATTACAATTCAAAAATAACTTCTGTCAAATGATATGTCAAACAAATTTCAAAATTCAATGACAAATACCAGATCGTCACACTCGCCACACAACAATATCAAACAGTAAGTAAATCCTTAATAATGAATTCACTCTTTAGTCTTTATTTTCTTTCAGTGCTTACCTAATACCTAAAATCACTCACCTTTTACTCGAACTTATCACTGTCCGTGATGTTAACTAACTTGCTCTACTCCGCCAACGACCACAACTGCTCCAGTCAACAAACACAGCGAAAGCCTCCAATGACACCCAATATGCCAAAACTGTCTAGAATCAGGAACCGAAGCTCCCTCACAGCGTTGACCCAGCTGTAGTCACTCAACTCCATCACCGCATCTAAAACTACTCTACTGACCAGCACCAAGAACCAATGGTCTCCCCCTCAGAACTCTCCTTTCGTACTAACAGCCTGATGCAATCCAAATCAATTGATATACAATGTCAAATGTAGTTCTTCAATAAACTTAACTTAGTATTTGTCTCTATTTATTCTCCTTTTTAGATTAGTCCTGCTTTTAGTTTAGTTTTTCACCATATACTTGCTATCTTCCTCTTATATATATCAATTCTTCTTAATTTCCAAACATGTTCCTTTTAAAATAGGGTTTATTTCGTACTTTCAAATTACACCAAATTAATTACAGCTTTACATTTTTCAAAGTTTGTTACCTTAATAATGAAAGAAAAGTCTATCATGATTGTTACGGTTCAAAAGTCATTTACAGTTATTCATTTAATTAATTGCCTTAATTTTTACTATAACTAACTTTTTGCCTTTACTTTCTTTAATTCTAATTTTTGCCTTCAATAAAACTGAGCATTCAGACCTTCTGTAAGTTCTATTTTGATCTAACGTAAGCTAGTTCCTAAAATTACAATGCATGAAAGCTCCTGGAGATTAGGCTTCCCTTCGTGCATAAAGCTTTTTGGGTTGCATATGTCAAGTCTCTTTCAAAGCCCCATCCAAAACTGGGTTTTCTAATCAGCCTTTTTGGGCCATTCGCCATGTTGTGCTGCTAAAGATTAGCTGCCTTGAAAATCGACGTTTTGAAACGTACCTTAATTGGGTTATTTCAATGGAATCTAGCTCGGGAAGTTAATTCTGTTTTGTGTGGAATGTTTCGGGGGTGCTAATACAGACCCCGTGAAGATTATTTTGGTAATTTCTCAAGCCCAAACTTAGTTTGGATTTCGATTTGGCAAGCACATGTTTCCTTTTTGGCGAAACGGAGCCGAAAACACCTAAGGATACGCTATCTTGATGAATATTTGGCTAGATTCTGTGGTTTGATGCTCTTTTAGGTCCATTTTTGCGGTGCCTATTTATACGGTTGTTTTTTACTGGGCGAACTCCTTGTGATTGGTGACGTTCCTTTTCTTTTGATGGCATTCCCTTCTGGCGAAGCCGGCCTCCAGCTATCGCCTTGAGCTTGGCGAGCGCGAATCCCACTCGCCTACAATAGAGAGCGAAGATAGAGGTTCCGGGGTGACCTCCTTCAGCGATACGTTACCTGCAGGTCGTTAGCTCTATCCAAACCTCGACCGAGCCGGCCGCCCTGTTGTCCATCGGACCCGCTTTCTACGCTCGCTGCAGCCTGGAGTACCATCGCAAGGTCGGTTGCTTTGTATTCTAATTTTGACCACTCGAACCTCGGAATCCGTTTTGGTGTGTTCCTGTGATCGTGCTACAATGTAATTAGTATTTATTAAACTTTTCTTATTATGTATTTTAAGCGTGTTCCTCACATGTTTTTAGATTGAATCCAGCCTCAAGATAGGTTCGCATTTGCAAGTATGTACGTGCATTATTAGCTTGCGACACTTTAACAAAGTTTTGAAAACTTACCTTAGTCATTATCGGTTCGGAAAGAGCTATATTAGGAGACAAGATCTTGGATTCCGTGTACGCGTTATTGCATATTAAAGCTAACATTAAGATTGCTCTTGCATAGTGGGAACTTGGTCGAATTCAACTAATTAATCCAACTTTCAATCTGTGATATATGTGTCATAGCCATGAAGCTAACGACCGCCTTCTTTTAGTAGTGCATTTGGCCATGTCAAACATAAATTTGTAATTCTCTTACACATTTTTACTTACAATAATTTACGTAGACCTATTTAGCTGAAATTACGCCTGCCAGTCTAGTACGCCCTTATGATTATTTAAATTTATGTGCCAATATTTTGGTGAGGTTTAATAAAACGCTTTATTATTATTGTGATATTATCTCCCTAGTGAGATTTTGTGCGGGTTCATTGTATTATATGTTGTGTGATAATTGTGGAGCACCCCATTTTATTACTGCTCATTATATTGAATCGTTACCTAGGCCAGCGAATTTTATTTATGCCCTTGCCGGTATCTCTCTTTTCAGGAAGTGTTTTGTAGCGCATTTTCTCGTATGCCATTTTGTGCGTTTATCAAAGAGCTGGATTATCTGCTACTTGGAGCCCATATTTTATTTTTCAGCTGATGCTTTTGAGTCTCTTATACAACCCACGACCTCCTCTGGCCGAGAAGCCGGCTGCCTTTGCTTACCACCCTTACCATCAGAGCGACGGTAACACGATATCACATTTTCTCCTTTAAACACACTATATCTTTATTTTTTATTTCTACTTACTATATGCAATAATCTATTTCGATTAAGTATTTGTTATTACCTTCAAATTTCTTATTTAGATATTACATTATGTTCGAATTTATCTGTTTCTCATTGAGCCATATTTTATTAAATTATAAATTGTATTTTCTTTTCTAATTACAACCCATTATTCATATTTCCAATTCATATTCATACTGGTCCCTATAATATTCAACTATTGTAATCCCTTGATCCTATTTTAAAAATGATTTTTATATCCCTGTATTCATATCATTACAATATACACATTCTTAATTTTTTAATAAGTTATAATATGTACACATGCTTTTAAAATAAAATGAAACGTGAGGTGCGGATTGATTTAGAAACGAACCTTTGTTTTCGTTGTAACTGTACTAATATGTATAGTTTGCTATAAATTACCATAAGGTTTGTGTGGCGCATTACCTGAATACGATTACTCCACAATGGTCCTCGAGATGCAATATTGCAGAATCCGGTGTAATATGGAAAGCTAAAGGGACTATTATCAGGGATTTCGGGTTTCAAAACGTCGAATATAAGCGCTCATACCAAGTCGAAAACAATACAAAGCTCCCTCAATGTACGAGGAAGCTAAATTTAAACTAACCAAACCTGTCCAACGATAACATATCTCCTTATGAGGTTAAATGAAATATTCTAAAATCTGCTAGACAGAGATGCTTTCGCTGAAATAGTAATTTCTGTGAGTTAAGGCAGAAATATTTATTCAAGAATTTTCGCGGCCTAAAAATAAGTCGGTTTTAAGGCATCATTAACTAATGATTCATGCCAGGAAAGATGGCTTTAAATATAATTATGTCAACTACAGTGTTTTATAAAACAAAATGAGAGAAAGATCTCCAAAACTTAAATGCAGTTTAGTGGTACGAGGAGCGTTCAAATATGAATTATAATTTGAATTACGCGCCAAAACACAAAAACATTCACAGATCTTATATACACTAATTAATGGTCAGAAACAAGTCCTAACTTTATTAAGGTCCCGGGTGGTGTATTAAGGTCCTGGGTGGTATAGCTTGAACAAGCGTCCACGTTCGATCAGCAGAGTTAAGCATAGCTCTTTCTGGTCAGAACTTGGATGGGAGTTCCATGCCTGCTTCTCTCGGCGTTTCGTGATACGGCTATCACGGAAATAGTTGGTTCCGGATGTCTTAATAACATCATGACAGTCGTTGGTGGAGTTGGAAGTCCCCATAAAATGTACAGCGACACCTATAATTGGCCTAAAGGCTGTTGGCTGAGTACCAAAATAAATATAAGTAAAAACAAAACTTGACCCAGTTGTTCAGTCACCACAATTCATTTTTGTTCATTTGCCTAGTGTGAGTGAAATTGAAGTGCATTCAACCGTCAAACAACACATGATTAGTAAATTTCTTATTAAAGAAAGTATCAAACTATCAGAAATGTATACAAGAGTTAAAAGACAGTTTGCTGTTCAAGCATTATCAGACATAAGTGTTTATAAATGGAGTAAAACGTTTAAAAATGGCCGCGAACGTATCAAGAATGAACTGCTCTCTTGGTGTCCAAAAATATTGCCAACCGATGAAAATGTTGTCAGAGTAAAATGCATTTATTTGAAACGAGCATCGAATTGCGATGAAGGATATTGCTTCTGCATTAAATATCGAGAGTTATTTGTCTGCTTCTTGCAGGATAATGCTCGACCCCATTTTGATGCTCCCATGCTGACCATTGTCCAGAAATTTAAATGGACCGTACTACCGCATCTGCCATATAGGTCGGACCTTTCTCCATCAGATTTTTATTTGTTTGGATACTTAAAAAAAGTTTATAAGAAGAAACCAAATCTTTCTAGTGTACAAGTCATCAAAACTCATCGCGAATAGGTGTGCCAACAGCCAAAAAATTTTTTCTCTTCGACTAGAGACGCTACTAGAAATATGGCACCAGTTCATTCAAAAGAAGGGACACTATGTAAAAATATAACATGATATACATTAGAATGTTTTTGTGTGTTTTTGAATAAATACTAAATTATAATTTGTATTTGAACGCACATCGTATTTGCTCGTATTAAAAAATCAGACTAGTTAAATAGTATAAACAGTACTTACTTAATTTCAGTATCCCATAATGCTACGCATACTGTATTTTCTAATTACCCTATATTATTTTTCACTTCGAAATTTAAACATGAAAGGTGCACAGCGCTGAATTTTACACGGCATGTATGTGGCTAATTAAATATCTGGTAAAAAATTAGAAGAATATAATTAATAAAAGTAGCTTAAATATTTTCTGCGAATATTACAGTGTTTTTTCAGTGAAAATGACCTTCATTCTTTTGAGTAGTTTTGCAAAATTCAACTTATTTGAACCACTTTTCACAAAAACGGTCGTCAAGATATTCCACATACATATAGTAGCAGTTTTCTACAAATTTTCATTTGTTGAAGCAGCTAGAGAATGAGGTTTTATAGTGTAACGGCATAGAAGCAACGTATAAAATTATAAAGGCGATTACTAATTAATAAGCAATTACGAGACTCAAACCAAGGTGTATATAAGCACTTTCAGCACAATATGCCGTAAAAAGACTATTCTAACTTATATTACCAGTGGGAATATTTTCCTCCTGTCACGAGTAAATATGAAGTGTTGTTAAGCCATTACTTCTATTGCAATTAATGCCAATATTCATTTATATTTGCAATTATCTACGTTTGCTATAAAGCTAAAAAACCCAATTAGCTAATGGTTTATCTCTATTAAGTTAACGGTCGACTATGCCATTCCTTCACAAGAGATGAGTGCAAGAAGACGAGAGCAAATCAACTTTAATAGATTTGTCTGGATGGTTGTCTGCACATTGTAAAGATAGCAAGCATTTTCTTGAGCAGGCGTTTTAAATCGCTTGTTAGCAACCAGACGTAAAGTCTCTATTATTATTTTGATAGATAATTAATGTCGCCTTATTATTAATACATGTACGAAAAGCAAGAGAAAAATGTCATCCTATGTAATGTATATATTAATTATCTGTCAATATTGATGGATGAACCAATACGGAAGATAACGATTTTTATGATGCTGTGAGATTTTATATTACGTTATACTATGTTTTCGTGCTCAGAATACCAGAATTTTAGAGAGAATGTGGTTGACATATTAAACTTTAATTAAACCTTTACGTCATTAACTACACGTTTAAGCGATCGTTTGCAAGAACTTTATAGTTCAAGCTTCCCTAGTACAAATTATTTTAAAATAAGACGCTGTCATAAGCGTCAAGGTATAAGTCTGAAAGCGTATTATAATGGTGAGCTTTGAAAGTCAATTATCTCATTTACGTGAAAATTTTATAAATATTTAATATTAGTATTTATTAGTATTACTACGTTAATATTGTGGACGATCCTTTTGTAAAGTAGTTTACGTTTACAAATGAATAAAAATACAATAAATATTACACATATAAGCAAGGTAATACTCATCGATCTTATAGATAAATAATCTGTTTTATTAAAACTTTGAATGTCCTTAAGAACTAATTTTAATTCACATTTTAGAGATTGCAAGACATGTTAGTTAATATGTTTCAATTGCTTTTTACTTATTTCATGCTTAGATACTGATTAATTTTTGATCAAGAGGTTCTATGCGTGGAAAATAACTATCCTTAATATTTAAACTCTTATGATGATAATTACAAGTACATTTAGTTTTTATAATGACCAACCAAAACTAGGTATAGTAACTAAATTAGTTCCTCATAATTGTTGTCATTATCGGTACAACGTATGGTAACAACAATTTGGTGCGGTAAAGCAATACGAATCACTTTATAGTCTTCTAAGTCAAAATAATACATATTGCATCTCTTATTATTTATAAAAGACTATAATTGAATTTCTCATAATAATTCGTTAAGAACCACGAGTGGTGCTGATTCTGTACAAAGGTATGCTTGTTGATTAATTTCTAAAGATTGATTATCTTTCATAGGTAGGCTATTCTCTTCGGATGGATACTTTTTTCAAAATGTGGTAAAATCATATAAAATTTACTATTGAAATAAATAGAGATAGGAATTAATTTGAATCTTAGATATTCCGTTTCCATGACCAGGGGTGCTTCCAGGAGAAATATCACTTTATTTTTAATTTGGTAGATTTTTTCATTCCTCGAAATGTGGATTCTGTCAACAGGGTACGGCAAAGACAGTAATTGTTATCTAATTCGATTTTCTTGAGTCTCTGGTGGTAATTTATTTTCGAGCCCTTTGATTAGATCTTCATCTCTTATTAAAGCGGGGTGTAAATCGTTTGTTTTCGCAAATGCAAGAGCGGTCTGCAATTTTTATTTTACTGAAACTATTTGCAAAAGTGCTATCATCTGATTCATAACTGTATAGATGTTTATTATTTCTGAATGTTCTCTGCTTTCTTTCTGTAATGAAAATCGCATTTCTTCCAGTTTGGTTATAATAGACTTTTGATTTGACTACAAATCTGATGTTTCATCATTTTCCCGTGTTTTTCGGTGAGTGTTGTAGGTCTTTTACCATTGATTCGTATCGCTTGCCATCTTCCGCGTCTAAGTTGCCGGCTACAAATTGAATAAGTGTTCCCAGACCATTAATGCCCCTCTTATATTTCGGTGTGTAAAAAACAAATGGTGAATTAAGTTTTCATTTTGGATTACCAACCAGTAGAATAGGGGCCGCTATCCCCTCCACTTTTTATTTGATTCGCGGATTTGCGGTTTAATTCGCGGCTTTAATCGCGGATTTCGCGGTTTTAATTCGCGGATTTCGCGTTTTTAATTTCGCTGTTTGATCTAACTAATTTCGCGGTTTGATCTAATTACACATGTGCTACTGAATAAATTACGCATTAGCTTCCGATTAAATTACGCAGCGGACTTCTGGAATTACACGACGGCCATCTTGTTTTTCTGGCGCGAATATTTGAATTTTAAATTTTCAGATTTTTTTTCTTTGTTCAATTTTTTGAATTTAAATCTCCCGGGTGTCGGCCATCTTGGTTTTCTGGCGCGAATATTTGAATTTTAAATTTTCAGATTTTTTTTCTTTGTTCAATTTTTTGAATTTAAATCTCCCGGGTGTCGGCCATCTTGGTTTACTGGCGCGCACTTCTCACGGCTGTCGTGATTAATTTTCGCGGAAAATATTTGAATTTCAAACTGCTAGATCTATCTCGCTCTTCTGCCCCCTTGGCTATCTCTCTCGTGCATTCACAGAAGGACTATTTATATTTAAAAAAAGCTATTTGCGTCGGGCCCAAGTGGGATTCGAACCCTAGTTTTCTGGCCAGCAGCCTCAGGACCCTACCGTTGAGCTATCGAGGCCTGTTGAATATAAAGGATTTGAACAAAACGTCATTTCCCAGCTCTGACGTCACACTGCTCGAATTTAAACAAACTATTTTTTGAGAAATATGCTTTATAAGAACGGGAATGTGTAGCTTATTGTGTTTAAAGGTAGATACAATTTAAAAAAAAATTATATTTGTAACTGGATGTACTAGAAATAATAATTTATAATTTGCAATATTCTCGTTGCTCCAGACTGCTGGAAATTTCCATTCCCCCCCCCCCGCGCATAATTTGAAAAGCTACATGAATCTAAATAATTACTTTTATTTTTATATAGCGAAACCACTTTATTCAAAACGCATTATAATATTACGCATTAGCTTCTGGCTAGATTACGCGATTTTTTCTAAGTTCCCTTTTTAAAACAGGTCGAGACATGTGTTTTGTGACTAACAGTGCTTTGTCCACCAGAGGCTGCATTGCAAAACACAGGCACCGACATGCTCCGGCTCGAGAGTGGGGTGTCGCTGACGTATTGTTTTAGTACCTGTATAAAAGTGTCTGCGGTCTCTATAACGCATCGAATTGCTTCACTCTCAACCGTCGTGTCAACAGCACCAGTGTAACTAAGATGGATCCTCGAAGTGTTAATAAGTGCCAAGAAAAACCAGGCCCCTACACCAGGAGACCGGCAGCAGAAAAAAACAAGTAAGAAAACGCATCTTTTAAATAAAAAACAACACGGTGCACCGCCACAGCCTCCAGCCATGAACGTGGAGGCCAAGGGGTATTCACCACGTCTAGATGCCACCGAGGAGGACCTGCGGGTGTTCATTGAGGAGACGATGCCTTCCTATGACGTAACACCGATCGTGACGCCTGAGATCCGCCAAACCCGACGGGAAAAGAAACGGTTATTATGCGACCTCACTGTGCTTTTAAACAATAGCGCCAGCAAGGTTGTTCATTTGGGACTGGATCCTTATAAACAATTTTCGCCTGTTGCAAGAATTCTGAAGACCGACATTGGAGCAGGTGTTTCATTCACAGCCGAGTCGTTTATGACTTTTGTGGAAGCGCTACCGAACATGTTTGTGATGGTCAAGCAGGGGACTTTCAGATGTGAATTAACTGAGCACACAGTGGAGTACGTGAACAATGATACCTGCAGGATTATTACAAAGGACCCCGAGAACAAGTTTACCCTTTACGTAACGTATGAAACACTATCAAATTTATTGCCGATGTACAACTTGATGGTTGTGAAAATAAATGACTTGAAACGTGTAAAGCGCAATTTCCAAAATTTTGGTGAAGTGATCGTTGACAAAGTAATACATGCAGAAAATTTGTGTCTTGATGAATCAATCATTTTTAATACTCTACGCTGGACTTTCGCTAACGATATTTTATTGTGGGAACTTGTGTTCAAATTTAAAATGTATGTTATTATAGAACTGCAGAAGTTGATTGATGCAGATGAGCGCATGAAACCGTACACGTCCTAGTTTATATGAAATATTGTATGAAAATGTAAATAAAAATGTTTTAAAACTGTGTTTCTTTTTAATTATGCGGCGAGTGTTGGTTTATACATGAGGTAGGTTGGCCGAGTGGTTAAGGCGTCAGACTTAAGATCTGATCTCGAAAGAGGTCGTGGGTTCGATTCCCGCACTTACCATGTTTTTTAATGTATTTATTATGAGCGTGTTGATTTTTTAGGTTAGTTTATTCACGACGGCCCTACTGAATAATCGCTCACTGCATAAAAATGGAGCATCAGTTTTCTCATCCTTTTTCGGCTATTGTGGCAGGCCCCTCAGGATCGGGCAAATCGTTTTTTGTAATAAATTTCTTGAAAAATATGAAAAAACTCTGCAGTGTCAATTTCGCTCAAGTTATTTGGTGTTATGGCGAGTGGCAAAAATTGTACGAAGATTTAAAATCTTTAGTCGAATTTCAACAAGGTCTGCCAGACATGGCATCTTTTGAGGGGTCCGAACCCAAACTTTTAATAATCGACGATTTAATGAGAGAGACAAATAACTCAGTCGTAGACATATTCACCAAGGGGAGCCATCACCACAATCTCAGTGTTTTTTTTATTACGCAAAACATTTTTCACCAAGGAAAAGGACAGCGGGATATTTCCCTAAATGCTCATTACATTATTCTTTTCAAAAATCCGCTAGATAGAGCTCAAATAAAGCACTTAACCAGACAGATATGTCCAGAATATCCACGATTCCTTCAAGAAGCATACGAGGACGCCACAGCTAGGCCACACGGGTATCTGTTATTCGACTTAAAGCAAAGTACACCTGATATAGCTAGGTATAGAACATCGATTTTTCGCCAAGATGGGGCGTGCTATATTTATATTCCGAAAAAGGGGTATAAAAGCTCGTACACTAACCAGTTTACTCTCATTCACTAGTGATGTCTCGATCAGTAATTAGAAATTTGGAGTTGTTGCGTGCTCTACATAAACTCGGACCAAAGGAGCGAACCGCATTATTAAAAGCCGTAGGCGATAAACAAATTCATTGTATCTGCGAGTGTGTGCATAATACCTTAAAAGGAAAAATACCTTTATCGCCTAATCAAAAATCAACGATCTCGAAGCATAAAGCTGTTCTTAGGAGTTTAGTCAAGCCTGGAGAGTCTATAAAAAAGAAGCGTCAAATACTAATACAGAAGGGTGGCGCTTTCCTTCCACTGATATTAGCTCCATTAATTACTGGAGTATTGAACTCTATTTTCAAGTAAAAAAAATGGAGAATGCCCGAAAAATGATGATTGTACCGCCTGAATTCATGCATCGCTTTAAGGATACAGAGAAATCAGAGCAAAATATATTATCGCAGCTTGACGACGAAATGCAAAAGGTTTTATCGTCTAAATTAACCGATCACGATAAATGGCTACAGTACAATCAGGTTTTACAAAGGTACCTTCATTTTGCGGATCAAACGAGGCAATCAATCAACATACCTATAGAATCGAACAACAGGGGTATTTCAGACGCATATATTTTATCGACGCTCCCTAATACTTTTAAGAAAAACGGTGAAGCCTTTTTACAGCTTCTAAGAACGTCGGATGTTGTGGAGTGGGACGGCAAGGAAACAGTCAGCATAAAAGGTGAAATTTTACCGTCCTCCAACATTATTCATTTAGTGCATGATTTTCTAAGACCTAAGAAAACTACAAATCCACCAGGTCGACACAAGTTCCTCGATTACATTAAAGAGAGCAATGTACCTCAAGTGCTGTTTGGGGATCCTAAACGTCAAAATGTACCAGACGTGAGTAAATCAGATGTGGAGAGTGACGTCGATCCTAAATCAAAGTTAATAGCGCCTGCAACAGCGTCCAAGCAAGAGGGTTCAACGCGATAAACACCGAAAACAACGCAAAGATCGATATCGAAAATAAAGGGTATTTCTGACTGGGAGCGTCTTAAACTTTAACATAGCAGAATGAATTTGGACGCCATCTATTATGACGTTGCTCACCCTTCAGGCTTCGCCGGCGCAAACTCGTTAATTTCTTCCGTGAAAAATAATCGTCCCAGTGGTGAAGTAAAGGAATGGCTAAAGAAACAGGACGCCTATACTATTCACAAAACTACAAGAAAAAAATTCCCTAGAAACAAATACATTGTTAGCAACATTTTCGAATTATGGCAGGCTGATCTCTGCGACATGCGCAGTTTAGCCTCACACAATGACGGAAATAATTTTATTCTAACCGTAATTGATGTGTTTAGTAAAATGGCCTGGGCGAGGCCTCTTAAATCTAAAACGGCTACTTCAGTAATAAAGGCATTTCGTGAAATATTTGCTGAAGTGGGTAACACGCCCATAAATTTACAAACCGTTAAAGGCAAAGAATTTATTGCTAGAGCCGTACAGAATTTTTTCAAACAACACGATATCACGTTTTATGTGACGCAAAACCCTGATGTTAAAGCTGCAGTCGTTGAACGTTTCAATAGAACATTAAAAACCAGAATGTGGCGCTATTTCACATACTCTAATTCATACAAATACATAGACGTATTACAAAATTTACTGAATTCGTATAACAACCGCTATCATTCAAGTATCAAGATGGCACCCTCCGCTGTAAATGATGGCAATATACTGGAAGTGTGGAACAATCTGTACCGAAATGGGTTGGGCGTCTCCAGGATGCCCAAATATAAAGTGAACCAACATGTAAGAATTAGTAGAACGAAGGACGCATTCGAGAAAGGATATGAAACTAATTGGAGCGGCGAAGTGTTTATAATTAAAAAAGTGATTCTTAGAAAACCACCTTTGTACGAAATAGCTGATTTAAGCGACGATACGATAGAGGGCGTCTTTTATGAAGAGGAATTACAGCCAGTGACTTTGGATGATAACGTCTTGTTTAAAGTCGAACAAGTGTTAAAAGAAAGAGGACACGGTCAGCGCAAAGAGTACTTTGTAAAGTGACGAAATTATAACGACAAGTTCAACTCCTGGATTCCTGCAACTAATCTTCAGCAACTATGAATACAGATGAAGAATTTTATCTAACATTACTTAGCAATAGTTCTATGGGCTATTTTCCAAATAACACCACAGCACAATTCATAACGCAGCTCCCTAAACGAATAAGGTTACCGGGGCAATGGGTTACAGGTATTGCTGAAGTGCAATATCCATGCTCCTTTTTGGCCGTGACAGATACAGAAAATCTAGTCTATTATCACACAGAAATACCTAAAGTGCAAGCCGGAGAAGAAACGTATACTGAGTTGAAAAAAGTATTGCAAAACGCTAACTCATATTTTAAAAGTGATAGAGAGCAAATTTACTATGGTAGCGATGGATGGCACGTAATCTGTATTCAACCCGGCAATTATGAAAACATTGAACATATTACAGCCGAAATTAACACTCACAGGTTATTAGAAAAGTTGCTGAATTTTCAATATAATAGAGTAACAAAACGCGTGTCTCTTGAAATTAAAACGTCGTCATTGAAAATGCTAGGATTTTCACAACGTCTGGCCTTACAACTTGGTTATAAACCTGATATAAATATAGCTGAAGCACCTGTACCAAGCCACCCCGCAAATATCTGGGTTGGTTTACCATCACAAATGTTTATTTACTGCGATATTGTGGAACCACAGCTTGTAGGAGATGTCTTGGCTCCGCTTCTTCGTATTGTTAACGTGATCTCTGATAATTATAATTACGGTTGCCACAAAGACGCCATATTTTCGCCGACTCATTATATAAATGTCATGAAGAGGGAATTTGAGAATATCGAGATAAATATAAGGACCGAAACGGCGGGTGTGATGCCATTCGAGTTTGGAACGTTGAGTTTAAAACTACACTTTAAGAGGATACAGTAGCTGCTATGGATTGTCCTTATCAACAATACTAAACCAATCAGGCAGGTCAGGGCGTTGGAGCTATCTACAGAGGTGCAGCCTACCAGAGAGGTCATGGAATAGGAAGCTTTTTAGGAGGAATATTTCGTAGTATCCTGCCTCTTTTTAAATCCGGGGCTAAAGTTGTTGGAAAGGAGGCTTTAAGGACAGGCGCTAACATTTTAGGAGATGTTAGTGAAATTCGACCTCTAAAAGAAGCGTTTCATAACCGTGTACAGGAGGCTGGAAAGAATCTCAAACGTTAAGCCGATAGAAAAATTGATACTCTAATGGAAGGATCGGGATATAAAAGGCAACGCACTCTGAATTACAATCAGACTACAAGAAAAATCGCTAGGAAGAAGCTGAGCAAACCCAACTACACCGATATCTTTACCAGCAAGTAGTTTTCACAATGGCGTTTTTGCATGCGCAGTCTTGTGAGTGTGTTAAATCCGAGCTAGATTTGTTCGCTTTGCCCGCAACTCAAACCAGTATCGAAAATGGACAATGGATTTTTTACAAACCGCTTTCCTCGCTTAATGACGATGCACCGATTGAATTTATTGTGCCTGGAAACGGTAACGATTATATCGATTTAAGTCAGACCATGTTATACATTACTGCTAAAATTGTTAAACAAGATGATACACCATTAACCGATAAAGATGAGGTAGGCCCTGTTAATAATTGGATGCACTCTATGTTTAATCAAGTTGAGGTGTATTTGAATCAGAAGCTTGTGAGCCCCCCAAACAATACATAAGCATACCGCTCATACATTGAAACTCTGCTGAATTACGGCAATGGTGCTAAATCAACCCATTTAACATGCACACTATGGTACAACGACACAGCCAATAAAATGGATGACATCACTACGCATAATGATGGATTTGTAAAGCGGAAATTTTTTACTGCTGCAAGCAAGCAAGTCGAAATGATGAGACATGTGCATTCCGATTTATTCAATCAAGAAAAATTTCTTATAAACGGAGTTGAAATGAAAGTCAAATTTATCAGATCCCGAGATTCTTTCAATTTAATGGCAGCCGAAGGATCTACATTCAAAGTGAAAATTAGTGATGCCAGCTTACTAGTGAGAAAAATGAAAATAAACCCGTCTATTTTGTTGGCTCACACCAAAGCTTTGGCGACTGCGCCTGCTAAATACCCCATTACAAGATCCGATGTTAAAGTGTTAACTATTCCGGCTGGTGTGCAAAGAAAATCTTTAGACAATATTTTTCTGGGACAATTACCAAAACGATGCATTGTAGGTTTTGTATCGAATAAAGCATTTAACGGCCATTATGCAGCAAACCCTTTCAATTTTAATAACTACAAAATCAATTATTTCTCCCTATACATCGACGGTCAACAAATTCCTTCAAAACCTCTACAGCCTGATTTCTCTAAGAATGGCATGTACGTTCAAGCATATCACACACTATTTTTCGGTAGCGGTATACACTTCCTCAATGAAGGCAACGCTATAAAACGTGAAGATTACCCTCATGGCTACTGTCTATTTGCTTTTGATTTAACCCCCGATCTGGCTGCAAATGCAACAACACACTAGAACCTTCTTAAAAATAGCTCTCTACGTTTAGAGGCGGGTTTTCAAGATTCGTTAGAAGAAACTATTAATTGTCTAGTTTATGCAGAGTTCGATAACGTCGTAGAAATTGACAAACACAGAAATGTGGTGGTGGATTTTAGTAGTTAAAAACCAACAACAGTTTTTTAAAATTTAGTCATGCTCAAACATTTCGTCAGTATGGACAGTGTCTTCGTAGATCTGCAAGGGTTCCGTGGTGATAAGAAACAGTTTATTCCGAAAGAAGTGGCTGTTATTTCAGCAGATGGCAACCAGCTCGCAATTTTCGTTTTAAAACCCCCTGCAAAATATGACACTCTGCCCTATTTCGTTAAAAAAGGCATAAACTATCTGGAGCATAGATACAACGGTTTAGCATGGGATTCTGGTTCTATACATTTTGATGAATTTGAAACAGAGCTAACAAGACTTCTCAAAAAATTTGAAAAAGTGTACGTTAAAGGTCAAGAAAAGAAGGAAGTTCTAAGTTTTCTGAATAAAATCGTCGTAAATCTGGAGGATCTCGAGTGCCCATCTTTAAAAGTTTTGCGAAAAAGTACTGCTGCCGTACGCTGCCTCAATCACAACATCCGTTCGCCTGTGTGTGCATTGGAAAACATACTAATTTTATGTGATTGGTGGCGCAATGAATACACTAGAACTTCAGAAAATATTACAAACAATCCCGAGTCTGTTGAATGTGAAACGCTATGTTTTTGCTTCTGATCAACTCCCTACAAGAATTACAAGACCTGTGGCAATCATCGTCAACACAGATCCAGCAAACCGACCTGGGAAACATTGGAATGCTGTGTATATAGACTAATATGGACATGGGGAGTACTTTGATTCATACGGCAGGCCCCCAAGCGGTTATCATTTAAAATTTTTACAACAAAATTCAATCAGTTGGTCTCATAATCCAAAAATTTTGCAAGATTTTAGCTTTAACGTTTGCGGCATATATTGTTTAATGTATTTATATTTTAACATAAATGGTGAATCTATGCTAGATTTCATAGGTAAGTTCTCTGATAATTTAGTTTCTAATGACATTTATGTAAAAGCATTATATATCCAATACTTCACATTAATAAACTTGTTTAATGTTATTTAGAAAATAAAAACACAAATAGTTTGTAATTAAGCATATTTTTATTACACACAAATTATTTAATAAATGTATTTACAATATTCGGTTGTTTTATTTACAAAAATTAACAGTCTCTTAAACCTAACATGCAAAATAAAACTAACATGCAATTAAAATCTAACATTCAGTTAAAGTTAGCGCAAATTGAACCATGTGACAACAAGTGCAATATTTAATGTACGTTTTGCGACAGTCGTGGTTAGTTTTCTAAAATGATTGAAATTAAATATTATGAAAACAATTGTCACAAAGTGGGCCTTATGAAATGTGAACACTAACCATACGTCGAAAATACGTACGTACTAATAAGCAATTACATGTAAACATAATGCATAAACCAAAAATTAGTTAAATACTTTTGTTTTACAAAAATATGTGACCACAAGTGCAATAAGTTGTTGCATAAAAACATCATAAAAGTTAAAAAAGACAATACAAAATATAAAATATTGTTATAAAAACAGTTGATTATAAAAAGAACGAAACTATACGCAATATAGACACTAGTCTGCTTTAAACTCATAAGGTAATGTGTCATAACTATCTTCAACACGCCTACGTTTAGTATACTGAACCCTATAAATTTTCTTTTCGGGCTTAGATATGACTTGATACATCCCTGTACGGGCAATTTTCCGCTCGGTCTCTACATACGTCGCATCGGCATTGTCAAGAACCATGCTCTTAAGGGTATCAAAATTTACTTTTTCTGCATTTTTGTAGTTTAAAGTTATACCTTTTACTTTACATACAAATTCGTAATCGTTTTTATTGGTCGAGAAAACCTTAAATGCATAGTTTTTAGGCCCTCCGCTAACAAATTCCGTAATAAAGCTACCTGGACCATATTCCCTCATCTCGTCCATCATATCCCCCAAAAAATCACCCACAGGAGGTACCCATTCACCAGGCCTTTGTGTCAGCAATATGGAATCGGTATCAAAATACAAAACGCGCTCCCCTAATTGTTCCAAATATTTATACAATTCTAGTCTTGCATTGGCCGTAGTGTATGCAGCCAATACAACATTGACCGTTTTGAGTGATGCTATTCCCTCCTCAGGTCTATCCCAGATTACAACTATCACTTCCTCATCGACTATCATAATTGAATGAACCTGTATTGAAGGATCAGTCATCATTTTAAAAAAGTCATAAGAATCTGAAAGAATACTTGTCTGCATCAAATTCTCCCTTTGCCCAAATTTGCCCCAGAATGCATTTAAATTTAATTTAGAACTATAACGCATGCCAGGATTCAAACAAATTTTATCCTTTTCTAAGGTTACGCCTTCTCTTTCTAAATATTCAGCTAAATATTGATCCTTAGAAATTTCGTTGTTACACCATGCAGGCCACCCACTACATTCCTGTTTCGATTTTAAAAAATTATCGACATATCCCGAAAATAGAGCGCCTGTTTTAGTGGCCCTGTTATATTGCACAATATCGTACGCCCATATTTCATGAAACTCGAGCACGCGGTATCCCAGTTCAACAGCTTTTTTTAATTAATCGGACACATATGTACCGGTAAACTTGCGCGAATCTTCTGCATGGCTGCAGTCACCAGCAAAGCTGGTTTTGGCACATAACCTGCATAACACAGACATTAATTTGCCGTGCATTCGGAGGGGTAAAACTGGATGATAAAGATCTTGAGGCGGTAATACAGTGCATTTAATTAAACCGTCGATTGAATCTAAAGGAAGTTGCCTACACTCCGCATCACCAACGTATACTTTAGGATGGCCTACAGGATACTTGCCATATTTATTAACGAAAGGATAAAGACTACAAACATCGAAATATTTTATCTGTTCGTTTTCCTGGCATTTATAATGCAATTTTACAGCATTAGTACGCCCACCAAAAAAACTATCTCGCGGATTTCACGGGGTATTTCTAATAATGTCGTGATTGTTTACAAAATTAGCTGCATTATGATTATATTTCAAAAATAATTTAAATTCGCATTCCCACATTTCTACAAGCGTATAACCAGCCCTTCTAATTCTCGAGGTAGATGCTTTTGTTGCCTCACGACGAGCAAACATTGTATCATTTTTTACGTTTGCTAAATCGACGGTTTGGTCAGGGTAGCATTGCTTACAACCGTGGACATTATAAACAGTGTTCGTTTCTGCACAAAAACCATCTACCAAAAGACCTTCAAGCAATCGAACTTCTCGATTATTACCGGCATGTTGAATTGCGATACCTTGCTCGTGTTCGACCCATAAAAGCCATTTAATTGCAATCGTCGATTGCCTGTCACCTAATCTGTATCCGCCTGGTGGAATAATTGCTATAGTGTTTTCTTTCAAAAAATTTCGTCTGTAAACTAAACTGCAGCAGCCAGCTATTGTGTTACACTCTCTAAAAGGATCTACTCCATTTTCTTTGTTATAACGAGCTCAAAACTGTATACAAGCCTTGCGCAATATATCGACATCTTGAATACAGTATTTGACTATTGCTTCTTGCATGTCAAATACTGCGTTCTGAGCGATTTCCGAATTATACCACTCAAGGAATGTTGTTCGATCCGAAGGGGACATTTCATCAGCCATATAGTAATGTGTTGGGGGCAATACTCCAATATAATTTTGATTGTCTAACTTGTTAAATAAATGGGGGAAGTATCCTTTTGTAGCCTCAAAATTAAATGTTTTGGGCAGCTTAGCTAATGCTACAGGCAAAAAATTTAAAGAGTCTATAAATTGTACATTGGGACAGGTGATGCACATTAATTTTGTGCCGGTGGCAATAATTTTCGGGGCCCACTTTTTCTGATGCTTTACAATATGCTGCATAATAAAAGAACCATCATACCCCTTCATATTATGCGCCAGTGCAAAAACGTTAGCGATATTGGATAATTTAGAAATATATTCTAGCAAAATTTGAACGGGGTTATTTTTAAACACATGTTGACGAGGACCGCAAATTCTGCAAGCCTGCTCGATATCGCCAAGATTAATACAAGAATTGCAAACATTTTGTGCGACGCATAAATTTGGTTCGTGCACAAAATTGCCTCAAAATCATAAAAAACGAAAATAAACTTTTTAGACAATTTAGGACTCTTTTTCTTTGCCATATAGCATAAATGGCGGGTTGGCATTTCTTTCGCGCAGGTATGACAATATTTCACGCCGCACGTATGACTTTTCTTGCTATTTTGCCAGTATGTCATGAGACATACGCCACACCTTTTTAAAATGTTGCACAATGCTTTTCTGTGTTCGTCAAAACATTCCTGACCACGAAAAATCCCTATGGCAATTATTACAAGCGATTGGGACCAAAAACAGGCTACAGGGCGGTTTTGAATGACAACACGGGCAAATATAAGGGCAATTTTTGTGAGCCTGTTTATTATTGGTGCGGGTTAAACAAAATTCGCAGAAATAACTGGTTGAAAAAGCTGAAGTTAAACTGGTTATTACATTGTAATGTTGATCCTCTAATAACAAATTTAATACTTTTTTGTTGTGCCCCCTAGGCCCCTCGTAATATTTACTGGCGCCAATACGTGAATTATAAACAATAATGGTGTAATTAGCTAGATACAACTGGAATTGCTCCAAGTGCTCGCGTGTAGCTCCATTGCTAAGATCGATACCGACATTGGCACAAAGTTCATAACATTTCTGTGTCAGGATTGGATGACCTGCTTTGAAGGAGCGCAAATCTGGATTATTATCTACCCAAGCTTTGGACAGAATAAGAGCTCGGGCAAGACAGTAATTGTCATTATTTACAACAGTTATTATACCCGGTTTCCTTCGGGAAAATTCCTCAAAACTAACGCCAGTCATTCTGATACGTGTTTTTCCATATCCAACAGGCAAAGTGATTCGATTTACATGCAATGTCATTTTATCGTGGGCAAAAAACTTGGCGTTGGATTGAAGAATTTTCTCCAAGGTTGACATTACAACACCGGAGTTGAGTTGGTCAACACGACGGAAAGAAACGCCTATCGGCTTGTCGGCAAAATTGTCATTTCTTAAAACTAAACCTATCTTATCAGAAGGCGCTGCTCCCCTGGTGATATGCGTGATGATCTCGTCGAATGCATTCTGCAAATAAGGGTTTCAATAAGTTAAAACGTCTAGCTCATCATATTTCAAAATGATAACTGAGTATATAACGTTGCAAATGTTTGAAATAATTAAACCATCAATTTCAAAATCTGTAAAACCGGGGTAAAACTACAGCCATGAATTTAGAACATGTGACTAAAAAATAAACTATAAATCCATTTAAAATCTATAAATAACTTGCGGCGTAAATTTAGAGTGCTTGTTTTCAATACACAATGTTTTATAGTTATACTTACATTAAGCCATATGACGGGATTGATCGTCGCAACCTCTACCTCGTTGAATTTGAAGGTCAAGGTGAGCGCTTCAGTGTTGAACTTCTTTATCATCTTGCGGCCTTCGCCCATCAACGTAATATACTGAAGCCCCTTCACCGACGAGGGTTTTGCATGAACTAACATGTTTGTCGAGGTCGACGGCTTTGGATTATTCATCTGCTGTAAATTAAAAAAGAAATATGTTACTAACACTTCCCCGTAAAATTACTTGTGTGGCCCAAATGGGTAAAACGAATAACGACAAATGAGTTTTAAACTAATAGGTTTTCGAATTGTTGTTACAAAAAGGTAGGAAACTATCGCACATTTAAAAAATAGCTCGGCAAAACTTACATGTGCTAACATATCGCCAATTGCAGAAATCCTTGGGGTAGGTCGTTGCTGCCCTGCATGGACGGTCTCCAACATGGCCGATGAAGTCGATGGCCTTGTGTTATTCATCTGGCGATTCTAAAATTAAAAAAGAAATATGTTAGAAACATTTCCCGTAAAATTACTTGTATGGTTCAATATGGGCTTTATTTTAGATTGCATAAATCAGAATTTTCTAATAGCCGATTTAAATATAAAAATGTCGGGTATACTTACATTTGTCGGCGAAATGACCAGGGGCGATTGATGCGTATCTTCTTCCAAACAGCGTTTGTTAACAGCAGCTGCCGTAGACGTCGATGGTCCATCCTGTAAATTGTAATTTATATGAGTATTATTTAAGTAACGGCCCTATGTGTTGCTTTAAAACGAATAACGTCAAATGAGTTTTAAACTAATAGGTTTTCAGAATTGTTGTTACAAAAGGTCGGAAACTATCGCACATTTTAATAACTTTCTAAAAATAGGAAATATATTTTTACTTACCGTTAGGAATGCAAACGACAGCCTTGCACGAATTTTTCCGACGGTTTGGCATAATTCGAAATAAGTAGGCAAATACGCCGGTTCCAATACTACGCCCTCGTTAGCTAGTTTATGTTGAATGATTTTAAAAGCTAGTAAAACAAATTCCTCATTTGTATATAACCCATTCTTGAAATAATCAAGAATTTGGTAGGCAGATAACTCGGATGTGTTCATAGTTGCAGTTGAAAAAGCAAAGCACCCACTGTAGCGCTTACACTCGCACTTTCAAAAGATAGCTGGCACTTGTACTACGATACGACTGTAGCTGAGGAATGGATCGGAATGAACGAGTCCTGCCCACCTTGTAGTGATTTAAGCAGGAGAAAGCGGCTCGCGAAACCGCTGCAGGGCAAACCGTTACGTTTCACCGCAACAAACAAAGCAGCCTCGTCACCAAGGTTGTTTAAATGAACAAAACACATGTCTCGACCTGTTTTAAAAAGGGAACTTAGAAAAAATCGCGTAATCTAGCCAGAAGCTAATGCGTAATATTATAATGCGTTTTGAATAAAGTGGTTTCGCTATATAAAAATAAAAGTAATTATTTAGATTCATGTAGCTTTTCAAATTATGCGCGGGGGGGAATGGACATTTCCAGCAGTCTGAAGCAACGAGAATATTGCAAATTATAAATTATTATTTCTAGTACATCCAGTTACAAATCTAATTTTTTTTAAAATCTACCTTTAAACACAATAAGCTACACATTCCCGTTCTTATAAAGCATATTTCTCAAAAAATAGTTTGTTTAAATTCGAGCAGTGTGACGTCAGAGCTGTGAAATGACGTTTTGTTCAAATCCTTTATATTCAACAGGCCTCGATAGCTCAACGGTAGGGTCCTGAGGCTGCTGGCCAGAAAACTAGGGTTCGAATCCAACTTGGGCCCGATGCAAATAGCTTTTTTTAAATATAAATAGTCCTTCTGTGAATGCACGAGAGAGAGAGCCAAGGGGGCAGAAGAGCGAGATAGATCTAGCAGTTTGAAATTCAAATATTTTCCTCGAAAATTAAAAAACGACAGCCGTGAGAAGTGCGCGCCATAAAACCAAGATGGCCGACACCCGGGAGATTTAAATTCAAAAAATTGAACTTAGAAAAAAAATCTGAAAATTTAAAATTCAAATTTTTGCGCCAGAAAAACAAGATGGCGACGTGTAATTCCAGAAGTCCGCCGCGTAATTTAATCGGAAGCTAATGCGTAATTTATTCAGTAGCACATATGAAAATTAATTAGATCAAACCGCGAAATTAATTAGATCAAACCGCGAAATTAAAAACGCGAAATCCGCGAATTAAAACCGCGACATCCGTGAATAAAGCCGCGAATTAAACCGCGAATTAAACCGCGAATCCGCGAATCAAATAAAAAGTGGAGGGGATAGCGGCCCCTATTCTACTCCAA
>OW679194.1:164809267-164922782 GCA_940337035.1 Agriotes lineatus | reverse complement strand
TAGCGGTATAGTTGAGGTCGCATGGGTTTCTGGAATCTGTATGTCCAAATAGTATTGCTGAATGTATTACGATATTGTACCCTAAAACTGCATACTGCATTCCAACTGCTGGTACTTCCTGAGGGTGAGTTTAGTTTATATTCGTTACTGGTCTAATAATGTAGAATGTGTGCTTTCTAAGACGCTGTTGAATTCGTAATGTCCAGGTGTAGTTACATGGAAAGAAATTTTATGCATTTGAAATAAAGGTTTTAGAAAATGCTGGTTAAATTCGCCATCGCTACAATTCCAAACTGAAGTAGTTCAATATTTTGAAGGTTGTACATTGTTTCTGGATTTAGTCTCATAGGCCTGTATAAATTGGAAAAAACGCGTGATTTTCTACTTAAAATGTCCACATGTAAAGTGTTAAAAGCCTTACTTGCTGTTTCGGTTAAACACAATATAGTTTTTATTGAGTTTCTATTATATTCCTGCTTTTGGCACGTTTCACAATAAATTATTTATATACGTGCTTAAATAGTTTTTCATATTTTCCCAAAAATATTTTACTTCGACACGAAGTGTACAAAGTATTGAAATTCCCTCATATCAAAAACCACTCTGAGTCAAATATCTCTAAAATTCGAGCCAACCGACTAATGAACCCAGTATATCAAATCTTCGTCTCGGCGGTGCGGATCTTTTGGCGAAGATCCCAGCCCACTAGATCAATCCCCCGTATTGGGGGGTGCCTAAACGTGCTGTGCGGCGGATGTATGTTCGTATGTGTACACGATTCCGGTCGCCAGGAACCTTCCTGAAGTCTTGGATCGTTTTCATACGATAGGTCCTCCGAAAATGAAGGCAACATCAACTTTTGAGCTTGGTCGTCGGCAAAAAAAAATTTTTTTGTTTTTTTTTTTGATAAATAACTGGTTCATAGCATTTTATTGTATTAGCGAAACGGAGTGATCCTGAGTATCGAAGTATTCTTGGAAAGCACGGAAGGGCGCTTTTCTTGGTTGGAGGGTACCGTATATTTCTGTTTACTTTTGCCAAAGTAGTCCTCTGTGATTTGGTTTCCCTTTAAGCTGCGAGATTATTTGGCCTAGGTTTTTTCGGTGCATTGCCTGCGTGTTGCAAGCATTCAATTTTGAGGTCATTCGATACTCTGGTAATGTATCTGCAAAATTCTCTGTAAAATCCTTTTTGTGGAACCATACAATAATGCTTTGCATTAGCCATACAGTATCCTGTTTTTTTAATTGTTGTTCCAAAATGTTTTCATTAATGGGCACTGTCAGTAGGATGTGAGCTTCAATAGCTCTACATTTGATTTCATTGTTTGCAGTTGCACTTTTCACAAATAAAATCTGAGATTGGTGAGTCTTCGACTGTTTTTGCAGACAGACCCCGTTGCTGTAGATTCTTATTGTGAGCGTTGGTCAAGATTGCTCGGTTCGTTTCTTGGTAGATTTAAATCCAAATTGATAATTGTTGAGGTTTTGTTTCTGGTTCCGGTGTTTCCAGTTGTTCTAAATTTTTAAGCAGGTGTTGGTTTTCCTTATCTGCGTGTATAATAGATGAAATTTGATCTTGGGTTTTTGAAGTGATTGGATTAACATGAATCCGAGATAAAGCGTCGGCATTTGAATTTGCCTAGCAATTCTCCCATTTTACTTCGAAATCGATTTTTTCCAGTTGTAAACTCTATCTCGTTAATTTAATATTCAGTTCTTTTAGGTTCCGTAACTAAACTAAATGTCGATCATGAGTAAATTGGGTAAATTTTGTGCGGAAAAGGTATGGACCAAGATGTGTTGTAGCCCACACAATTGCTATTTGGGCTTATATTTTGACAAACGGCTTACATGGGGATATCATATTAACAAGAAGTTGAACGCATGCCATGCGAGACTCTCTCAATTATACCCACTTTTGAATAGGAAAACTCCCTTGAAAAAATCCTGCTCTCTGCTACTTTACAAATCGCTAATTAGACCAATAATCATGTACGGATCAGTAATTTGGGGCACAGCAAGCAAAACACACATCAACAAAATACAAGTTTTCCAAAACAGAGTTCTTAGAATAATATGCAATGCAAGATGGTTCATCAGAAACAGCCAAATACATCGAGAGCTCAATATACCATATATCGAGGAAAACATAAGACAGAGATCAGAATCATTCTTTGATAATATTACCAAATGCAGCGGAGCAGTGCACTTTGGCCTTGACACCCAAATTCCACCTGAAGACAGAAGATTAAAACGGCGAATTTCAACGGATCTCTTACTTCCCAACGGATAAACTAAGTGGAGTGAGTGCACAAATCAATTTAAGTGTAACTGTCAGTGCTAGTGCAATAAACTGAACCAACCTGTCGATAAACTCATAGATGTTACTAGGGTCCAGTCCCTTAATGTAATTAAATGTTATTAAATGCGTATTAATTAACAAACCTATGTATAGTATTGCATGCTGATCTAGGTGTATTATATTAATAAAAAAAAAATTGCTAAAAGTTGTCTCTCAATAGTAGAATATTTTGTTCAGTTTCGTTTAGAGCAGTACCGCTAGCATACGCAATCGGCTTATCATCTTTGCTTAATATAGCATATATTGTATCGTTGGTTAGCTTAAATGGTTGGTTAAAATCAGAGTGAGTAAGAAGTGGTTCAAGCTTCGAATATTTTTAGATTTTCCGAAAGCATCAATGCTTCATTATATACAATTTTATTGTTTTTCTTGAAACACTGGGTTAATGGTTTCGTCAATTTAGGACAGCCCTTAATACATTTTCTATGGCATCCAGTTAATCAGAGAAGCGATTTAATTGTTTTATTTGTTTTTGGCATCGAAAAGTTTTTAATACATTAGATCGTTTTAGGATTTGGTTTTAATCCGTTTTGTGTAATGACGCGTCCTAAAAAGCCAATTTTTTAAAATTAAAATTAAAATTTTTGTCTAATTGTACCTTGAAGTTTGTTTTTCTAAATCCGTCGAATTCATTTTTCAATCTGGTAATTTGATCCTGTATGATGAAGAGTAGATGATAACATCATCGAGATACACCACGCATTGATTAGTCTTAAGTAATTGTGTTCATTGATCACTGAAAACTGGCAGCAGTGTTTTTCAAACTCATGGCCGTACGCCTAAACTAAAAATGGCCCGCTTCCGTAGAAAATGCGGTTTTCAAGATCTTGTGGCACAATATCAATCTGGTGGAATCCACTTGCCGAGTCGAGAGCTCTGAAATAATTCGCTGTGCCAAGTTTGTCTAAGATATCCTTGATATTAGGTAGAGGGTGTATGTCCTTTATAGTTTGATCATTTAGCCGTTGATAATCGACCACTATTCGCCCTTTTTGGTGGCTACTTACATCCAATCTGTTCTTGAATTTCCTTTCTTTGGACATGTGGATACGTGAACGTTTTCGTAAAAATTGTATCGTTGGTTTTAGTTCTAATAGCAGGTCTAATTAAATTGGTCGAGGTCTATGGTATATCGGGATGGTAACACATGTTTTTGTATTTTTAAAAAACGCCAGTCACTATAAAGTTTGTTCTTCTTCATTGAGGCGGTCTACACCTAAATTATATTTGAGATTTCATTTAACAGCCTACTTTTGTTTTCACTCTCAATGGATGTAAAATTTTATAGAATCGTTTCATGTGGTTCAAGATTTTACTAAGTTTGTAGTATCACAGTCTACTTCTTTTTTTGGTGTATCTATTGCGATGATATAAAAATAATTATTATAAACTTCTACAACAGCATTTGGAACCGATAGCTACACCTTGTTTATAATCTCGCCTTCCGCAATTTTTAATAATATTGAAAGCTTTAGTTGGCAGTATAATTTTCATTTCAGTTCTTAGTGGGATTTTAATTGCAGATGTTACATTTTCTCTGTGTGTGTGTAGATATTAATTTGGTTTTTCCTTAAGAATAAATGTATTTAATTTCTGCTTTATCGGTTTCTATAGACTGATTTCTATAATTAATATTTGCTCCAATTTCGTTGAGCAGATCGCTTGGAATAAGTTCTACGTAATTTTCATTGAAATTACAGAGGTAAACTTCGTGAGTTCCTTCTTCATAGAACACAGAAAGTATAGGAAAGTTGGCTACTTCATTGTGGTACGTCCTGCCAAGTAAGGTTACAATTTCGAATGGTTTTTCAATAACATGTTCGGGAAAGTGCTGATAAATTAATTCAGGTTTAATTAGTGTTCTTGCGTTTCCTGCGTTACTAATTACCTTGTAGGTATTTGTACATATGGGCTATGGTGCTGTGACTGTAAAGGGGTATTAATTCGCCGAAGCTAGTACTGGTAAATTGAAGGTATCTTTAACCTCTTCGATTTCCTGTACATATTCGTTTTCTAATTCGAATTTTTGATACGCTTCCTGGCCTTATTCGCCTTGGTAATACTCGAAGTTTTCTGGAAGTTCGGAGTATCCGTTTTTTTCTGTATAAAAATTCAGTTTCGATGAAATTTCGTGGTTGATTTGATTGGCAGATGTAATTAGGTTGATTTAGAGAAAAGCGATTTTGGAAGTTGGTTGTTCTTATGTGTATAGTTAGTCGGTTTTTTTCTATAGTTACTGGAGGCTTAAGTACGTTCAATTGGCGAGGATTAGGTGTCAGATGTATGTTACCTTAGAGTATCGTAATATTTTCGCTGTTATAGCTTTCGATGAAGGAGTTGTTCATTAGTTTGTAGCACACAGTTGTCTAAATACAAATGAAAAACCGTAAATATCTGGAGAAGATAGAATTTCCAACGAGATCTTAAAAGTGAAGAACCGACTTAAGAAAAAGATATTTATCCTATTTAACAAAGGATAAGAGAAGAATAAATCCCGAAAGCATGGAGAAATTCAAAAGTCATCGTTCTGCTGAAACCAGGGGGCAACATGGACGTCATGAACTACAGATCCATCAATCCCCATTCAATTTTCCACAAGCTGCTCATGAAGATAATGACCTAGAAAATTGACTTTTATAAACCAATAAACAAGGCAGGTGCAGAAGAGGTTACAGCACGACCTACCACATATAACCACCTATAATGCCTTCAGTACACTAAATCCACCCATATTGCCAGAAAACGTTCAACTATATGGAAACCTGGGCGATACTAAAAGCTTTAGACAGTGCATAGGTCTACTTGGATACTCGAATTCCATAAGAAAAATCTTAGACCATGCTACCTTGCATGTCAAAATACAAGAAGACTTAGTCACTGACAATACTCATATCACGAGAGGTGGAGCTGTTCAATATATCCGAAGCTGTTTGCAGTTCATCTATAGGACGTACATATTTATGAATCTAAACTATAGGCGGAAAGGATGGAGCCGACATCGACAGAAAATTTGAGGTTCGCTGATGACATCTTCGTGATGAGCACTGACCAAGATGAGCTCGGAAACCTGTCATCTCAAGCAGTGGAACTAAGATGCGCCTCTAAACGACAAATATAAGCTCGTGATAAGTGAATGAATGTGTAACACAAAACAGGACAAACCGCCCTAAAACTAATTTTTAATAGGAATAGATGCTTCAAAATAAATAATTAAATTTGCAAATATAAGCGACTGCTGAGATGGCCTACATACTTGAAACGTAAGAAGGTTAGAAGAAAATAAGTTCTAATATGCATTAAACAAATCTATGTCAGGGTGGTTCCGGCTCTCGCTTATAGGATAGTAATATAATAATAATAAAGTACCACAGATTGGAAAGGGTAGTAAATTTGCAAAAATTAATAAAATGGTTAAATACAACCTTCTCCTTTGGGATCTACAGGGTGATGAAGGGAGTTCGAAATATACAATCTATGTATATTATTAAAAATCTTTTCACAGGGTGGAAGTATTGATTTCAAATTAAGTACATATTAGTTACCCCAATGATTAAACACTTTCATTACTTCTAGTTGAGTCAAACTACAGTACTAGCAATGTTTTATTCTAGTTGATGATGTTGATCCCCTAAGCACAAAATCTCAAAATATCTCGAAAATGAGACTACTTAGCTAGTTAAATTAAAAGTACCTCTTTTGGAAGAAATTGAATGACTGGAGAATAGTAAACACACTTAAACTTTCTAAATATTAAGCGTTTAAAATGATCTCCGCCTCTGGATTATTACAATATGGGAAAATTAAGTACAGTAATTGCTCAGTAGGGGTAACTAATGTACTTATTTTGAAATCAATATCTGGGGAAATGTTTTTAATAAAACATGTATTGCTTGAATCATCAGTATCAACTTGTACAAGCCAGAGGAGGGAGTTTAGAAAAAAAATCATTAAAATTTGTTTTATCATTTTGCGAAAATCTACCACCTTTCCAACTTACGATACTTATCTTTGAAACACCTCGTGTCGTAAAGGGCAGATGATGCATTCGTCACTGACGTAACTGAAACTAATCTAAACCAACTAAATATATTTTCGATGAATAGCAGGTTCGCAAGAACATATTGTCGAATAATTGTTAAAAAAATTACTTTTTTTTCTGGAATTATGTATCTATTTTCAAAATTTTATGTATGTGACTAAAGTGATTCGTATGGTAATTAAAGTTATATAATTTTTTCTGGAATTAAGTATCTATTTTCAAAATCTTATGTATGTGATTAAAGGTATTTGTATAGTAATTGAAGTTATATAATTTCTTTAATGGTTTCGCAAAATTGCCATCTTGAAGGATTTAACAATATGAATACCATGATATAATAGTGATCAACTATTAATTGACAACTTATGCAACAGATATATGCGATATAAATATAATTAGATAGCTAGAAGATACCAATCACTATCCAGTAAAGTTGCAAAGCTTATTTTTTTATAAAAAGAGATCAAACGCCCAATGCTGTAAATAATTTACATTGGAGCATCTGTGGAAATTAAACTCTCTAAATATTAATTTGACTTTTATTGACCTTTTCAGTCAAGAGCTTAATAAAAATATCCACAACAAGTTCAAGACGCTTCCCATAATTTTATTTTCAAAAGATTTGCCTTCGCATTTACGTAGGTGTACGCCCTCGTACTAGATATTTATTTAGATTTACCTGGAAATTTACCTAATTCATAAAGATTGGACTTGCATTACGTATATTATGTTTTTAAACCTAAGTTTTCATACATATTGTACGCCCAGAGGCATATTTTGCAGTTAATAAACTAGAACATGCAAATTGTTGTCATTAAAAGAAAGTGTATTTTAAAATGTTATACATGGAAAGTGGGAAGCCAAATTTTATTTAGTACTTACAGTGAAATATTTGTTTACATTGAATGATCGTTTATTATAAAAATAAACTTACGTTTAGTTAAAAAATGATCTACAATAACATAGTAACTATATTTTAATGTTTCTTGGAAAACTTAAATGATAATTAATGAAACGAGTAATATGAAAATTACCTGATATTAGGTGGCTAAAGTACAATTACATACTGAAAGGTAAAACGATTTTTTAGATGTACTTTTAATTTGGAAGATCGTAATGTCACTTTTACTGTATTATCTAAACATACAAGAACTTGAATTAGTTTTCTAGGGAAAACAACAACGCAAGCCATTAGTTATAAAATAAACACAAACTTGGTGTAAAAACTAAAGTAAAAATTAATGAATTGAGTTAATGATGGAAGTATCTCGTGGTGGTTGATTTATAATACGATATAATAGCTCCTTCATGGGGTGTTAGTGCCTCACCATTATTATTATAATGAAATATGTGTCCCAGCTTTAAGGAAAAGGCTTTACACAGTTTTTGTTTTTTCTAGGAGAAATATTATGCACTAGAACCCGACATAAATTTGTTAAAGCCCTGTACAGTGTACAGCAGGTAACGTTACAAATATATTTCATTTTTATTTTGCTAGTCAATAAAAGTCTTTTCCTAATTCCCATGGGTTTTTTCAACAGCCAACTGATGACTATAAAGCTGCAACTGAGTCACAGAGCAACAAATGATTTTCACTGGAAATATCTACAAATGTGTCACAGAGACACAAGAAATGCAATATCTTAGATAAATAAGAGGATCAAGAAGGAAAAAAACCTAGGATGGTTTGCCTATTTCAATTTTAATTGTTGTTGTCCAGCACGATCATTTAACATGCAGTTTATATAAACTCTTCTGTCAAGTAGGTACATTTGAAAAATAAATTGAGCTCTTTGATCAAAAGTCTCGTATTGGTTCAGATAACATTAGATTAATTACGGTTTTTATTCGGACATCTCAAATACAGGGTTCGACAAGGATGGTGGGAAGGTGGAATATATTTTTAAAACTATTAGAGTTACATAAAATGTGTTTAAGTTACATATAAGTGGTAGTAACATTAATAGTATCAGCAGCATACCTTTGATTATACAGAGTGGCTCAAGAAAAGTGGGCGCACCAAAATTGCTATTTTGTAGATAGAATACTCTACTTTGGAATAACATCGGACTTTGCGAAATAAGACGAGACAACGAAGATTGTTGAAACTAACATCAGGCCACCTGTTGTATCATGAAGGAGAAACGGTCAATAACCGGAACTGATAAATAAGAATTGGGAAACTTACATTAAAATCCCAATAGGCATTTCGTCAAGTGTTCTCTAAATTGTACTACAGATATAGAAGTACTGCCCAAAGATCATACAGACCTGCGCCCCTATATTATACACAATATACATATCCAGATGAAAATGTAAAAGAATTTTATGAAGACATCGAGAAAGCGTTGCAATAAAACAAAATGGTAGCAGTAGCAAATTATGGAAATAATATTAAAAAGTAAAATGTTTGAAAGGTGTGCTACCTTATATTGTTTTTAGTAGGTACTTCACAGTTACCAGAATTTCGTTTTGGATGTTGTTCTTCATAGCTGCGACATGCGGTAACACAGTCGTTGCTAAAGATAGAATCAAAATGCTGTTGCCACTACGGTTTGAGGTATACGTTTCGATGTATTATAAAGTGGACACAACGACGTGAGGAAGCAAGGCCGATCGGTGACAATACCAGGTGATTTACGCACGCATGCTCGTAGCGTATGATTAACGAAATACTTATGAACTAGTGAATCACTCGAGCTACGCTTCGCTTTGCTAATTTCAGAGAGATTTATTAATATAAATTAAAAAAAGGATGCATCGCCCGGGAATCGAACCCGAGCCGCCCGCGTGGCAGGCGAGCATTCTACCACTGAACCAACAATGCTTTGTTGAATAAGGCGCTGCTATACTGATATATGAACATTAAGAGTTTAGTAGTAGGAGTAAATATAATTTAATTTTACTTTTCTTTTTCATACTTTGTTTTTGAAAATAAAAACTGGCCTACGATCTAAGTCTAAAAATCTGGTGTGATACACGCACACAACTTCCTTTTACAGTGATTTTATAATTAGCCTAAATTTGATTTTTAATTTTTAAGCATTTGTCAAAAATTTTCAAAAATTACAAATTCTGCAAAAACGGTACAAAATAGAGCGTTAGTTGAAGAGATACATTTTCTCTAGAATTTTAAGCTGAATTCAAAAATGTAATAATATACCGGGTGTTCTATTTAAAATAAGAGTTAATAAAAAAAATAGACAAAAAAACAAAAGAAACCCATTTTAGAAGTATTCAACTGGAAAATCACCTATCTCACATCAATACACATTCAAAATGTAATAAAAATGTTTAAAAAAAATGGTTAGAGCCGTTTTTGAAAAAATCGAAAAAAAACTGAAAAATTACAAGAGTAAACACCTACTTCCGGTTATGCGATTTTCTTCAAAAGTTTGCTGTCGCATCCACATAGTACACAAAACTTATATATGAAGTTTCAACGCCATACCTCTTTCGGTTTTTGAGATATTCTGTTCATAGACAGACAGACACACAGACCAATGAAAAAAAATATGTTTTTTGGGATCAGGGGACTCTGAAACGTGAAGATCTGTTGAAAACTCAATTTAGAATTTTTGGGGTGAATTCAATACTTCCTTTATTGTAAAAGGAAGTAAAAATTAGTAACATTTTAAGCTATCATACAATTTAATCGGTCCAGTGTCTTCGGAAGAGATAGCGAACAAAGGATACATACATACATACAAAGAAAAGAAGAGACTACCGATTTTATGGTATCGATACGAGTAGTAACACTGACATTTGAGGTAAAATAGTAGAGACACTCATATTGTTAAAATTAATGTTTGTAAGTCTGCCTAGGAAATACAACTCTTTGTACTGTGGTGGTCACATTGAAGGATTTACAGCAACTATGTACACTAAAATTTATAAAAGTTCTAGTAGATTACACTCACTTTGGATTCTCGACACGAGGAGTACTGTTTTTCTCGGACGTTTGGATATAGAAATACATAGATATGAACATTAATGTTTAGATGTGCTTTATAGATTACTTCGATTTCGAATCTGTTAGGTGCCAAAAACGATTAAAATTCTCAAATTCCATGGTATACTCGGCGAAGAAGGAACCTCCATATTATCAGAGTATATTGGAATGAAAGAGTAGAGCGGAAAGCAGTAGAAGATATCTCCAACACAAAAGGTACACTGCATACTATTACCTCATCTTGTCAACATTTATTCTAAAGCCATTTTTAAAGAAAAAATAGATGAGCATATTCGAAAAGAATATGCTATCGTTATCGTCATGGGTGGTGTAGCTTGAACAAGCGCCCGTGTTCGATCAGTAGAGTTAAGCAGCGCTCTTTCTGGTCAGAACTTGGATGGGAGTTTCGCGGCTGCTTCGCTCGGAGTCTCGTGGTACGGCTGCCACGGAAATAGTTGGTCCCGGATGTTATAATAACAGCAACATAGTCGTTAGTGGGGTTGGAAGTCCCCATAAATGTACAGCGACGCCTATAACTGGCCTAACGGCTGTTGGATGAGTAAGAAATAAATAAATAAATAATATCGAACACACTGATTACGCTATAACTGATGGTGAACCGTGTAACCCAATACAGTAAGCAAAACTATATACACCTCATTCCAAATTTTTCCTGCATTAGGTTTCCAATTAGTAACTTCTTGCTGATTTCATTTAAGTACTTTCCGAAAGAGTGTCCCAATTATTTCCATTTGCGTGTAGAAATTCTGAAGTTCTTACTGCTAGGCTAGCGCTTGTTTAGTTACTTTATTCGGCCAGAAAATATCTACACTACCTCTTAGATACCACAATTACAGCGGACTGTAATAATAAATATACGGTACCCCCCACCCAAGAAAAGCGCCCTTCCGTGCTTTCCAAGAATACTTCGATACTCAGCATCACTCCGTTTCGCTAATACAATTAAATGCTATGAACCAGTTATTTATATTAAAAAAAAAACTTTTTTTTGCCGACGACCATAGCTCAAAAGTTGATGTTGCCTTCATTTTCGGAGGACCTATCGTATGAAAACGATCCAAGACTTCAGGAAGGTTCCTGACGACCGGAATCGTGTACACATACGAACATACATCCCCCGCACAGCACGTTTAGGCACCCCCCAATGCGGGGGATTGATCTAGTGGGCTGGGATCTTCACCAAAAGATCCGCACCGCCGAGACGGAGATTTGATATAGTGGGTTCATTAGTCGGTTGGCTCGAATTTTAGAGATATTTGACTCAGAGTGGTTTTCGATATGAGGGAATTTCAATACTTCGTACACTTCGTGTCGAAGCAATTATTTGTTATTTATAAGCTTCTGGTGATCATACTGCTAAGAGAATTGGCTATACACCATTGTTTCACTCCAATTTTTATATGACTCGCATCAGTACACAGCCTTCGATATGAAATTTAACTGTTGGCAGTTCTATAACATTTTCTTATCAGTTTGGTTATCTATTCAATTAAGCCTACTAGGTCTTTAGCCACTGATGGTACCAAAAGCACTTTAGAAATTTTAAAAAGAAGATATAGTTGAGGTTTACATCTTATAGATTGCTATGTGGTAATTCTTAAGGTATTTGTATGATTTATGGCAATGATGAATAGAAAGTGTCCTTCTACAAATACTTTAGCCAAAGCTGCTAATCTAAAATTTCGAACTTCCTAACCAATATATTTAAAAAAATCTTCCCGCTACCTGCCGTTCGTAATCATTTTGCATCCCAAGGAAGCCCTGGAGAAACATTTTGTAGGAAGCGTGTTGATTCACACCGACTGCTCGTAGCTATTCGTCGAACTACCGTTATACATTCTTTCAGTAAATCTCTAAGACTGCTGCTCACCATAAAAGATTGAAAAATGTGAAACTTGAGACATATGATGAGAGAAAAATATGAGCACTGAGGCTGGTCGTCAAAGGAAATTTCATGAGAAGCTGTCCATTAATAGATATGTTTCTAGCTGCAATTTTCAAAACTGAGTTAGCAAAGTGAATCTCAAACTCTCAAGAGATTGCGTACTAAGAAGAAAAGCATGCAACTGACATAACGGTCTCGTTTTGCAAATTATGATAATGTGAACGGTTTTGTTGGTTTTGCATATTTGGTTTCCTATTTTTGCAACTACGACAGGTGATATAGTCCTTAAAGTCAATCTAGCAAAGTTTAGCGTGCATGACTTTCAAGTGTACACAGAAACACGTATTTCAATTGTATAGTAACAGGTGTGCTCGTAGCTAAAGTAAACACATTCATTTCGCCAAAGTAAAAGCACGGATATGCACTATGTAATTGCACAGAGAAAAAGGTAATAAACATCAGTTTATGATAGTATCTTGAAATTTCCATGCGAGTTTCCTCTATAACGTATGTGTTCTCATCTGCTCATATAGCCATGCTCAAAGCTTCAAATAGAGATATAAAGAAAATCAATAACTTTCAGCGATTCAAAGCGCATTCGTCTTGAAGAATGGGAATATTTTCCTGCAATTACTCTGGTTTTCCGGCTTCGCGAGAGCGAAATGAAAGGAGGGCGTTGCAGCAATAGATTATCTTCGCCTTTTTGTTTTGAACTTAAAACAGTATGTCGGCAAAAGCTTTCGAATGGAATTGTAATGACTAAAGAAGTTTATACTTTGCAGTTTTTACAATTTCAATATGATACAGTTTTGATAGAATAATTGAGTATTGGAATTAATCAAAAACAAAATTATGTTCTCCATTTCTAGGACATATTTTTAAATCTAATGCAAGGTAAAATATTAATAGATACCTAAGTAACAATCCACTTAAGGACATATTACGCTGAAAATTAAGACATAAAGATAAAATAAGCTCCAAAGTATTGACATGGCCCAGATTTGTAACTCAACATGAAAAATATCTAAAAAAAGAATTTTTAAAAATTCTCCTTTCTGTATAGGGGTTTTACTCAAGGACCTTTAGTTTACTTTATATAGTTTTAAAACCAAATTGGAAATAAGGAATGTTTTTTGTATCAAGTATTAGTTTAAACTACATCCTGCTTAACACGGATACAATTGTTTCTATGAAAATTCATGATTTTAATAAATCGCAAACTTTAGGTAACTCATCAATAAATAATCGATTCATAAGCACTTGTGAAATTTATTTCGAAAACGAACTGCTCAGAATATTATAACTAGGTTTTTTCACGAATAGAGAAAAAGTGCAGCGTAAAGCAGTACTTAGTAAAGCGAATATAAGTAAAATTCCAAAAAAAAACCTTTTCCAGTTTTTTGATCCGCAAGGAATCCATTTGCTAGAGGTTATGTAAAACACGCTATTTGCAATTTCTGCAGAGACGAAGAAAACACAAGCAGTACTCAGTATTTACAGGAAGTAAGCTAAGAATTGCTACGAGTTTTGTGGAACTTTCTACTTTAATATTTTACGCTTTAGGTCCGCTAGACGTTATGGTAAAATGCAGTTCGAGTAGAATTTCTGTAAAATAGAGTTTCAGGGGAAATATTATTTCAGCGGAAGCGTTTGCGCTGATGACATATAAGATAATGGATTTGCGATTGATTGTAACTTTTAATTATTTACGTATTGATAATACTAACATATACACCTCTGAATCAAAATGTGCCTCTTCGTAGTAAAAAAACCTATTATTAATTATATTTTTATTATTGATACATGTTTCAGTGTATTTCCTATAATTTTAAGAAAGGTGGTTGTAGTTGAGAAAATTAGTGGATATAAAGCGTAATTTTATATTATACTATCACAATAGTGAATGTTGCTCATCGTGGTAGCGATTTTACGGTGTCTTGGCTTCAGGGGTAATGTTCGTAGTTCAAAATTAGTTTTGCTATGCGACTTAATGCATTAGGGTTTATCAACAAGATGCAATAAAATTCCCATAGCTTTAAGTACTTAGAACTACAATATATTTCATACTCTGTACCAGCTAAATAATTTTGTAATGCTTTGTAATTCTATAAATATCTATAAATTGGCAGAATTTCCATTTAAATCAGCTATTAAGATGTGTAACAAATTTCATAAATAAATAATTTTCGTTTAAAATACTCGTACATGATAGAAAAATTGAATTACCTTTAATTTGTTTTGATATTTACAGACAACTTTTAATAGTATATTTTCACAATTGAAAATACATTTTTTTTACTGGATTTGTTGTACCACCCAATTCACTAGCTTTTTCGTTTGCATTGTATTATATACAGCCAGAGGCATTTCTAGCTTACCTGCCACCGGGGTGCAAAGTCGCATGGGCCACCCTTCTGAATTGTGGGTTAGGTAATTAGAGAAAGTGAGTTGAGTGAAACTAAACAGAGAACTATCATTAATATAAACCAAAAACTACAATTTATTATTAATCTCACAATCTGATAACATCGAAATCTCAATTATAATTTTGAAAGTAACATTTGTAACTTTTCAACAACCTATGTGGTTTGCGGAAAGTTTGTTCCCCACATTTCGTTCCCCACATTTCGTACTCCACATTTCGTTTCGGGGATATTTCGTCTTCCCACATCTCGTACCCGGAAACTTCGTTCCCGAGCGAGCTCAATTTGTCTCCTAGATTACACTGTGTTGAAAAACGAGTACAGCGATCGGAATGCAGTTGGAAAATGAAAGATATTTTAATTAATTTATTTATTATAATAAACTGATAAGAACTATATACAGTATGTCCCCGGATTGAGTTTACAAGAGGGAACTAAATTTTATTTTTAGTTTTACCAAAGAGCGTATGCTCTTTGGTTTTACATAAAAATGTTATAGGAATTATAATTTCTGCTTGGTTTGTAGAGAATTTTAAGAACATTTTCAGTTTTTCAAGAACAAGTCAGCCTTGACAGTTAAGCAAAAAATATTTTCTTTTAAGGTAAACTACCCTTTTTGTTCATGATACGGCAAAATATTATAAAGAAAAGTTGTTCAGAATGAGAAATTACGGCCCTATAAAAAATATCAGGAAGATATGTACTTAGATTAAACCGTCATTTTTAATAAATGCAATTTATTTTGTTATTATAATATAAATTAATTAAAATATCTTTAATTTTCTAACTGTATTCCGATCGCTGCACTCGTTTTTCAACACCTTGTAATCTAGGAAACAAATTGAGCTCGCTCGGGAACGAAGTTTCCGGGTACGAGATGTGGGGAGACGAAATATCCCAGGAACGAAATGTGGGGTACGAAATGTGGGGTACGAAATGTGGGGTACGAAATGTGGGGAACGAAATGTGGGGAACGAACTTTCCGTATCCCCCTACATAAACTGTTCTTGATTTTCTTTGTCAGGTCATTTTGTATTTTAATTAGCCACCTAGGCTTTAGGGCGGCGTGCCCGTATGTTAAACCCTTTTAGTTACTTATTTGGCTTCATCGCCTAATTCCATAATAATGATTTTGCACATATTTGGCCTCAAGCGCAGTATTTCTCGTCATCCGGGGCACCCCTTTGTTGGTACTTTGACAATCGGGTGTTAACGCTCGCAGGATTTCCGAACCTTCTAGAATTTACGCTGTTGGTGTGACTGCGAGGCCTCGCGCTCTCTTCGTCACCGGCACTTATTTGTTTTATTGGGCGCCTCGTCATTGGCTGTCTTTGTCACCGGCACTTATTTGTTTCATCTTATCGCCTCACGATTGGCTGCCGAGATATAGTCACGTGGGGACGCGACCGATGTGTCATGTTGCAGCGTTTCCCTCTAGGCAGTTGATCGCAGCCCGTTGCAGAAAGCGTTCGTTTGGTGGTTGTGTGATCCAGGCGGCGTCCTTTGGCCCCTTAGGTGCGCGAGGACGCCTGCCGCTGTTGATTAATATTGTTGCCGTGGAGGCCCCCTTTGGTGTTGCCCGTTTCGAGGTGTTGCAGCGAGCGCTGCGAGAATTGTTTCACCTTCGAGAGGTGTTGTGGTTGTGTGAGCTCCGAATTGTTTCGGCGTAGCGTGGGTGCATCTTGAGTCCAGTTTCTGCTCCCGTAAGTAAGGGGTCGTCCCCTTCATCTCGACATTCGAGGATCTGTCCCGCAGAACGTAAGTGGCCCATTTTCGTCGTCAAGTTGTACGCGTCCTGACGCGTCGCACGTCGCCGTTATGGCGGATACCCACCCATCACTATAACCGTCGAATATCGAATGTACCTGCCGCCTAAGACTGCAGCCTGTCGCAACTCAACTGTACCAGGCTTCCCGACCGCCTACGTATTAAGGTATGTGTATTTGAACTGATTACCGTTGTGAACGCGAGTGTTCCTGTCCGCGGGGAGCATTAAGTCCCGTGTGCGAGTTGTTTTGGAACGCCGCGAGCGAGCCCGTCACATCTCTTGTGCCTACAGGCACTGTCGTCATATTTGCCGCATTTCCAAATTACAGACTGTCTATTTTACAAGGGCTTGCATTGCTGTATGTTGCATAAGGCTTCGCGCCCACATGCTGCTCATTCATTTCGAATTTTAGACTGTATCTTTGCACGGGCTTGCGCCTAGTGCTATCTTGTTTATTCTGTACATCTGTCGCTAGGTTTAGAACGTGCGCCAGCTGGTGTTTTCTTAGATATAATATATATATATATATATATATATATATAGGGCGACGCATTCCGCTGCCCCATTGTAACCCGTGATTCAATATATGACTTGTTAATTAAGGGAATTATTGTTTTGTTTCGACTTGTGCATGTTCTGTTTCAGATAAGCGCCCCTTCAGTGTAATGATTATTGTGCGACGGGACGAGGGAGCCTTGAGCCTATAGGTGGGTGAGACAGCTGCGTAGTCGCGGCCGGATGGCACCTAATTACAATCTTTGCATAAGGCAATCCCGAAATTGTTATTTGAACTTGCAACTCTTGAGTAATCCTATCGATGGATTATCGTGAATACTTCGCCCCCGTCTAACCGCCCAGGCCCGGTTAGTCGGGTTAAGACAGGCGTGGTGGCGCCCTCTTTATTTTACCGTTATTTACCGACCCTCTGGCCGTTACCCTTAGATAATCTCGTTAAGAACCCGCCCAACTCCACTGAAAGTCTAGCCGGCCTATCTTGTTGCGGCTGGGTAGCGGCCTAGGAGATATTTCGTCCCGATTTCGTCAGTTACGGCCCGCGCCGGCCGTTTCGTTATTGTATGAGCCGGTGCGGTGTCGTAAAGTCAGTTTAAGGCCGTAACATCTTATCACAAATAATTTTTCCCGGTTTTAAACTATCATTGAAACAACTCAATTTTCAATAGTAAACCCTAAAATCAGTGTACCTACGAATATATATTGCTATCGAATTATTTGTCAAATTAATAGCTAAAATTCGAAACTTTCGTAAAAATAAATAATTGTAGGAACACATTTTTCCCGAGGTCCTGTGATTTATTGAACGAGTGTGAGGGAGGAAACGTGCTATATTCCTCGATATCGTTATCAAAATAACTATTACAGTAACATTTCTTGCCAACTAATTTTGATTGTACGTATTCATGTGATAATTTTTCCGTTTAATTGTTGGCAGAAATAAACATGTTACTATTATTATTATGTATATCTTCATCGCTGTAGTTTTCAATACTTTACTTATTATAGCTAGACTTTTTACCTTTCTGGTACCATCCTTGATAAAACTTTACATATTTATTACCTTCGAAAATGGCATGATCGGTGGCTAAGTGGTTAAGAATTCTGACTACTGATTTAAGGTTACGAATTCGATCTTCGGTCTAGATGAGGTTCTTAAAAACAAAAACGGCGGATGAAACCGTCGGTGCGAAATATCTGTTACAAGGTTGGAACTACTTAGTCAAGGTAAAATTCTAGTACAGCTTTGGCCATATCACCAAAGTAGTAGGTTTCGATAGTACTTGGTACTTCCGAATATCTAGACGTTATCGATAACAAACAAAACAACTACTTGGAAAATGGAAATATTTAGGAATGTGGTAGTTAAGTTATTTTTAACGAATATTCCAATACATCTACTAAAGATACCGGTAGATAGGTCCGTAATATCGATTTCATTAAGTAACTGAAAATTGTAGAAATTACAAAGCAATTACTTTTCATTTATTCAAAAAATTAATGTATTATTACAGATAAGAAGTAACAATGAACAATGCTTCCACTCGAGAAACAGATGAGCGAACTACAAGAGAAATTGGAAAAACAAATACAAAAAAGAGGAACAAAGAAGTCAACCGCCCAGCAACCAGTGTATGAAACAGATAAAGAAGAACTGGCTAGGGAAGTGGCTTGGACTACAGTAGGAAAAAATTAAAGAAATAAAAAAGTGAAAACAAATAGTAATATCTAAGGTTTATAACAATCTGAATACTCTATTAACAGTGATAACGTGTGCTAACGCAATAATGCGAAGTAGTCAAAAAATCATTCCAACTGTTCGTGCTCGCATTTGAACATACTGAGGACATCAAGAAAATATGGATACGTATTGAACCAAAAAGAAGACCGACGTTGGTTCCATAATGCAAACGCTGTCGGTTGTATGGACACACAAAAATTCTTTGAATGAAAACCAAAATGCGTCAAGTATGCGGAAAAACACCTAACTAGAGAATGTGCTAAAACAAACAATAAAAATGTGCTAACTATGGACAACAGCATTCTGTAAACTATAGAGGTTGTGAAGTAACGAAACATTTGCAGAAACGTAGAGATTAGATAGATGAAGATATCAAAGAAAATAAAAAGAGGAAAACACTTTAGAAACCATATTCACTCGTTAATGAAGAAAAATATATGCACAAAGCATAAAAAACATACAGCAAACAGAAAGCATGTCTATAAGTGAATAAACGACTAACCATTATCGCTGATAGCTGAAATCGAGCAAATATTTGAAGGGCTTGATCAAAGGCTATCGAAAAGCTCTAAAAGTGGAGTCGATCTGTCTGTATACCACACTGAGATTCAGCCAAAACAGCCGCTACTGAGTGCCTGATGACGCAACGTCAGCATTAAAGGTGAATTCTAAATTTTGAATTTGAAAAAATAGTTATACATTGTGTCCGCGGATTGAGTTCACATAAGGTGTAAATAATAAAAAATATTCGACTTCGAAGCTGATATTCTAGAAATCGCTCCTGTTTGTTCTCAAACCGAGATTTTAAGAAAATCAATCAAATTAATTACTATACATGGTGTTTTTCGAATCGATTTTTAAAAAATGGCCAAGAGTAAACTACCTTTATTAGGAAAGATAACAAAAAAAAAGTATAGAAAAAAGTTGTTTAGAAAGAATGACGGCAGACTCTCAATTTTCAGACAAATCGGCCTACTTTGTTTTTTACTTCCTTCTACAATAAAGGAAGTAGTATAAATAATTGGATTCACCCCAAAAATTCGAAATTGAGTTTTCAACAGATCTTCACGTTTTAGAGTCCCCTGATCCCAAAAAACATATTTTTTTTTCATTGGTCTGTGTGTCTGTCTGTCTGTGAACAGAATATCTCAAAAACGAAAAGCGGTATGGCGTTGAAACTTCATATATAAGTTTTGTGTACTATGTATATGAGACAGCAAGCTTTTGAAAAAAATCGCATAACCGGAAGTAGGTGTGTACTCTTGTGATTTTTCAGTTTTTTTCGATTTTTTCAAAAACGGCTCTAACAATTTTTTTTAAACTTTACATTTTTATTACATTTTGAATGTGTATTGATGTGATTTAGGTGATTTTCCAGTTGAATACTTCTAAAATGGGTTTCTTTTGTTTTTTTGTCTATTTTTTTATTAACTCTTATTTTAAATAGAACACCCGGTATATTATTACATTTTTGAATTCAGCTTAAAATTTGTCTCTTCAACTAACGCTCGATTTTGTACCGTTTTTGCAGGATTTGTAATTTTTGAAAATTTTTGACAAATGCTTAAAACATTTTAAATCAAATTTTTGGCTAATTATAAGATCACTGTAAAAGGAAGTTGTGTGCGTGTATCACACCAGATTTTTTTAAATCGTTTTTGGCTTTCTATGCCAACATATCGTGGCTGTAGGAGGCACTCTAACTGGTTTATAAACTAAGATGTTAAAAAAATAATTGAGTGCCTCCTACAGCTACTATAACAGGTATGTTGGTACACAATATTTAAAAAAAAGTAAAAAAATCAAACTAGGCCGATTTGTCTGGAAGTTCAGAGTTTGCCATCACTTTTAATTCTAAACAACTTTCCTTAATACCTTTTTTGTTATCTCTTCTAATAAATGTAGTTTACTCTTGGCCATTTTTTTTAAATTTATTTAAAAACACCCTGTATATTAATTAATTTGATTGAGTTTCAAAAAATCTTGGTTTGGGAACAAGCAGGAGGGAATCCTAAAATATCAGCTTCTAAGTCGAATATTTTTTATTATTTACACCTTATGTGAACTCAATCCGCAGACACGCCGTATAACCAATGCCGATATATTTTATATTTTAATTCCAGAGAACAAAGTTATGCAACTCCAAATTCTATTTCCAATTAAACCTCGAATCAACAATTTTGCTTTTAAAGAATACAATACAAGAAGGCATTAAAAAATTATGTGTCATAGAGTTAGATTGTTTTATGTGACAGTTCGATAGATGATATGTACATGTGTAATATTAATTATAAAGTTATATTCTATGAATATTTCGACATTTCTTATCTCATAAATATGTAATACAGTTGTCACTGTCGAGCTGAGCTTATGTTAGGATCCTTGATTCATAAAATATATTTTTTTAAATATTATCAAGTTGAATAGTGTAATTGAATAATGGGTTGTATAACTTTGTCCACGGCTTTAAGATATAGAGTATAGGTGCCCTAGGCTCTGCTTCCCGGGTGCCGTGCACCCTTTGCACCCCCGCTTAAGGCGAGAATTTAGTAACTTTTGAACATTAAGAAATTTGCGAAATATCTCAAAGGATTGTGTCAAGTTTATTACCGTTAATAAACAATATGAAGGTAGTTACGCTTTTTGAGCAAATAGAAGAATATAGTAGCAATACAATTGCGCTTTTAAATTTTGGTAAGTGTAGATAATAATTAAAACGCAATAAATCGTGTTCTATATATAATTTAGTAATTTGGTGAGCGCAATCATCTTAGGGTTATGATTTAATCTATTCAGAAATTCCGACAAATTTACTAACTTAAAAAAGTGCAGCAAAACATTATAAATAAGTTAGAACTGAATTACTGAATACTCAAGCAAGTTGTTGTATATAGGCAACCCCTTCTACTATGATCAGTATGCAGTTAAGGTTGGGGATTGGAACGAAGAAAATGCTCCAATCTTCCCTCTCGCTTTATTGTGTTGCAGAGTGCTACCACCTGGAAATTTATAGTCAAACTAGTTATAAATATTTCTACTTTAGGTAAGTATACGATTAAGGTGGTGTTCTCTGCTGAACAGATGTCAGGTGTTTGTGTTTTGTAACGTCATACCCAGACAACAGGTGCAAATAGGTTATAAAAATTACAAGACATAAAAAGTTATCTGGTAATATTTGTAACTCCAATCTCGTGTATTGTATTTCTTTGACCTGGCAACTTTGTGCATGTGCGATATCAATAAATACGAAGAATTTGACGTTAGTTATACAAATACAACAATGGTTAAACATAATTTCGCACGTCGAAAGAGAAGAAATAATAAAGCAACTGCTTCAAAGAAGGGTACGCAGATACGATATAGGGTTTTTAAAGTTAAGTCGGCACTATTGCTAACTTCGTTATTATTGGAGCTACAAAGTCAGTTAAATAGGAAAACTAGTAGTATTTTTTTCGCCAATTACGATGGTGGAAACTGAATCAAAATCGAACAACGCGTTCGCGAGTTATATCTAAAAGTTAAATTTTTTCAAATGGGTCACTCAGCATACAATATTCACAATCGATAGGAAATTGAATTCTGAACAACAAGTGTCCTATGTCCTTTTATCTTAATGTCGAAAATGACAAAGGTATTGATGATTTTTGAAATTCGTCAAGGTGCCTGTGTTAGTGGCAATTTTGCCTTATCATAAAATAGAAATTAAAAAGAATATCCATGAAGTGAAACAATATCGTTTATTTCAAATTATTATATGAACTTCTAAAAACAAAACTCAAATTAGTTTGCTCAAAAACATCACCCTCTTGCTCCAAGCAATCTTGAGCCCGCTTGTAAACGCTTCTAGTGGCCCTGGCAATGACATAACTCGCGAACGCGATGTTCGATTTTGATTCCGTTTTCACCATCGTAATTGGCGAAAAAATACTACTATTTAACTGACTTTGTAGCTCCAATAATAACGAAGTTAGCAATAGTGTCGACTTAACTTTGAAAACCGCATAAGAAAAGACGTGGAAATTCTTTTTAACAGCATCATTGAGAAAATACCTTTGCTGACACGTATGTTTTCATTCAATAATGAAATGGTGCAACCTTCTAATGTTTTTTTTTTCACAGAAACAGGCCAATTTTGTAGGGGTATTTTAAAGGAAATTGTCGAAGAATGTAGCCGTAGCGAATCTCCAAGTAAACAAGAAACATCCGATATTACTGCAGAAATCATCAAAGAAAATGAGTATGACTTTACATAGGGGTCTGTGCAAGAATACGAAGAGTAAGTAGTACAGGGTCCGGCAGAATGACCGACCCTATTTAAATTGTTAATAACTGTTTCAAAGTTTACAATATTTTTATTTTTTTTCAAAAATGTAAAGTAAAAACTTGCCAATTTTAGTTACAATATAATTTATTTATTAAAAATATTAGCACTTGCTCCAAATTAATTTGGTTATTATTATTCCGTAATTGAAGGAATTGTTCACAAAACGTAACCCGAACTTCTAAAACTCGTGGTACCTAGTAATTGGTGCACGACTTGAACTTTGTAACGATGAAATTTTAAATCCTTTAAAATACGGTGAAGAGTTCTGTCTGATAAGCCCAACTTGATAAATTTAATCAAATTAAGGATTAGGTTAACTTGTATTAGTGTGAAAATAAAGTTTGAGTTTGAGTGATGTTATTTTTAAAACCACGCTGTGGGTCGATTATACCTAGGTGCTACCGTTTAGAAGCAGCTCATTTTGAAAAAAAAATTGCGAAAACTAGATAAATGCAAATCAACAAGACAAATCAATTTTAATTCATTTACATTATATTACAAATCAATTATTACCAATAAAACTGTTTCAATTGCAATTGAAATTCTACTATATTTCTGATTCTGAGTAACTTCTTTAATAATTTCTTTAATAAAACTAAGTCTACTACAATTTTTCAATTTCCTCCATTTATTTTTGATGGCAGTAGACTACTGGCGTGCAGTAAAATTATTTAAAAATTGCAATAATAACTCCGAGTATAATTGAAATAAAATTAAATTTGTGAGAAAATGGGTAAGAAAGATGCAGGGGTGTGTAGTGAAGAAATGAAATATACTTATTTTTAAGTTAATTGAGTATAAAAAGAACTACGAAAAAGAAATGAAATTGTTTATAAAAAGTTAACATGTACTTATCAAAAATAAACTAAAATGTTAATACAAAAGTGCATATGTATTTAATAGTTATTAAGGTACCAAGAGCATTATGAGTAAAATAAGAGCCCAAGATTGTTAGTGTACTAACCGAGGGCTTTGGCCCGAGGTGTGTACAACAATCGCGGGCTCTTAGCTCATAATGCTCGTGGTGCCTTCAAGGTTTTATGTCCTACCAATTTTCTTACCTAATTCATATTCATAATTCAATTCATATAATTACTATGATATAGTATCTAGTTAGCTGATCTAAGTTAGATTTGTGACATTAGCTGAGCTGTCATTAATTTTCATTGTGACAGTGGTGCATTATAAAGTTGTATCCATGGAAACAAATACTGTTAATTTTTCGTAATAACCCTAGTGTTCTTATGAAGAAAATAATTGCCCTGGAGCGTTATTTTGTATCTAAGATACCTTAAAATAGAGTCATTAATTTCAATTAATGTACTGGTAGGACATAAAAAAATATATTAAATTGTTTATAAAAAAGTAGAAATGTATTTAGAAAAAATAAACTACTCTGTTAATAAAAAATCTTTGGTAAATATGTATGCACTTTTTTATTAACAATTCGGTTTATTTTTTGTAAATTTGTACTGTTTTATTAACAATTCAGTTTATGTTTGGTAAAGACATGTGTACTTTTTTTTATAAACAATTCAATCTAGTTTTAATACATTTTTATGCTATTTAGACAATTCTTATAAAACATTTATAAAATAATGCTTTTTAGAGGTGCGAGTCTAGCGACAGGGCCGTATCAAAGTTAGAAACAAATAGTAATTTTTATTAAATGTAATCTTATAAAATATTTTATTTCTTTAAAAAAATACGATTTTGTAACTAAACAACCAAAAGTAAGGAAGATTAATACGTACAGCAGCTGAACAAGTCAGGTTAAAAATTAAGTTTTTTTATTTTTAATTTCAATTTATTCAGTAACTGTACCTTGTATAAAAAAAGTTTATTAAGCTTTCTTGTTTATATTTTTGTAGTTTAATTCAAAATTCTAATAACTTCACGAAATCTACATTCATCATAGGCAAAAATGGTTTTTCTGCATAGGGTTGCCAACATTGTGCGAATCCCCGACGAAAAAAATTGAGGAGGGCGGGGTGATAAAATAACTGAAAAATATCGATGGTAATATGAATGAATAGTACCTTCCAACACGGAAGAGAAAGGCATACGTTTTTCCAAAGTGTGAGTTTGAGGCGCAAGTGCGAAACGCGAGGACTACAAATACATAGAAGAAAAAATGGCGTTCTCTCTTGCTTATATACAATTTTTTCCATGACCGGGATCAGAACAAGAAGAAACGAGTATTACTGCAAATTAGAATTATGCTGCAATATTTAGAATCCTTTGAATTGTGCTATTCTGCGAATACAAACAATATCATCAGAAACTACCATAAATACATTGAGCATTTTTTTCTTTAGAAGTAATAACTTATGTTAAAATTTTTAGCAATTTTTCTACTTATTATTCATTACTATCTTCGGGACGACGAGTTCTAAACCACTTCGGCCCAGTGCGGTGACCTCAATCACAGTGTATCTGCTATTAATCTTGTATTGAAAATGAAGTAGTGTAATAAAAAATACTTTTTTATTTGTCAATATTTAAAGTTTTTTATATCTGTTTAGGCAGCATTATAGGAAGTATAAATTGAGTTGTAAACGTATAACATTTACCAATATATCGCAGTAAAATTTGGTAACTGCATCTGTTTTCTTGTAATGTGTTGCAAAGTGATTCTGGTGTGCTGTTAAATGGCAGAAAGGTTTTGAAGGTAAATATCGATTGATAAATTTGAAATATATTATCAAGTTGATTAATTAAGTAACTAGTTATTATCAAAAACTATGTAGTTGTAGATAAATTATTGAACTTGACTTGCACATAATCGCTGTATTACACTTGGATGATTTCATCTTCGCGGAATATAGCCTACATTATATGCTTGTTAAATAAAATAGTATTTTCTGCAACCAAAAGTAATTACTTTTAATACCAAAATCTATCATTGTAGTTGACGTTTCTCTTACTGACACAAAAAGTGTATGTTGCTATGTAACACTTTTAGTTCCTAAGAAGTACTTTTACTTCCATGGAACTAAAAGTAACTTCCATTTGGTCGTCTGTGAATGTAGTGGTCATAATGATTTTTAAATGAGAAACGTCAAAAGTAATCAATCATCTAAAATTTTGAACATTTTGTCCTTTTCTAGGTTGCAGAAAAAATAGTATGTATTATTTGGATTAGATACTTATGCATTAACGGAGATATGAATATGTTTTTCCCTTGGGTTGACATGTGTTACAGACCGATGGCTTCTAGTCTGAGGTCTGTAAGTCAACCGAAGGTAAAGAACATGAATATCTCCCATGGTGCATACAATATTTTATTTACTAGCAATATTAGTAAAAATAAAATTTTGGGGTTACAGCTGTTTTTGTATATAAATTAGTAATTTGGAGATAAAATCAGCTATGTTGGCATTGTATTAGCTTAGCTATTTGAAATTTCTACATGAAAAATAAGTTTCAATTAGAACTCTGTATTGTCAAAAACACATTAAAATGTTATTTAAGAGGTTATTATAACGTTTCGCTGGTTATACCAGCTTCATCAGATAAAATAAATTTAAAATACAAGCCTTTTGCAGTAGTTATTCTGAAAGTTTAAACAAGCAAGCAATTAGAAAATAAGTGAAAGAATAAAACCTCACATTTAATACATACCAAGAAAAAACATATCGTATCTTTATAATTAGGATTCATTACATCTTGTTTAAAATTGAAATATAATTTTTCTTATTCCTTCAAAACTCTAACTTTTGCCAATAAGTATTGAAAACCAGGATAGGGTTGTGATTATTTTCGGTTTTTTTTTTCGTATGTTTTCTTAAAAATTATTTTGCTAAAAGACAGATATTAATAGTTAATAGAGAACAGTTTTTGTTAAAAGAATAGTAATCACCTTTGTAGTTTTTGTCGTTTTCTTTTAAAGTGTATTCTTTTTTATTCTAATCATTAAGGTACGATATGTTTTTTCTTGGTATGTATTAAATGTCAGGTTTTATTCTTTCACTTATTCTCTAATTGATTGCTTGTTTAAATTTTCAGATTAACTACTGCAAAAGGCTTGTATTTTAAATTTATTTTATCTGATGAAGCTGGTATAACCAGCGAAACGTTATAATTCACTTTTAAATAAAATTTTAATGTGTATTTGACAATACAGAGTTCTGATTGAAACTTATTTTTCACGTAGAAATTTCAAGTAGCTAAGCTAATACAATACCAACATAGCTGATTTCATCTCCAAATTACTAATTTATATTAGTAAAAATAGTATGAAATTTCAAAATGTCATGACATTTAAAATTAGAATATGTAAGTAACATCAAAGATTGCCTCATTGTATGGTTGCTAAGACGTTGCTTATAGTTGCATGGTTACTACGAATTTGAGGGAGAAATAATTTCAAAAATCTCTTGGGGGTTATGAGTAGCTTTCCATATTTTGTATCTATAATTCGTATTTCATTCTAAGCGTTTCTGTTCAGCTATTAATTATTACGTATAGTAAAATAGTTAGAAATCTACACTCTAATAATAACCATCCACTATCATTTGGATTCGTTATTTACCGTATTGTAAATTTCGGATTAGCCACTAAACTGCAAGTAGAAATTTCCCGGTATTCGGCAATGTCACAACCTTTAAGGTCACTATATCAATAAGGTACCGCCATTAGTGATTTTTTATATCCATCCTTGTCGCACAATTTTCTCCAAAAATTTTCAAAAATTACAAATTCTACAAAAACGGTAGCAAATGAAGCGTTACTTGAAGAAACAAATTTTTTTCTAGAATTTTAAGCTGAATTCAAAAATGTAATAATAAACCGGGTGTTCTATTAAAATAAGAGTTAATAAAAAAATAGAAAAAAAAAACAAAAGAAACTCATTTTAGAAGTATTCAACTGGAAAATCACCTATCTCACATCAATACACATTAAAAATGTAATAAAAATGTAAAGTTTGAAAAAAATCGTTGGAGCCGATTTTGTAAAAAATTGAAAAAAACTGAAAAATCACAAGAGTAAACATCTACTTTCGGTTATGCGATTTTCTTCAAACGCTTGCTGTCGCATCTACATAGTACAAAAAACTTATATATGAAGTTTTAACGCAATACCTCTTTTCGTTTTTGAGATATTCTGTTCACAGACACACAGACAGACACACACACCCACAGACACACACACACCCACAGACAGACCAATGAAAAAAATATGTTTCTTAGGTTCAGGAGACTCTAAATCGTGAAAATCTGTTGAAAACTCAATTTAGAACTTTTGGGGTGAATGCAATCCATATCCGAGAACCATAAAACACAAAAACCAGGTAAACATACTATTATAAAGTTTTTCTGCAGTCTTCAAAGCCATTACTTTTAATACCAAAATTTGTCATTAAAGTTGACGGTTCTCTTACTGATACAAGAAGTATATGTTGCAAGGCAACATTTTTAATTTTTAGGTAAATGCTTTTACTTCATATGAACAAAAGTAAGTTCTATTTGGTCGGCTATGGATACAGTTGTCCCAATGCTTTTTAAATAAAAAATGTCAAAAGTAATCAATCATTTAAAATTTTGAATATTTTGTACGTTTCTTTGTTGTAGAAAATAGTATATTATGATACTAGTGTATAAGTACGCCTTTAAAGCACGTGCGACTAGTTTAAAAGCACGACGCAAAGCGGAGTGCTTTTAACGTCGCTAGTGCTTTAATGGCACCTATACATGTGTATAATACGCTATTTTTTCTACGATCGTAACAGAAATATAAAAATGTACAGAAGTTGCAATTTACCATCCTTCGTTAATGCATTGAAAAATGAATTTTGCTAATTTTCAAGTCGGGCATAAAATATCCAAAATCTGAAAAAATTACAAGAGATAGAAATTAAAAAAAGTTTTAAAATTGTTCACATCTGTATTATTATTGTTTATTATACGCCAGGCTAAACGTTACTGCGAAGTTCTACTGCAGAGGAGATCATTAATAAATAATAGGTACTACAGTTTTGAACCTTTTCAGCATCTTGTACACTTTAGTATTAATTTGCAATTAGATCAAGATGTTGAATTCGATATTACATTCATTTTTTTATATATCTTTAGAAGATGTATTGCTTATATGAGTCATTATTATTATTACATTTATTAGCTGTTTTAACTGAGTTCTGAGAATTACGAACCATCCGATAGGCGGCTCCACATATTGATATCCACAGTTTATTTTGTTTACTCATGAAACATGCTTGAATAGCAAATATAAGAACTGGAGATAAGATGCCTGTAGTAGGAGGAACAGGGCAGTGTAAAAAAGGAATTAGATGTGATAAGACCTTTGCCTTGTTTAATCGATATGCATCTTTAGTTTTGTGTTAATTGTTCAATAAATATATTTTAAATAAATTTGTTGTATGGGGAGCTTTGACATTGTATAAACTAAGTAACTGCATTTTCCGTATATATACATATGTATCGTATTTATATTTTTAAGGTACCCATCAACTCTTTCTTTTACAATCGCGCATTAAGTTTTAGCACAAACAGCTGACACTAACATCTCAACCCAGCCAGTGGCCACTACCATTCTGCGAACAAGTGCAGCGCGGCAATAACCTCAAACCACGTAATATTATTCATGTTAGAATAAAATACAATCCGACACGCTATTTACTATTTACTTGCAAATTTACAATTTTACAAAGGGCCAGAATACAAAAATGCACATTTTTCTTATTTAAAAAATTAGAAAATGCGCTAATCACCCCCCTCACAACCGCAACCCCGACTCTCATAAAAAATAGAATCGACCAGTAGAAAATCTCCAAACAGCGAATTTCACACAAATATTGATTTTAAGGTTTTTCTTATTATTCTAACGTTTTCCTCATTTTGCATGCCCCAAATCCAACTGGGCCGCAAAACTCCCACATCCTGAATATCGACCCGTAGAAAGTCTCCAAACAGCGAATTTCACACAAATATTGATTTTAAAGTTTTTCTGATAATTATATTGTTTACCCCATTTTGCAACCTCCAAATCCACTCGGGCCGCAAAATTCCCGCATCCCGTATTCTCTTAAAAAATATAATCGACCAGTAGAAAGTCTTTAAACAGCAAATTTCACACAAATATTGATTTAAAGGTTTTTCTGATAATTATAACATTTTCCCCATTTGGCAGCCCCCAAATCCATCTGGGCCGCAAAATTCCCACATTTTAAATTCTCCTAAAAAATATAATTGACTAGCAGAAAGTCTCCAAACAGCGAAATTCACACAAATACTGATTTTAAGGTTTTTCCGATAATTATAACGTTTTTCCCATTTTCCACCCGCAAATTCAACTGTAGCGCAAAGCTCCATATCCCGAATTCTCTTAAAAAGTACGATCGACCATTGGAAAGTCTCCAAACAACGAAATTCACACAAATATTGATATTAAGGTTTTTCTGATAATTATAACGTTTTCCCCATTTTGAAATCCCCAAATCTACATGGATCGCAAAATTCCAACAACCCGAATTCTCTTACAAAATGCAATTGGCCAGTAGACAGTCTCCAAACAGCGAATTTCAAACAAATATTAATTTTAAAGTTTTTCTGATAATTATAACGGTTTTCCCAATTTTGCAACCCCTAAATTCACCTAAGCCGCAAAAGTCTTAAAACCCCACAGATTCATCCACATATTGCCAAAAACAAAATTCGACATTTATTTCTTTTGTCCTGTTTATGGGAACATCCAATTTACTACAAATGCACCTCAACTTCATACCCCTGTAACTTGGCTTCCGTGCATCGCAAGTCCCAAAAACCAGCCAGTACGATGAGCGTGGGTTCATCCTCTTTCCAATTAACCCCAAATCACATTTGGATCTTTCAAAAAGTATGCGATGTAACAGCACCGAACGCTTTCGTGTCAAAAAAAATCGTTTTAACCCCCATATTTTCGCCCCCTCGAATGTTACAGTTTCACAACTCCTCCAAAAAGTTCGCCCTTGACGAGAGCTTCAAAATGACACCAACAATATTCACCTGCAATATGTGCAGCTTGCACACATTCGCAGAAACTGTGCATTTTTCAAGCGTCACACAAATCGCTAAAGAGCACCGTACTAGCGTCACATCTCCAATTCGTTAAACATTTTCAATGTTAAAACTTAGTTCGATGACACTTTTTCCGTCACATTGTGTTAGATATTCTGGGTTATGTTGACATTCAAATTTACGGCAACGGAAATGGCAACCTGCTAAAAAGACCGCTAGTATTAAGAGTGCTACAAAAGTCACTTTTGAGACTAGAAACTGTCCAAAAAGTTGTAATTTTGACACGATCCTAGAAAAAATTTTATGTGTTATTTGGACTAAAAGCGTAAATCAACATAATTGCTTATCAAACAAAGTGCCACTTTTAATCCTAATACAACAATGTACTATTTATTAGAAAGTAATAAAACACAGAGTAAAGCAGAAAATTTAACTACAAATTGGTTTTATGCATAGTGATCATGAAAGTCGTCTTTTTTTAAAATAAAAATCATATTTAACGTAAAATTGGGAAAAAAGTACACTTTTTTTAACCATTTTATTGAAATGTTGACAGTTGTAAATTCCGAAATACTTTTCGACTAAATTTCGAGTTACAAAAGGTCACTATGACAAAAAAACTACATGTGTTACAAATAATAATAAATCTAATATTTAAGTACTAAAATTTTAGGATTTTTTGTCAAAACTACAAGTAATTAACATTTCAGTTTGTTTGGGCGTCGCTTTTGGGTTGCCCACAGCAACAACCATTATCGGCCTACTGACTATTCACAGCTTTGCTGTCCCTAAATGCTTTGATGACAGTGACATAAGTAAAAATGTCCCGGTAAATTTCAATAAATTTCCGATTATTAATAATCGCCGTTGGTATGGAAAATTTTCAATTAAATATGCCTAAGGGATATGCTCAGTTATAACTTCCTGTTGTCTTATATTTACGGTTGAATGTGTTTGCATCTCGTTTTTTAGTGAACTTTTTCTAATAAGCTACGCTGTCAGATTAACTTGTCATTACATGATTAACGATCTCCGCTGGTCAAATATACAAGAGAGAGTTTGCCAGAGGCAGTAGCCGTTCAGTTTGTTGTCTGTATTTAGGCGTTATTAAAAATCACTAGATGTGACCAAAGAGGAATTTTAAAATTACTAAATTTTCGCCTTAAGACGCCTTTGTTTGCAGCGTTGCTAAACGTCAAGGGCTAGTGCTTGGTAGCCAATCTTTTTACTCGTATATCTGTGATATTTTGATAATGTAATAGTTTGCTCTGGTTAGCATAATTTTAACAAATAATTTTGTCAATTAATTGCTCGAATGGGTAGCTTCAGATTAGCCAGAAGTCGTGATTAATCGAAGGAAATCGCTTAAGAACAGTCTAAGAAGACGTATAATGGTTGTTATAATACAGGTCAAAATCTCTAACAAGCAAATTAATTATGCAATGTATGTACACTTGCTTTCAAAACTTGCGTGAACGAGTAATTTTGCGATTGGTTAAAGATGACATTGACAGCATTTAAAAAAATTGTGATCAGTCTCTCAGGACACAAATCCTTGCTTTTATCTAGCCCATAATGGTAGCAATCCTTCTTATGGACCACCCCTCTTCTAATTTGGAAAGCATCAAAACTTTGCTCTGCTCTGTCAGTCGAGGCATTTTGACTTTTCAAAAGTTTAAATGTCAGAGATGACTAATTACAACCCTGATTTAATACAGCAAAAAATAGGTGTACGCGAAAGCTTTGAAAGCAAGTGTACATAGAATAAAATTAAAGCCTGCCAAAACAGCGTCTTGTTTGAGCACTTTCGAGTGCGTGAGTGGTGGTAATTTCAGGAAATAAAGCTTATACACAAAGTGATCAACACCTTTGTAGATGTCCGTCCAGAGGAGCTTCGTACAAGGTTAATTTTACCTTAAAGAAAGACCGACTAGAGGCGCGAACGCTGACGGCTTGCGTTGGAAATCCTCGAGTAGCTTTTTCCGGTAAAAGGCAATAGGACTTTTTTCTTGGCGGAAAGAGAGTTTCTTCGTCAAGTAAATCCAGTTTTGGTCAACTTGCGGTGCTGGTAAAAATCCAAGGTTCTTTTTTTTCCACGACGGCTTGGGAGCTTCAGGCCAAAACACCAGGCCCGAGTAAACACTCGATGTAGGAAACGGCATAATCGCCCTAAAGGGCTGTAGTGACTTGGGGCTTTGGCTAGGGCCACCAAGTGTTATTATCGTTGAAAGAGGCGGCAGGCTATGTGGGGAGTTAGTGCTACGAGAAGGCTCCCTGCGGATGGCGGTTAGGTGTGCCAGTAGGGACTGCAAGGTAGCTCACCACCGATAATGGCTTAGTGGGCTAATAGGTGCTGCATGATATCGCACCATCTATCGCGACTTGGTAATTGAATAGGTGCTATATGGAGGCTCATCACCAATGATTGCTAGGTAAGTAGACTGGCCAGATTTCTAGGAAGAATTTTTAGAAGAAAGTTTGAGATCAGAACTAAGAACTGATGGCGATTCACTCGGCTGGATAGGGCGGGACTGTCTTCAACGGCGGCAAACTGAAAGAGTTCAGATCTGCTCTGGTTGCCGGCTACGTGACTTAAGCCTCACCTTGGGAATTGGGGCTATTGGGTGGAGCGGTAGACTCAACGGTAGGGTGGAGCGAAGAGAGAGCTAAAATAATATTTTTCTGATATCGCTTCGCGCTAGTGAGAAATAGTTGCCTTTTATGGTTACTCAAATGTTGCCAAAAGCTGGACTTGGTAGAATCACATCTTGAGGTGCCCCAGGGAGGTTGAAATATATATTTACATTTTTTCAAAATATAAGAGCAGCTCTTCGCGTATCCCTATACATTTGTTAAAAAAGGGCTAACCCAGAACTCGCCGTGTGGAAGTGGCTGCTTTTAGAGATCCCCCTCCCCCTCCCCCCCTATACCCTACCTCAACGATAACATTTTTAAGGACTGTTTTACAGAATAATCACGTTTTGTTTCAAAATGTGTCCTTTGCTCTCTTGACTCTATTCTGGATGTTATGAAACATCCCTGCTATTTTCTCCACACACTGCCGTCGATGCTTCAGTTACCAGTCTGGCACCTCTGTACGATTTGTGTGTTGTGTGTGACAAAGAAGCTTTATGACTTCTAATACAGAAGGATCCTCAATAGCATTTTTTAAATCTTCTTTTGAAAGAATAGCAAGCATCGGTGGTTCTGTTAGTTTGCATGCCTGCCAATCTATACCTCGCGTATTCCACCGTCCTTTTTCCCATGTTGAATTTTCAGGAGACGACGAAAACCCATTTCTCTAATCGTTGTACTATCGTCTGTTACCATTGAAACTAAAATGTTATTAGGATGTCCGCAAAAAGCATTTCTTTGAATCACTGGATCAATTATTTTTTTAACGTGATCCTGAAAAACTCTTGACCATTTTATCATGTTCAATGATTGACGTGGACCATCTTTGCACGATGGTTTAAGTTTTATTGTAAACCATTTGGGGCATAAACTTTCATTACAAATTCGGTTAGAGTTTGCTGATTCTCGGATACACTTTTTGTTGAAACATAGTCTTAAAATCATGTTTGCTGCTATTAGCCAGCGAGCATGGAGAGTTTGCCAGGGTCTCTTTGAGATAAGCTTTCAGAACATATTTTAGGTGACACAACGTGACACATATTCCATAAATACGTTTGGTTCGTACTTAATACTCCAGGATCAATATTAGGTAAGTTTTCGCTTTCTATTATAAAAAAGTTCTCTAGAAGCGACTGCTCACATTTTTCTAGTGATTTTCCAATAGGTCCTGAAAATCCATAAGGTCCAGTTGTATGGCCGTCTAAATGCTGCAATAAATGTCTTGGTGGTAGCTCGTTGGCGTGAAACAGGCAGATTACCCATGGAAGAGGGCGACCAACAAAATTTTCGATCAATTTAATTACCCCATTTTTGGCTCCAGTGTTTACGACCGTACCATCACATCCGACAGAAACTAATTTAGAAAAATCAGTCTTTTCTTTTAAAAATGTCACAATCTGTTTTTTAATGTTTAACGTTAATCCTGAAGCTGGTGTAACATGTCCGATATATTTTGAGCCGGGTTCTGCCATTAACACGATATGTTCTTCTCTAACAGTTTTCCTATGATATGTTCCTCCTCTAACTCCCGCACAAAAGTCTTATCTTTCCGCCCATCAAAGTACAAACCCTTCAAAACTTCTTTACTTATGTTTTGCAAATCACTTCGCTTTCGCATTTTTGCACGTCGCACGTTACTTCGGTCTATGACTTTTGATGTGTCGCTAAAGGTGATAAATTTTGGAATCTTCTAGTACAGCAGATGCAATAGCTGCTGCAGATCTGTCTGAAACTTGTGTTCGGTCGCATACTTTTGATAAAATTGGAAAAGAAATCCCCATTTGTTAACCGTTTTCTCCTTGTTTTGATGTTAATGCAAGCGGATTTGCATAATCATCATCATCAGTATTAGAAGACGAATTCGATGTAAACGTCGCAGCTTGAAGCGGTTCTGGTTCATTAGTCAACAATGAGTCATTACAATTCGATATTTGTTCTAATCAACCGCACACCTTCACTCACAGCTATTCGTAATTCTGATTACAAATCTGAATAAAGATATCCAATTTTAAAGCACCTGGGGCACCTCAAAAACATATCGGAAAAAAATTTGCTTTTGCCATGACATTTCTAGTAACAATAGACAGTTATTGCGCACTAGCCGTTTTTTGATTTCTAAAAAAATTTTTTTCGCTCCACCCTACTCAACGGCCTTTACAAGGGGAAGCGCATTGCTTTTATAACCTTTAGAGCCCATATCAGCTGGGCGATCTTTTAGTAAAATAAATCAACATTATACGGATTTCGGAGTTTTATAATTTACAAATATTTCAGCTGACGGATCATACTCATCTGAAGACTGCCCCACTTCCCATTCCAACTAATAGTCAGTTCCAATAGCACTATAAGGTTTGGCCTCTGCTTCTTCGTCCGATAGCATTTTGTCAACTTTGTTTTCTCCACCTCGTATGCACCCGGACAGAATTCTAAATTGGCCGCATGTATACGAACTGATTTACCTATTTTCAATAGTTGAAAGTAAATTGATTAATTTTGGATATTGACCTGCTGAAAAGTAGTATCGTTACTATAAACCGCGCGACGTTTAAAGTAACCACTCGAATTTTGTTTGAATTAACCCATTCATCCTTTATTTCTTCTTTCCTTTCAAATTATTTGTTGTATAGGATTTTGTGGTAGTATTAATTATTATCTGTGTACATCGTGTGCCAAAATGATTCTTCTCTATGGTATGCTTGTTATGACATTGATTTTCTTTACTAATTAAGAATCAAAATATATATAACTTCAGATGATGGGAGTTGTGAAAGTCGATTTACCAATTTTGATTGACTATTTTTTTTTGTCGATAAGTAGTAAAGCATAAAATTTAAGTGTTAGCAAAATATAGTTTTCCCGCTGCTGATCATGTAAGTCAGTAATTATTAAGTTCCTAGGATAATAAAATTAGCAACGCAAGATGCAGACTTAGACGTTTTGTTTATAATTGCAAGTGTTTATGTGACATGTGACAAGTGATCATCAAACGACTTTTTCAACAATCTAAGAAAATTTCGATAAGGAGCGGAAAAAGTATAATAAGATAACTCGGAATGTATCGCCTATTAACATTACTTGTTACTTAAATAGCTATTCCTGATATTGTTTTTATTTTTATAATGAAACACAGACGGACAGACAGATAAATGAAGAAAAACGTGTTTTTTTGGGTTCAAAGGATTCTAAAACGTGAAGATCAGTTGAAAACTCAATTTGTAATTTTTTGGAGGGAATCCAATACTTCCTTTATTGTAAAAGGAATTAAAAAGTAAAACTCCAAAGCATTTAATGAATTACTGTTTTCTAAGGCTTTTCAGTAACACGTTAAAAGTAGTGTCGTATCCATAACAGGTATTTCGCAAAATACCAGAAGGTAATGGACATAGTATAAAGGGAATCTAGCAAAAGTTTTACTTTCTAAAGACATTTTGACATCGTCAATCGCAGATCTATGTGCATATATATGCTTTCTGAATTATAAAAAATCATCTACTTACCTCCAACATATCAAGCGTATCAAGGAGTTCAAATTGGCACACAAGCTATTAATAAGCAATAGTAACTATGCGAACCATATGACATTATTGGTGGAAAATATAAATAATTTATAACGAACAGTGGATAAATGAAATAAGGAAGGGAGTAGAGAATAAATATTATATAATTAACTTTGTCAAAGATACACCCTTCACATTACGCAGATCACAAACGAATATCTAAATTGTTAGCATAATAAATTAACTTTTTGATTATATTAAAAAAATCAGAAAGTTGATGAGAACAGGACCTTAGTGAACATTCTTCAACGATGTGATGCACTGTTTGTCTATCAGCGTAACAGTTTTTATTCTTTATGAACAGAATCCTCCTATCGTCCATAGTTGGTACTATCTCTAATAACGTTGGTCCATATTCTTTGAGATAAGTTGTAACCTTGCGACATACATAGTACCATGAGCGTTGATTGGTATGGTTTCTTTTCATAATCTCCTCTACAATTGCGTAATATTAAATGTTTACCTTTTACTTCTGTAGACTTAAGTAGATTGCTTTGAATTTTCTCATATTTTCTGATAAGAACGTTACTGTAATTCTGGACTAGGTTGTCAGTTGATAGGGGTAGACCGAATAGTAAATGATATAATTAATATACTGCAATTTAGTTGTACTTCCACCATTTTTGTGTAAGAACTGTGGAGGCAGACTGGAGAGGAGTACTGTGCATCGGAGTATGCTATCGCCCAAACGTTTACAGGAGCATATTTTCTAGACACAAAGGTAAAAGAGGCTATAGATCATGAATGATGAATGAATGAATGTATTATTTCATAAAATCGTACTTACTACAGATTTACGTCGTTGGGGGGTGAGTTACGGCGCCCTCCGATCAGCACGCAACTAGGTCAGCGTTGAGTTCATCTGAACTGAACAGTTCCGCTCTACTCAATATTTGTTAAAAGTTGTTGTTTTATGTATACTCTGGGCACCACTGGAGAAACATGTTAAGTCAGAAATTGGAATTCGCGACGTCAGCAGTCGTTGATAGAAGGATGTCATAAACTTACTTATACGGATAAAGAAATACAAAAGTACTACTAAATAACTTTTGAATGCATATCAAAATTATACCGATTAGGAAATGGTAGGGTTAAGATTGAGCCTTGGAATCCATTATTAAGTTTCATTTGTTTATTCTCAGCGGTGGCTATAATAATATCGATTGGTCTGTTGCCAATTATCTACTTTATTAAGTTCGTCGTAGTATAACATAGTGAGGTATGCATAAACGTATATATTTCGTCTCTCCAAGCAGTGTCATGTACCGTTAATAGTAGGACATGTAACACTCAAGTAGAAGATTTCCATTTTCCTGAACTGGGACCACATAAATATCGTTTTTTTTTTGAAAGCACCGGCATTTTGCGCTGCTTATTTTTTCGATATTTAGTTGGCGCATTCAGATCGTGGCACCGAGTTTCCTAATCAATTTGATTCCATGACCAGAAAATCTAAAGCATTGTCTGGTTGCCACTATGTGTTTGTTTGTTAAGATTTACCCAGGGCGTAGGTGCAGTGCTTGTCAGCTGCAGACGCGAACTAGCTTTACATACAAGTAGACAAAGTCTTAAATTTAAATGGGGTAAGCAGAGATGAAGTGGAACATGTTCAATATACTTGCAGATGACTTAAGACAAATTTAGAACCAGATGATTAAACAAGACATCGAATGGTAACCAGTAACCATCTAGGTATTCATCAAAAATTAAATTTAGGGCTGCTACAACGAATCGCATTGAAGTTTTAAAAATGTGGACCTGCTGAAGAATTTTAAAAATACATTGAAACTGATCCACAAGAAACGAGAAAGTATTATAAGTCATTTAAAAACAAGGAGAATATCATGGCTTAGAAATGTACACTTGTGCTCATAAAAATGGAATACTCTAATAAGGCCCGGTTTTTCAATTGTTGATTAATTTTTGATTAAGGTTTAATTTGTAATTAACACAATGTTACCGTTTTTCAATCTATGATTAACAAAAAAGTACATGTTTATTCTTGATTAGCCTAATCATACGATGTTCTAGGAATTAATCGGAATTTGATGATTAAAGTTAAAAGTGACACTGCCGATTTATTGAAAATTTTTGAGTAAAACAGTAAAACTATAAGCAAAAAATAATGATTACTGATATTTATGAGATTAATGCTTATAGTAGCGATGAAGAGCCATGGAGGCCAAAACTATACGTTTCAGGCCCAATCACTTCGAAGAATGGGACCAAAAAGATTTTTTTAATCGCTTTCGTTTGTCTTTGCGAACAGTAGACCGATTGTTGGAAGAAATAGAAGAAGCTATTTCTCATCCAACTAACTGGTGAGTGTTGTGGAGTAGTCTGTATCAAATTCAGGTGTTACCAGAAAAATGTTTGTTTCAGAAATGACTGTCTATCGCCTCAAAGTCAGTTGCTATGAGTCTGCGATTTTATGCAACATGATCATTCTTAAGTGTGGCTGGAGATTTTTGTGGTGTACACAAGCCCACAGCCAGTAAAAGTTAAAAGAGTTAGTAGAGCTCTAGCGGCGTTGCGTCCAAATTATATTAAAATGCCCCAAAACCGAAATGAAATTAACGAATGTAAACAAAGTTTTTTAACATAGCAAGATTTCCTAATTGTATTGGAACCATAGACTGTAGCCATGTTAAAATACAGTCAGTAGGTGGAGAAAATGCGGAAATTTATAGGAATAGAAACAGTTTTTTTCCTTAAATGTACAAACTGTATCTGATGCCGACCTAAAAATACAAGATATTATAACACGATGGCCTGGATCTGCACATGATGCTCACAACTTTCGAAATTCTGTGTTATGTGCGTCAATGTCGATGGGTAGTTTTGAAATGGAGTTCTTGTAGGTGACAGTGGTTATCCTATAAAACCGTATTTAATAACACCTTTATTGAATGTTCGGAATCAAGCAGAAAATGTATTTAACGAATCCCAGATAAGGACAAGAAATGTTGTGGAACGGTCGTACGGGGTGTGGAAACGCAGATTTCCGGCAGTTGTTCTCCTAAGATATCTTTCAAAGTTGTGTATATATCCGTAAAATTAATAGTTTCGCAGGATCCTCCACCCGTTTTTAAAATTTGTTGCCTATTTTTCGAAAATTTTTGCTTCATAGTCCTTTTTAGGTTTGCATATTTCTCCTTGAGGCCTTTCATGTTGCGATATAAAGTATGCTTGTTTTGGCAATTAAATTCTGCCTCAATCCTCTTCCACGCTTTCTGCTTATCTTTCCAAGATATAACGCCCAATTTTTTATTTTCAACAATATGCTTATTCTGTGCCACCGGGCTCACAAGCAATTGCTCTTTCTCTTTAAAGAAATTGCCAGATCGCTTAGTTGCATTACTCGCACTTGTACTCGCCATGCTGACTACAAAATGACTTTCCATTTTGATAAATCCTACATGTTTAATATATTTACTTACCTAAGAAATGGTTTTTAACTAAAATTACGATGAACAGAAATTACAAATTTGAAATTGTCACAAATCACAAACCACCAAGTTGTCAAATTTGACAGAAAAGTTAATACCAACGTAACAAATTTTCAAATAATTTTTAATTAGTTAATCATTATTGAATGTTGGTTTGAAAAACACTATCCATGATTAATTTGAAATTAATCAAGAAGTAATGATTAGCTAATAAAAATGTTAATCATCGATTGAAAAACCGGCCCTTACCGTTGGACTAATTTCAAAAGTCTTATTATTCGCATTATTAACTAAATTTTTTATACGATATTTTTATTTAACTATTTTCTTGTAATTTAATACAACAAAAAATTTCACTCTATCGATGTTTCAAACCAACCGGTATTACAAAACTAAAATATTACAAAAATCGGTTGCAATAGGTACTACTTGTATTCCATTTTTATGAGCGTGCGAAGTGTACGTCAATGGAACGGATTGCCGGTAGAAGAGTTATATCATACAGTTTAGGATTGCAGTAAATATAGGGAGTACAACGAAGCTAAAAGTGTGAAGAACGCAGAACAATAAGTTCAGGTAGTACCACATATATCAAAATAGTAACAAAGATGGTTTATCGGCGAAAGAAAAATTGAAAAAAATCTAACCAAGCGAAGAAATCATAGCACTAAGAATAATTATAGAAAAATCGCTAAGAAAAGATAAAGGAATGTATGCAGCATTCATTGACGCTGAAGAAGCATTTGATAATGTCAAATGAGGAAAGTTATTCACTATACTAACCAACATAGGGGTAGATTACAAAGACAAGAGTTTTATGTATAACCTGTATACCACATAAAGAGGAGTGATAAAAATCAACGAAGAATAGAGAAAAATTAATATAGGCAAAGATGTGAGACACGGCTGCACAATGTCATCTCTGTTCAACATCTACCTGCAAATAGCCATAAACACTTTAATTCCTGAAAGTAAAGAAGGAATCAAGATCCGTGGACTGAAGATAAAAATCATTAGACTTGCAGATTACATTCTTTTCTTTTCAAATGATGAAAATAAACTACAAAAAGATCTAAACAAATTAAATATTATACTCAGTAGACAATACAAAATAAAGATAAAAAAACAAAGTTATGGTCGGTACAAGAAAAACAAAGAATGCCAACATATATAACGAAGGGCGAAGAAAAACTAGAAGAAGTAGACGAATTTACATACTTAGGCAGCAAATTAGCAGAAATGGAACACCGTGACAAACCATTTGAAAAACTGAAAACGAGAGAGAGATAGAGGAAGAGAGAGAAAGAAAGAGATAGAGGGAGAGAGAGAGAGCGTACTTTCGTTCATAGCTTTTTACATTCTTAAAACTCTGCAAACGGCTTTACGCAGAACTTCCTTCGACGACATAGGCCACTAAATATTTTTAAAAATCAAGTTAAGTTAGGAGTAAAAATATCTTCACGTTTCTAATAAATGAAATAGATTTTCCAATAAAATAAAAGGGCAGGCGGACCGCGTATGCAGTCCCAACGTTTTGTGGGATATTGCAAAGGAACGGGCTATTTCTACCTGAGCTACGGAGCACCGACCCTTCGAATTCCTGCGTTGCAGCTATTTTAGGGAACGCACTAATATGTTTCTCTTTTTTGTAACGTACAACATTTATTCTGTATTGATTGTGGCCCATTTTTGATAAGAATAAAGCCTGCGCTATATACAAATTATTACTTGTATTTATTGCTAAGTTAAATAAAATATAAATTAAATTTTATTATTTTAAGGTGCTCACCCTGTATATATTTGTCTGAAATTTTTTCGGTTTCATGCCAGGTAAATATATAATCTGTATGCAAAATATTGTTTTCTTTCAACAAATAGTTTTTGAATTATACCCCCAACAGGCAAACAGACTGACGGAATTGAGAAAACCTAGTTTTCGTCATCTAGGGACGCTGAAACGTGTAGATTTGGAGAAATCTCGAAAGGTGATCTTTTCGCGATTACAATACTTCCTTCGTCTTTTAGAGGAGGGAGGTAAAAAGCATTGGTGCATACAAATGGAAGGGAAAGGCCCGACATTTGAAATGATGAAGTGTGTCAGACAGGGAAACTCTCTGTCTGCGGCATTGTTCAACTCTAGACACTACAATGTTGGTATAGTAATAATTCCCTCATATCATTTAAAACTAAAAAGAGGAAAAGCAAACAAACACAATTAAATTTATTGTTTATATCGAGAGATCCAAAAAAAACTGTTCCTCAGCGGGCTGTGGAAATTCAACGTATGAATAATATGTTGGTGACACTGTACGTCAATTTCAAATTCGAGGTTAGCAGGTTAGGATTTGCGTCATTTTGTGTCATAACTGACGGAAAACCTAACCTGATAACCTCGAATTTGACAGTGACGTACAGTGTCACCAACATATTATTCATACGTTGAATTTCCACAGCCCGCTGAGGAACAGTTTTTTTTGGATCTCTCGATATATTCATATCAAAACTTGACATTTAAAAATAATAAATACTACAACTGAAAGACCGAACTTGAAATCACCAATCATTAATAGACAACTTTTACAAACTATACCTTTCCTGTAGTTTAGAGGCCCAAGTTTAGCCTCGCCACAGCTAACTGAAGGATATCAGACAACCTTCAATTATGCTCTACATTAAACTCAATAAAGTAGTAAAACGGAGCATGACAGTTATTGCGTACAATTTTTATTAAGAAAAGAACAATGTGAAGTGCCGGCTGTGTCCGTAAGCTATTAATTTATTCTGGCCAACAGCCAAAATTGCTTAGCCCGTCAACAGCAGAGACAGTTTGAAGAGCCCATCCTTACATCACGCTTCCGTTTTTTGCATTTTTTGCACTGTCAACATTATTACATAACAAAAAATTATTGCGATCATCTCAGTTGCTCCATGCAAAGTTCCACATTTTTAGCCTACTCATTTTCCTTTATTTCGAGCTCAAAATTTCGCATTTTCCCGAAATATCGCAGCACTGTGAGTTTCCAGAAATTAGATTAACAATAGAAATCAATTGAAAACATTGATGCCGTAAAAGTTCGCTCTCGTTTATCATAATAGGAAAACCTTTCTAAATGGACAGCTTGCCAAAATATAGATGTTTCATTTACAGAAAAAACATCGCAACGATAAATGTTTCTGTCGCCTTAGCTTTTGTTTTTGATATCTGTAAATTGAAATCGATATTTCATTGCTTACAATACGTTACCTTGATAAAATACGTCATTTATTGTAGTTTGTGAATAAATATGAAACTGTCAAGTATGCTACGGTTTTCAGAGATATATTTCCGCCTTCTTGAATATTTTTATAAGAAATTTGTTTGTAGGAGAATATTGAAAGCGTAACTTCAATTTGCTGACACAAGTAGAGACTAGTTGATATTAACCCTTTCCTAATTGTTGACGTTTAACGTGGCTGATACTTTACTGGTTAACAGCTTTAGAACTTAAAAATGTATTTTTATCTCAGTAACAGTGACTTGAATTATCCATTGCCATTTTTAAAGACAAATTTAATGTGTTTTTAGTATTTGATATTCACTAAAGCTAATCAGAGATATGTTATTCCTGGCAGAATATATTTTATGTGGATAATTAGTAATGTTGCTTCCAGCAAGATCATTTTAAAACAATTTCCTAATTTTTCATCCTTGCAGGCTAAGATAAGCATTGCGACCACAATACAATAGAAACAGTTACAATTATTAGAAAATGATATTTAAGAGTTGCAACTTTAACGTAACAACGCGTTTACTTTGACGCAACTGCCTTCTAGAGGCTCACAGACATCGTAAACCCCTGAAAAAGGTTGACATCTGAGATTGCTCATTGCCTGGAAAACAAAGCAAGTTAAGCTTAGAAAATTTCAAAGGATCTAGACATTGGGCAGCGCTGTATAAAAAGAATTCGCTACGTTGAACCTGTTTCTGACTCACTATGGTTTTTTCAATCATTCTTGATCTGTATACGTTTAAATTATAAATTAATTTTGTTAATTAACTCAGTCCTTTTATTAGTTTACGTCTGACTGAAGCAACCAGAGCTGGGAAAGTTTATAAAAATAATTAATTACCAATTGCTAGCCAATGAAGTAATTGAATTACTAGATTTTTCAATTACTCAAATGAAATAGTAATTCAAAATTATCAATTATTCGTAATTGCAATTCCACAACATAAATACCTTTTTCAATTAGTTTTACTAGCTGTTTTTTTATATTTGTATTTAGTAGTATTTAGATACCCCTGAGCTACTACATCGTTTTCACCAACCAAATTAAAACAAATAAATTATTATTATAAACCAATATCGTCTAATGGAGCTAGTTGTCAATTGCTATAAAAAAAAAATTTTATTTTTACCGTACCTTACTCTGTAATTTGTACTTACCGCAGACATATCTTTCGCTTCTTACACAGAATTATTAGCAAGCTACAGTGCTTCATCCTAAACAGCCTACAATGCACAACACAAGACCAATGCACATCACATCTACAAACATAGGCGCCTGCACCAAATATCTTTTTGTTAGTGCACAAAACTAGTTGCTGTCCCTAAATTCTCCTTATATTGCACCAAGACTGCCCTATTGTGATTTGATTTATTTGTAACTTAATAAGGTTTTATTTTATTTTTTGCATTCTGGTTTTCTGGGTAATAAGTATCTAATAACCACTAGAGTCAGTAATTTCATTACCATAACTAGCTCAAATATTTGCAAAGTAATTTAAATAATTTTGAGTAATCTAATTACTCAAAAGTAATTGAGTAATTGACTGCAGTAATTAATTACCTTAAAAAAGTAATTACTAAGTAGTTTTTAATAAAAATGGCAATTAGAAATTACCGTATTTTGGAAAGTATAAGGATGGTTCAATAGAAACACGTTTGGATCGTGCAGGCATGAATTGATCATCATAGCACTTCAATGCAGCAAGGAAGTCGTTGATTGACGTATTACCAGCATACATAAATCAAACAAGTAGAGACACTAATGTCGAATATTGAAATCTGTGTAGAGTGCCTGGGACAGGGGTATTTCTAAGCTTGACAATCAGATGGCAAAACAAATCTCTACCAATCCGAGCCAGTTACTGTGTCTGCTACCAATCCTTATGTGGAAAAGTGGTGGCGCTATATGTTGGTAATATCGGAAAGTACCTTCCAGAAGCCGTTCAAAGTCATTCAAATCGGTATTTTGACATCAAAGAAACCGAGGCTGAGTGTCTCTACTTGGTTCATTTATGTACGCTGGTATTACTGAGGTGTCTGTCAAATTTGTTTGGGATTGCTTATTTGTGCAAATTCTTATAGAGTGCGGAAATGACGTTTACTATAGAAAATTTGTCACATGGCGGTAGTTTAATGGTGCAGAAAATGGTAACTAGAAAGAGAATTGACTAAAGACGTGGCTCGTCCAGGTCCAGTGCATATTCGAGTTGCAATTTCAGATGAAAGTGTGAGCCGTTTGGAAACTACTTTACCTGCAAATTGACGCACAAAGTCAGAGCATCAATATAGAAAGTGTTCATGACAGTATTCACACCCTTATCACATATTTCATGTCTTTGGTCCATTGAAACAATCACTAAAGGGGCAGCGATTTATTTCAGAGGATGAAATGCAGACGGCTATTATGGAATAACTTTCTCAACAGTAGCAAGGATTTACCAGCAGAAAATCTGAGATTAGTATAACAGTGGGCTCATATCTTAATGTTAATAGAGATTTTTTTAAATAGAGTTAATAGAAATTATGATACAGCTTCCAAACGCGTTTCTATTGAACAACCCTCGTAATTTAATTCCAAGGTCAATCAATAAAAAGAATTTAATATTATGCCCAGGTCGAGAAGCTACAAAATAAAACTTTATTATATAGCAACTTTCGTTGTTATGCAATTGTAAGAATGAACCAACAAAGGTGAGGAACACTAAACATTGCGATTGCTTTTATTTTACAAGAAATATTACTAAAAATTTAGCCTTAACATAGTAGCTGTAGATATTGTGTATAAGATTATTGTTAGGGTATTTATTATTTTTCTAGTAAATGATTTTTTATGAGGCAACATTATTACAATATTCTAGCCTGTTCATATTACGTATAAAATAATCTTTGTGAATATGTTTTCCTGTTCTTCTGTTTATTTAATAGAGTTTTAGTTAATCTTTGAATGTACGCCTCTTATTAGTAGCTTCAGCGTACTTATGCGAACGTTTTGTCCGTCCGTCCGTCCGTCCGTCCGTCCGTCCGTCTGTCTGGATCGCCTGTAACTTTCGAACGGCTACAGATATCGAAATTTTGAAAGGGGGCAAAGTTGTTGCTAAGGTCCCGAGCACTTTCATGCGCTATTTGGTTTTGGCGAAAGGTGGCGATTTTCCACTTTGCAAAATTTCCAAGCATTGTAGCACAGTGGCGGCTTGTCCACTTGGCGTCATCTACAGAAGTTCGGTGGTCACGTTTTGAACTACACATTCTGGGTGCACTATAATACTTAATGTTTTCGCAGTGCTGAAGCTACTCTTTAGACCTGTACTTGAGCAGTTTATTTTACTGTAACATGTGATGTGTATGTATGTACAACTGTACACCACAATCAATGCATAATTATAACTTTAGTTTCTGAATAGCCAAATTCAGTTTAGGTGAATAGTGGCAACACAAAAAATTAGGTTCGAAAATGGTTATACAGCACTCCAATGTTTTAAAGATTACCTAATAGTTAACAGAAATGTCGTTTTTAGTGCACCCATATTCATATCGATTTTTTAAGACAATTTATGAATTTAAAATCTTGTTCTGCGTGGTTACAATAGGTCCATATGTAAAATAACATAGTAGATCATTTTAGATTATAAAGTATTATTATTAGAATTATTACAACACATTGAATTTATGGCACTTCAAATTAAGCAAATGTTGTACATGTGCAGATACAAGGTATACGGTATACATACAAAAAGTTATCGTAAACCAATCTGAACATTTACATGGTGACCAGTTGCTAATAACAGTTGGATTAGACAAGTGGAAACTACTAATTTGACAGCTATTCCATAAATCTCGATATACAGTGTGGTCCATTAAGTGTGCAACAAATGGGAATTTTTTTTATTAGTTGTTCAATCGAAATTTAAATATTGCCAAAAGTTAGTGCATGTTCGATAACCATATCAGATGCCCTTAGACTGGCTTCAAGTCAAACAATATACAGGGCAGGACAAAAAATATGAAATTCGTTCAAGAATAAAGTTACCTTATTTCAAAAAATATAGCAAAATTTTATTGAGAAAAGTTGTTTAGAATCAAAAGTTTTGCTCAAATACAAAGTCACGGCCTCCTATTCAAATTTTGATTCTTTTTTTGTAAAATTTTGTATTATCCCCGTATGATACATATTTTTATTATTCTGATTTTATTAAGAGTTTTTCATATGTAAATTATTATTAGTAAAGCATTTGCCTTGTTAAAAAGAATATTTGCAAAATGCAATACGTGTTAAATTCGGAGTACGGACTTACGGAGTACCAATACACTTTATATCGTTATCAATGTTATTATATTGCATTGCATTATTTTTTAGAAAATAAATTGTACTTATTAAAATATGTGTTAAAAAATGTGAATAATTAAAGTATTTCTATCTTGCTAATTATATGTGTTACAAAAGTAAAGCATTAACAAATATTAGGTATTTATTAGTAGCTTCAGCGTACTTATGCGAACGTTTTGTCCGTCCGTCTGGATCGCCTGTAACTTTCGAACGGCTACAGATATCGAAATTTTGAAAGGGGGCAAAGTTGTTGCTAAGGTCCCGAGCACCTTCATGCGCTATTTGGTTTTGGCGAAAGGTGGCGATTTTCCACTTTGCAAAATTTCCAAGCATTTTAGCACAGTGGCGGCTTGTCCACTTGGCGCCATCTACAGAACTTCGGTGGTCACGTTTTGAACTACACATTCTGGGTGCACTATAATTCCACTTGGCGCCATCTACAGAAGTTCGGTGGCCACGTTTTGAACTACACATTCTGAAGCTACTCTTTAGATCTGTAGTTGAGCAGTTTATTTATGTACTTATAAAGAACAAAATAAGTTAATGGTTTCATTTTGTAGTCAACTTTAATTTTAAAAATAAGTTTAATTTGTTTTGATTGGATATAATTTTTAAATATGCAGTAATAACTAGATAAAAATCTAATAAGTACATTTTCTAATAGCAACACAGGGGTTAATACCGGTATCCCGGTATTAAACATTTTGAATGCCGAAGACCGATATTAAAATTTAGCCCGGTATTGTAAGCACTAGCTTCGGCTGTTGTTAAGAATCGTAATATAGTTTATTTATCTACCTAATTTTGAAAAAATGGGCGAATACTTAGCAGGCCTTGAGAAGTTACACATCTGCAATTTAAAAAAAAGACGAGCCTGCAAAAATTATCGGCGCATTAGCGTCAGGTGTTCAACTACAAGACCCTACGAAAGGCTCTGAAAACAAAGAAGTGAAGAGCAATTTACAGAGTCAGAGGTACAAGAAGGATTCAGTTCAGGGCGATAGTATATCAACGACGTATTTACACATGTAAAAATATGATGGAAAAGGCTAAAGAAATGGGAAAAAACAGCCATCTGGCGTTTATCAACTTACAGCAAACATGTTACAGAGCTATTAAATAAGTAAGAATTTCGTAGACCTATAGGTAATGATACCCCGTGTATGTTTCTATTTGCCGAAGACGAAGCAGGCTCAAAATATATATTACAAAAACAAAAACCAGAATACAAAAAAATATGGCCTAGTAATAGATTGCATATAAACTTTTACAGTGAAGATTTTAGTCAATTATGGTCAAATTTTGTTACATAAAAAGATACTCGCATTTTGAATCATTAAGGTCAGTAGTTTTCGAGATAAAACTAAACCTAAACGCGCAGATTCACTACTTTAGGGGCGTAGTCTACTTATAGTAGTAATGTGTTTCCCTTTACTTTTTTCTGAGCTCTAGGTCTCTTACGAAGTATTTCCGGATCTTGTTTATATGAATTCTTTTTATTGTATTGATGAGTACTATTACCCCTTAAAGTTTGCTACACTGCTCTTTATAACCTGTATATGGAGCGATTCTAGATAGCACAATTATTTAGCTACGCAGGAGATACATGGAAACTAAATAAAAAAGAAAAATTTGGTTTTTATAACCCTTGAACTAGACTACTGGCGAAGAAGTTTTCGCAGCTAGAGACTAGTTACTATAGAACATACCAGGAATGAGAGAATAAGGAAAATTAGAAATGTAGAAGAGAAAACGCTAGATGAAATAGTAAATAAAAGACTAACGTAGTTCAGGGTGCACTATAATACTTAATGTTTTCGCAGTGCTGAAGCTACTCTTTAGACCTGTAGTTGAGCAGTTTATTAGTTTCTTCAATTTTCTCTGTTTTTTGCTATTCTCATTTAACACAGTCCTGATGTCAGTTTATATCATCTGGCTAACTGAAACATTTTGGTATTTCACTGCGCATGCTGTTTTTTGTGTATTTCGCTACACTACAAAATTAAAAATATTAAAGGCGAATGTTTCGGGATATAAATATTTTCTCGTATTCCAAAAAATAAATAAAATTAAAATATAACAACTTCATTGAATCTCTAGGAATTGGTAGCCAACTTTTATCGGTATCGACAGAAAATGATATACGCGATTTCTTTAATTTTATGTCTAGTTGAAATCGATTATTTAGATAAAGTCTTTGTGCTATGCCAATGTATTTTTTGGTTGCTGTTCCAATCATATTATGCAATTTTACATTTGTTATTCTGTTAATTTTTACTTTCTTTTACGATAGAGGAAGTATTAGATTCACCTCAAAAATTCGAAATTGAATTTTCAACAGATCTTCACGTTTTAAAGTCCCCTGGACCAAAAAAACCTGTTTTTGTTCATTAGTCTGTGCGTATGTGTGTGTGTCTGGCTGTGAACAGAATATCTCAAAAACGAAAAGAGGTGTGGCGTTGAAACTTCATATATCAGTTTTTTGTACCATTTTGTGTACTGTGTAGATACGACAGCAAGCTTTTGAAGAAAATGGCATAACCGGAAGTAGGTGTTTACTCTTGTAATTTTTCAGATTTTTCCCATTTTTTCAAAAACGGTTATAACGATTTTTTTCGATCCTTACATTTTTATTACATTTTTAATATGTACGCGTATTAATGTGTGATAGGTGATTTTCCAGTTGAATACTTCTAAAATGGGTTTCTTTTGGTTTTTTTTTATTAACTCCTATTCTAAATAGAAAACCCGGTATATTATTACATTTTTGAATTCAGCTTACAATTCTAGAGAAAATGTATCTCTTCAACTAACGCTCTATTTTGTACCGTTTTTGCAGAATTTTGAAAATTAAAAATCTAATTTTTGGATAATTATAAGATCACTATAAAAAGAAGTTGTATGAGTGTATCACAACATATTTTAATTATATTTTTAGGTTCTTTAACACTAACTTCTAAATGCCTGGGTATTGCAGCGATAGAGTATTTCCCGCATTATAGGGAATAGTAGACATACAATTCGATAAATGTTGTGGTCCTTTTATTTTCAAACACTTGACTAACTTAGCGACTGCTGTCCAGAATAATCTTACTCTCCTATTGTTTCGCTGCCTCTAGTTTTTCATCTAATACTGCAGTTTGTTCTAAGTACTTAAATGAAAGTCTACACTCTTCCAATGTCCTTGATTTCTACCATTATATTCCGTTTTCCACGTTATGGTTTTTTTCTTATATGACGTTTTTTATTGCTGTGTAAATTTCTTACAAAAGTTACCATTTTCATGATATATATTTATCTCACGTAGTCTATAAGTTGTACCTGCTTGGTTAGCTATGTTTGAAATTAGTGTAGTGTATTTAGAACTGAACCGAAAATTTTTAAAGCACGTAGAATGGGGCTAAATTGATGGTTTTTATTTTATTTTTAACTCTATTTTCGTTTTGAATAGCATTATAGCAGTGATTTTTTTATAAGTGGGAATATTTACAGAATACTGGGTCGTTAGATATTGTGAAAATCAAAAAGAGTTTTTATTCCGGCTCACATAAATAAAATAAGAGGTGATCTATTTTATACTTCGAGTAGGGTGTAATTGATCGGATGGATTTTATCGTATAAAATGAACATATACAGTATGCAGATGCGATCCAATTAACCCCGAACAAATTATTTTGCAAGACAAAAAAGTTATAGAACTTTTTCATATTCGGGGTGAAATTGATCACTAGGAAACCGTTCAACTTTTATGAATATTTATCAAATTACCAGGAAAAATAAAACTAAAAGAACATAAACTTGATTATTTTATTTGGAAAAGAACATAAGTGTTGGGTGCAAAAAATATCTTAACAACTACATTTCTTTAATATCGATTACTAGGTCACAATAGTATGCCTAGTGCTCACCAAAAGCTTTTGTGGCTATTATATCTGTAAATTCAGCTGAAAAATTGTTGGTTTCATCTATTTTGAAAATGTTTCCTTGTTTGTCTAAAGACTTCATTCGCAGCAGTACTATTTCACTGTCATCTGCCACACCTTGAACTGTTGCAACATATCGATAGATGGCTTTCTTTCTTGAACCACCGAATACTTTTACCAACACAAAGTTTCCCTTCTCGAATTTATTTTTCTCTGGTGTTATATACTCTACTTCTTCTTCTTCCTGAATATCTTCAATTTGCTCATTATCTGAATTATCATTGGTCAATGAGTCGGGCGCGCTGATTTCGCTATCGGAGTCTTCATCAGGTGCAGTTACACTTTTTCCTGGAACAACGATAGGTTTTTGTCTTTTAATATTTCGTCTTGATGGCATGGCTGTAAACCTTTGTTCTTTCAAATATGCGACCAAAACATTATTGACTTCATTAGCTTCACCGTTGGTGTTTTCTGACGGTTTTTTTAAACAGCGCCTGGATTTAACGGTGTTATTCCAGTTGCTTTAAAGGACAATACCAGATCCTGTTGTATAGCACCATCAACGAACTTCTTATCCATTTCTAGCAATGTTGCATTTAATAAGTATGGGAAGTCCTTTTTATCAATAGACGCCGCAAGTTTATTTGTAGCTCTCCATCTAGTCAAAACAGCCCTCCAAACGATTTTGAATGGCCGGAAAAAACCAACATCCAAGGGTTGCGTGAGGTGAGTAGAATTCTTCGGGAGACAAACACATGATATATTATTTTCTGCACATAGCTTTAATACGTCAGTAGTGAAGTGAGACGACAAATTGTCGCCTAATAAAGCTTTCTTCCCTTCCAGTCTCTTGGCATGCGCCAGAAAGGAAGAAATAAACCAATCTCCAAAAGTTTGCCCATCCATCCAACCGTGATGCGTCTGGTTGTAACGAGAACCTGATGAGCAGCATCTTTCATCACAGCATGGTAGCCACTTCGGACCTTTCTCAGTTCACTACAACCACATTTTCGCTGATTTGTAAATCACGTAAGGCGGCAAGAGGACTCCAGAAGCGAAACCGCACATCATAATAATTGATGTTGCACTTTTAGTGGAGTTACAAATGCGTTCCGGCTATGTAGTTCCTTTGCGGAAAAGCATTTTGTTTTGTCCAGGATTGTTTTGAAAATTAGTTTTATCATAGTTGAATTCCCTCTAATGTAACCTTCAGTTTGTCGAAATATTCATCTATAATATTTCTTGGCATATCTGCACGAGAGTATTTAATGTTTGCTGCTAATTTATGGGATACTTGGTCTTTATATCTGCGTAACAGAGAATATACGCAATCATTTCCCATCAAATTATTAGTAAATTTTGCCACAGTACGCCCCTGCATATCTAGGTAGTTGTTTGCAAGTTGTCTAATGCCCATCATAGTCAACGGAAATCCCCATTCTCCACAAATGGCGATAGATTCAATAAAAGATTAATAAAGATATTCCTTCATTTCTAGAAAACACAGACTAGCCACCTTTTTTTCGCACACGTAGACCATGAAATTTGTTGTGAAGGGTGCCATATGGTACTTTATACTCTCTAGCAGCCTTTCGCAGACTCCACTGATGGGCTACAACTTTCTTGGGAGCATTTTCTAATTTTTTAGGTCGTAGTTTTTATAGTTTCTCACCCCAAGTTTATTTTTGTACTTGTGTACCATCTTAAAACTCCTTAAATAAAGAAAAAACATATACATACGGGTGGCCAGATAAGAATGCAAAGTGCTGTATCTCGGAAACTATTCGTCGTAACGACCTTCTGTAAAAAAAATTATGACCAAAGTGGCCAAAAGAAGACCGTGGAAAATATTTTCAGATTTCCAAGATGGTCGCCAGGGGGCGTAACCGCCATCTTAAACCTTTAAAGTGTTTTTTCACTGAAATCCACCTAGTAAATGTTACCAAAAAATATATGGTTTCTAAAGCTAAGCTTTACTCGAGTAATTTTTGTTTAACACTTTTTGACTTATCTATTAAACTAAAGTGGTGGGGGGTAATTCAATGTTTTTTTAAATAAACAGCTGTAAGTCCTAAACCACTGAACGGATTTTAACAAACTTGGTCTTGTTGGAAAAAGCATTTATTGTTCCATGACACCATTTTACCTGTGATATGTTTAATTCTTAGTGATGCCGCTAGAGCGCGTTTTTTGATATAATAACAGAAAATTGCAAAATTCTCTAAAAAATTAAATGCAATAATATGACTTTTTTCATACAAATGTAGTGAAACGATACCTAAATAGGCTAGTAAAAACCATATCTCGATATCTTATTCGTAGCCTGAAATATCGAAGACAGAAAATTTAGTTATCATCTAATTTTAAAAAGACGCTAGTACACCGGAATTTATTGTGATTTATTTGTCTTTTTTCAAGATTCAATGATAAAATTTCATAGTTTAAAATTTTTTAAATAATAAAAGTATTCTTCACATACACGCACGCATACATGCAGCCTTAACAACTATTACTTAGTTACATAAATATAAATAAACAGTTTGGCTTTTAACTCCATCACATACAGACATTGTTTTATTCCTAAATTTAGTGTAGATATAACAAAGCTCTTCTTGCCGTTATAGTACCATTGTACTTGTTGTCTAGTTACCAATGTAATTTTGGTTACTCATCGAAAATAGTATTTAAACTTTCTCCAACTCATAGAATTGCCGTGTTTCGTACAATTTTAGGGAACCTGTATAAAGATGAAATATATTATAATTGTCTTTATAAGATGTGAATTTATAGTACATTAATCAAGTAAAACATTTCATATGCTATTTCGCAAACGTTTTGTATAATTCAATAAACCTTGAATAAAAATAAATATCAAGCAAAGTACAATAACTACTTGTTTATAAACTGATGATTTAAATTAAACATTTGAATTACTTTCCAAGAAAATACATTAAACTAAATACAATATGGAAATAAAGTAACGGATAAATTCATTAACTTTGTTAATATTAATTTTTTTTTAAAAAATCTTGAAAGGGTATACTGTCTAATTATAGGACATACACTACAACCACCTTTATGTCGCTATGTCATTTTGTATTGATTTTGGTAGTGCTTTCTATGTTGTTTTCAATGATCTACAATTTTCAATATGTTACATCTGAAAAAAATTGAGAAATATGGTCTTAAAGTTTATTTTGCTCATTTCATTGGTTTTTAATATTTAAACTTTAAAACCATTTTCTCGATTCTTTCAAATGGAACCTATTGAAAATTTTGTACCGTTCAAAACGGGATGAAAAGTACTACCGAAACCAATAATAAAAAATATAAGTTGTTATTTAAAAGAAGTGTCGATGACGTCATATCATGAAAGACAAATTACATAACAAACTGAAAATCAGCTGAAACTATTCCCTATGGTCAGAATTAGTGATGGGCATAACCGGACAATTTTCATAACCAAATTATCTGCATTCGAATTATATTAATAACCGAATGATTATTTGAATAATCATTCGATTAAATTTTGGCTCTCGATTCGTTTCGATTAAGTTAGCCGGTTTGCCGGTTGGTGGTTCACCGTCATCTATATCGACATCGGTTCACCGTCATCTGCATCGACATCGGTTCACCGTCATCTGCATCGACATCGTAATTTGCAGATAGCAGAGGAACCAAAACATAATATGTAAGGTCGGCGCCTTAGAAATCGGGACACGTAATATGTTCTTCTAGTCTTTGGAGTATTCTTGCTCCGGTTACTTCATTAATGTGATATTGGCATTTCATAATTGACAAACAATAAACAATCTGACGTAACAATTAAAACCATAATAACTGTAAAAACCCAGTTTATACACTTAAAAAATACATGCAAAATATATCATAATAGTGTGCAGTGCCCGATTTCTAAGGCGCCGACCGTACATTATGTGTTATGTATTGGAAATTAAGAGGTATTTATTAAGAAGTGTAGAAAGAAAGAAATATGGGGGACTTGCTTGCTAATCGCAATAAGAACAGGGGTAAACGTTTATCTTTATCGATCGGGCGGGTTAAAGGCGTGAACCTTTTGTGATGTAAGCAAATAAAAAATTGTTTTATAGCTTGATGCGTTTGCAGTTTTTAGGCGTTCAGGTTTCAGGTCCCCAGAATTTGATGATTTGATATTTTTTATGATAGGAGTACAGCCTGCTTTGTTTATGAGTTATGACGTATTTATATTTACAGAATTTTGAGCACTGCGTAGGTCGCTGAGATATGGCACGTAGTACCTTTGAATAGAGGTTTTATATTCAAAGCGTAGTACGTATCAGCATGAGGTTATTTTTCATTTGAATACTTGGAACAAAAACCGAGTTACATAGGTTATTTCAATAATCGGATAACCGGTTATTTTTCATTCGAATAAGCCCATCACTAGTCAAAATCGCTACATCCCCTCGATATTTGTTTCATAAAAATGAATATCAACGAAATGAATGAATTTATTCGTTACTTTATTTCCACACTGTATGTAGATACTACAGTACATGCCTTGATTTGACTGAATATAAATAAAGGGCTGTTACTTTACCTCACAACATCGCAGTAAGGAAAAACCGTTGAAGATCCACTACTAAATTTAATATTTCATCGTCAGAGAACCTTTCATAGGATTACAGATTGTATTTTCATCGGAATTCCTTCCAAATTGCAATTTCATTCGATTCCGTGTTGTTTTTACTGAATAAATGAGGCGTGAAGTGAAAAATGACAAAGGCGTTTACACGCCCCAAATACAAAAAATCAATTTATTACGGTGGCAAGTTTCTCGTTGTCCTTTATGGAAGCAAACCCGACCGTTAAATATTACAACCTATTAACAGATCTGTTCTTTTCTACTCTCTGATCTTTATTATCGATGTAAATAAATAAAATTAAGAGAGATTACTTGTGACAACGTAGGTAAGGTAAGATATTCGTTTTGTAGATAATTATTATTTGCGAATAGTTACACTAGTGACTTTATAGTCAGCCACCGAATCTAAGAAAATACTATTTCTGCTACAGTGGTTTAGCGTGCAAAAAAATTGAATGTGACATGCAACATATGTATTTAAAATACTGGGAATATTGGTGCAAGATCACGATATTTAGAAAAATCAGTTCTTATATCTAAAGCTCAGAGTAATCGAAGATGCGTATACCAGTTGCTCCTGTTAAAAAAGTTAGACAATGTACTTTGTTATTTTATTATTAATTATGATAGAAAAATTAATCATTAATTTCAATTTCAACAAGTTCTTTTGGTTATCGTGGTTGCTTTTACCATAGGGCAATAAATTAGACACTAACAGTCAGTCTTATAAAGGCCACTAATCTGACGTGAACTTTAATTCGCTGTTGAAATAAACAAAAACGCATCAAAACGATAGTGCTTATGACATTTTATTCATTAGTAAACACATTTTGATGCGCTTTTGTTTATTTTAACAGCGAATTAAAGTTAACGTCAGATTAGTGGCTTTTATAAGACTGGATGTAAAGGAGATAATTTTGCATCACGGGGTTACTTTAGCTCAACGTTACATGTCCCCGTTCTAATTTCTAGCTAACTGATTGGCGCCCTTAAGAAAAAACTTAGATTTGTATTTTAAACATTAAAAAAAAAAGTTATACAAGGTGTTTCAAAAATGTCTGCCAAAATTTCTAGGACGTATAGTACATCAAAAAATAAGTGTAGTTTACTCTATAAAACTATTTCCGAAAATGCACTCCCAAGGAGCTACAGCCCCTTTCAAAAATGGTTTTTTTAGCATTTTCTTCAAAACTGTTACAGGTGACTTAATGAAATTTGGCACAGGAGCGTAGTTTTTTATGAGAAATATTACTAATTGGTTAGAATCTTCATGTTTTATTTAGGGGAGTAACTTACAAGGGGGCTGAAATGGTTCAATTACCCTATCCCTTATGTGCGTGGTTTTATCTAATACATTTATCAAAACTCTCAAAGCTTGATTTATCTTACATAAAAAAGGCATTCTTGTTAAAATGTTTTGTTTAAGTCATATCTAGGCCTACTCAAAAGATTTTCGAAGGCATTTTGGACAAGTAATTTCAAAGCTTGAAAAACACGTTAACATTCAACTGCAAATTAGACGAAAACGGTCAACTTTAAAACATTTTAACAAGAATACCTTTTTTATGTAAGATAAATCAAGCTTTGAAATTTTTGATAAATGTATTAGATAAAACCACCCACAAAAAAGATAGGGTAATTGAACCGTTTCAGCCCCCTTGTAAGTTACGCCCCTGAATAAAATATAAAGATTGTAACAAATTAGTAATATTTCTCATAAAAAACTACGCCCCTGTGCCAAATTTCATTAAGTTACCAGTAACAGTTTTGAAGAAAATGCTAAAAAACCATTTTTGAGAGTCTTCTTCTAGGGGCTGTAGCTCCTTGGGAGTGCATTTTCGGAATTAGTTTTATAGAGTAAACTACACTTATTTTTTGATGTACTATACGTCCTAGAAATTTTGGCAGACATTTTTGAAACACCTTGTATACTAACAGATAGAGGAGGTTTATATCTAAAGGGTGTTTTTTTAGAGGAGGAGAACTTTAAATTGAAATAAAACACAGAAAACTGTTTTTAATATCCATGAAATTGGCTTTATTTGAAAGATAATTTTATGGCATTTATTTTTAAATATGATTTCGGGCATGTGACCGCCGCGGCTGGCGTGTACATGACGTAATCTGCAGGTCAAATTTTCACACACTCTTCGCAGTAAATCAGTAAATCGCTATAACGCCTCGAATGTTGGCTTCCAAGTGCTCAATTTTTTCCGGTTTATCGACGTAGACATGCGACTTTACATATCCTCAAAGAAAATAATCTAAAGGCGTCAAATCTCACGAAAGAGGTGGCCAGTTAACAGATCCATTTTGTGGATCTATTTTGTGGATCTGTTAACTGGCCGTTAGATTATTTTCTTTGAGGATATGTAAAGTCGCATGTCTACGTCGATAAACCGGAAACAATTGAGCACTTGGAAGCCAACTTTCGACGCGTTATTGCCGAAATACAGCCTGATTTACTGCTAAGAGTGTGTGAAAATTGGACCTCCAGATTACGTCATGTACACGCCAGCCGCGGCGGTCACATGGCCGAAATCATATTTAAACATAAATTCCATAAAATTATTATCTTTTAAATAAAGTTCATTGAATGCTTGAGCTCTTGCTGCTAAAGTCAGTTCAGGTTTACGTAAACTGATTGATGGATTTCTTTTAAGAAATCTCTTAACCCAATTCCAACCTGCAATACCTTTTTCTTTGTTAAATTTATGTATGATTTGGTTTCTTTCAGCTAATTCAAAGGCCAATTTTTGCAATTCTAACATGGTTAATCCAAAAAAACGAGATTCCAAATCTTTTATATGTCTAACTAATTCTTCTTCAATGTTTTTTCCAAAAGTAGGAACACTTCCACCCAAAAATCCCCTAGATGCCAGTACGGCAAATCTATTTTTATTTTCTGCTCTACGACGCAACGTGCTTGATGGTACGTCAAACGTTTTGAAAGCTAATTTCCATCCCATTTCTTTTTTTTTATTGCACTCAAGGCGTTTTGCATGTCCGATTCCTTCTATAGCTGTCGCTTCTGTTTTTCCTCCATGTTGTGTACTACCAAAATATAGAAACCATTAATATATATTCATTACTCTATGTTGACACCCTATGCCAACACATGCAGAATGTAAGGGTGCTAACGACCTAAAACTATAGACTTTTTAAAAATCCCGCGTATAAAAAAACAAAACAATTTAAGCTTCCCGCATGCTTGCAATTAAATAGAGCACAGTTTTATCTACTAACAGCAAATTTTTAGTTAATAATGTTCTATCAGAAAAACAAAATTATGCGCCTAATCTGTAATTCTCATCATAATTGGCAACTTACGATTTTCAACAATTTTAATTTGCAAACTGTACACACCGAAATTTGAGGTTATGAGCACACGCACTAACGAGGGTTGGTCCTACCGTTCTAATAAAGTCGACGGAACATCAAAAATTGTTCGTTAAGGCCATGTGCCATCACAGGCTGGTTTTCCCTTTAGTATTAATGTTTTACTTCTGTTGTTTACTAATGTTAGTGGGCATACTCTTCGTATGCTTTAATTTTGAAAAAATATAATTTAAAAGATTTTATACAGGCTAATTCAATGACGTCGGCTGCTATGAGTATACAGAAGAACAATTTGAAATAATGCTATTTATGAGGTATATTCAATTAAAACCCATCTTTGGAACATAAAAATTTATACAAAAATATAGTTACAATTAATTGCCGTCGCAGATAAGGCACCTATTCCATTCTTTCACCAACTGACGTATATCCTGCTCATAGAATTCTTGTGTCGGCTGATTGAAGGATTCTTCCACAACATTTTGTACCTCTGATCCGACTAAAAATGCCAACCTTTTAAAGCATTTTTTCAGTAGTTCAAAAATAAGCAGATCGCAAGGCGATAGATCTGAGCTCTAGAACTACATCCAAAAGTTTCTGAAAATTGTCTAATTAAAATGCAACACTTTTCTCTAATCAAGGCGTTTCAAACATGCCATCTTCTTATCTGTTGATACAGTACATGGTACACCTGGCCGCGGCGCACGCATGGTCCGCTTTTCTCCATTATTAAATTTTTGACCCCATTCATTTACAGTTAGATAAGCAATACATGTTTCTATATACTGTTTACATTTGTGTATCAATTTTCAACACCATCAGGGCACAACCGCCCTGATAAAGTTTGGACGAATTTTCGACAATAAACGCGATTACAAAGTCATTTTAAAAATCTGAATCAATTTAAAATGCCAGAAACTTGCAATGTGCTGCTTATAAACACTATTAATGTAACAAGACGTAATCTGGCTTATTGAATTTGTTTCCAACTTTAATTTGTTCAGCGACGGATTTCCGTTGTACAAGCATGGTATGTTCAATCCCACCAAGGCACCAAGGACAATTATTTACAATTACATTTTTTATATATCTCTGTTGATACAGCTTGTAATCCTAAACTCATATAAAAACTGCAATAATTTTTTAATTTTAGGCTTTGGGATTTTTGATTAAATTCTTCCGGAATAAAACAAATGATTCTGCTTTAGTAGTTAGAGAAGTTTGTAGTGAATTGTACAAATACTTTGCCAAATTATGTGTGGGAAACTATTACTGGCCTCAGTGGCACCTTATTCTTATGCATCTTTAGTGAACTATAGATACGAGGAGTTATCATGTTTTTTTTTTAATCAAGCGGTACTTTACAGTATAATTTACAAACAATACTATCGACGTGTTAACATCTAGCAGCAGTTACCTTTGCCACAAGGTAAGTTATATAATTTAGGTTTAGACTATTTAGGGTCATAGTGGAGCGTAGAGAGTGAATGCTCATGGATGGAATTAAGGAAAACAATATTTTTGTTATCCTTAAGTAATTTAGCTACTTCTCTTTTTTTAGTTATATTAGAGCGAACTTCTTAATTTAAGTTACATCCTGTAGCATGTTTTCTGAATCTTGTTTAGAAAGTACTTAGAGTGTTGCTTCTTCTTCACGTGCTATATGTCCACAGGGATTCTTAATAACTCTTGCACACGTCGAAATTAGAAATCTATTACTTTTCGTACGACAAAAAACACTCCAATAGTTTTGCTTCAACCATAATGAATCATTACCGTCCAAATATAAGTACATAAGAAGCAGATCCCACTAAAACCAATTATTAGTGCGATCAGTTCTCCCAAACATGCTTTGGAAATATATTTTACAAAGTACTACACATTTTATATCTAGGAGGAAGGATCAACACTGAAGGAAGTAATGGAAATAATAACGAACCTTAAAAACAACAAAGCAAAGCAGTAGATAAAATACAACCAACACTTATTAAGTATAGAAAAAAAAGGTTCTGTAAAATACGTACAAATAATAGTTGATATATGGAAAGGCAAAAAGCTGCCTGAAGGATAACCACAGGTATTATGAGTCTCAGGCAGGAGGGCCGAATACAGAATGTCAGAATTATAAGCGGGCAGTAGGTACTCTTAAATATGGCACATAGAATCAAAGCTATGTGCTTAAAAGATAGATTAATATTAAAGATATTATAGACAAAATAGTCATACTTAAAGGAAATGCAGGCAAAGAGACACTAGTCAAAGAAATCAGCCATATCTCGTTTATTGATTTAGAGAAACACTTCAAAGAAGGTAGTTCCGTCAGGCTATGAGAGCCGAGGAAAACAGTAAGCTAATAAGGTAAACGAAGGTAATATTGACTAAAACCAAAAACAGCAGAAGCTTACTGATTAATGAAAACAACATCCAAATACTCGGTGTAGGAAGCAAAAGAGCTCCACGCAAGCAGGTACCCAGCAACCAAAGCAAACAACAGCTGGAGACTAAAAAAGAAGCATGATAAATGAGCAACTACAAAAAAAAATAATGCAGAGTAGGTACTAGAACGGAACCAGAAGAAGAATGTAGAACACGATCCTAAGGATGTGAATATCACGGAAACAAGTAACAATAAACAAGACACAATGGCAGAAGATTGCCTAAAACGCTATCGGCCTGCGAGTCCCGCAATGCTATCATGTAAGTATATGTATGTACATATTCTACAACCTCTATCTGGGTAACGCAGAGTCCTGAGTTTGAGTTTGAAAGTTCAGCGGACCTTTTAAAGGAGACAAGGATGATATCTATTTAGTTTTAAGGTAGTGTTAACACGATTAAATGGTATATATGACACAAAATTGGCCCTCAAGTGGGAATTAGGTTGTTACTTCAATTTACTAGAATAATAAGCCGCTTAAGGGGGTGTCACATCATCTGATTTATAGTGCCCCAACGCATAGATACCGTATGATCGAAAACTTTTATTTTCTAAGGGCAGTGGTGAGTAAAGGTACTTAATAATATAACCTGTACAATTTTGACAGAATCATTTAGCTTTGACATATTGTTTAATACTGATCAAAAAGTGGTGTTGTGTATGAAAAATGGAAGAAATTACTTAAAATAGCTGTAGTTGTTTTTGTTATTATCATTTTTATGTATTCAATGAAAATGTTCGTATTTGTTAAAATAACATTGCTGATATAACCCTAAACTGGTAGATATAAAATGCTACATTTTTAAGAAATCAATTACACAGCCCTCTAGAAGATAAAAGTTTTCGATCAGACGGTATTATTTAGCCTTGCATAAAACTACCCAACGGGAGGTCAGTTGAGCTGCAGGGGTGGTTCTGTTGAACAATACGTTGGGGGTAAGAATAGCTTAGAAACTGGGTTGCCTAGGCTTCACGGATTTTTGATTTTGTATTTTCGTTTGTTTTCCTGGAAGATGAGATAGGAACCAAACGATGTCCAGGGCCGATGTATGCTAGAGGTCTTGCAAGGTCTTGTAAGGGAGAAAACTGTAGAGCGAGACGCCCAAATGGTGTTTTCAGTACAACCTAAGAACATCAGGCTAGCTTGCAGGTGGGAAATTTAAAATAGGTTGTGTCAATATTTCGTGTTTATTTGATAAAGAACGCAAAAACTAACTTATAAGCACGAAAATAACGAACGATATCAAACACAGCACAATCGCAATGATATTATCAGCCTTGCTTATGACGTATTTACAGAATTTCGATCACTGCGCAGGGTCGCTGACATATGGCAAGCACTTTACAGCGCTCGTCACGAAGACCATGAATGATGTGAGAACGTTATTTATCAACTGCTGTAGAAACATTAACAAAATATGGGAGAAATGCAAAAAACAAATGAGAGGTGTGAATAAAACATCTATTAAATAATGTATGGAATGTTGAAAGGGGTTACAGCTTCATACACGAACAAAAATAGGAGCTATATTACAACATTAATTACTTATCAAGCAAGCCTCGATGCCTTAATATAATGAACTACTTAAGTTAATTTATTCAATAAACATGTAATGCCCGATGAATAAAGTGCGAGACTACATAGGTCGTAATGTTCCAGCTGGCAAGGAAAACCACAATGGATAAGTTAGTGATAGCAATGATGTAAGCTGCAAACTGTTACAAAATATTCGTTTTACTAGTTTACAAACAGCAAGTCTGCTCATGCTCCGGCATACCTATCTATAAGGTATTTTAACAATACCGACCAAAACATGGGCAGTTGCATATGGCATTAAACCTAAAATACAAAAAAATACGAGTTAGATTTTTATTGACGACTAGAAGCAGGAACCGAGTCTAAAATTATCAAGCAAATACTGTAAAAAATAAAGATTAATGCAAATTAAGTATCAATGAATAAAAATAATCTGGACACCTTGTGTGTAGCATTTTCTTGGTTACAGTACAAATTATAGTGCACAGTTCTTTAATGTTGCGTTATACCGTAATGTTTCATTCACCGGTCTGAAATTCAGCTTGCTGTTTACATTATTTTTAGTTTCAATGGCCAACCCTTATGTAATTTCTTTTTGAAAACACGACATATTGTGTAACTACTTGGAAGAGTGACATATTTTCTGGGAATGTGAATTTACCTACACCCCAGTAAGTCCACTTTTCGTACGTGTTACACATACTGCTTTTCTCTAATAAATAAAATTAAAAAAATGCGTTACTTCACGTTACGTGTTTTTCGGCCTAGACCGAGAAAGCTTCTACCGGATTAGGCCGAAAAGAGTATTCCGTGTAATAATTTTTTGTCACGAGTACATTTGCAACCGGTTGCTATTACTATGTCTACCAACTACGATACATACTGGAATCATACATTCTGGGGACCAAAAATACGTCGGAATAGTTTAAATTTTCGTCCGATCGAAGAAAAATTTATTTTCATATTCAATCGGTAAAAAAGTAAAGATGATTATCCTTATAATCACCGCCTTCTAGAATGCTACTACGAACAGCAGTATTAGTTATTTTCGAGATTTCATGTGTATGTGAAAATTAGTAATGTTTTACAGACTTCGAACTCATCTTCAAGGAATCTTTTCGGCTTAATTAATTGTAAAAACACGAGAATAACCTATGCCAATCATATTGCGTAACGCTCTGCATATTTTCAGAACGAAATGCCAACCACTTTTAAATTTGGAATAACTGAAAATGGGAACTAAATCGCCAAACGCATTTTCGCCAAAACGCTAAGATGAACAAAAATATTGTTCCAACACTGGCAATGATGTGAGCGTACAAATTAAGATCAACGCTGGAACAGATTTTCAACTTCCTTGTTGGTATCGATCGCGCCAGAATGAACTCTACAAATTTCGTAGAATGATCTTTTCACGTAATTTTAGTCCAAACCGTGACTTTTACTGGTATAAAGTGCCAGCGTTAATTTTAACGAGTTATAACTTGTGCTGATGTTTTCTTGTATATAACTTCCAGGGCTTGTTACAATTTAGCCGTTATGTATTTATTCCAATTCTGAAGACTACCTACCAGAAAATGTTATGTTTTGTATAAAATTCATATATTTTCATTATTATTTAATAGTAATCGCAACTTGCAATACCATTGATCTTCTACTTTTAAACGATTAATAAGTGATACAAGATAATTCAAATTAAAATAAATGACCATTCCAGGGTTACCTTTAAAATCGACTTTTTTATTAGTTAGTTTGTGTAGGTAACCAGGATTATTCACGTAAGATGACAAGCCCGACCAGGTAAAAATGCAAACCAAAATTCGATTTATAAAGCTAACTGGATCCCTATTGCATTATCACCTCGAATTTGACATAGACTGTTTACATGTCATTGGTGGCACTGTAAGTCTATGTCTAATTCAAGGTTATCAGGTTAGGCTTAGCGTCAGTCTTGATAGAAACTGATTCAAAACCTAACCCGCTAACCTCGAATTTGACATAGCCTTACAGTGCCACCAATGACATGTAAACTGTCTATGTCAAATTCGAGGTGCTAATGGAATAGAGATCGAGTTAGCTTTATAAATCGTATTTTGGATTGCGGTTTTACCTGGTCAGGCTCTTCATCTTACGTGAATATCCCTGTATTACTCAATAAAATACAAATAATGTCTGAAACGTGAGTGTTTGTAAGACGTAGATTACAATTTATTGCAAATACATTCTTTTGTATTAAGGCTATGTGCCCACATGCAATACAGTCTTTGAACACTGTTTAAAATACTAATACAAAATCATAAACCTACAAAATTAGTTAACAGAGATTTAATATTAAAGTATTCAGTTGGAACTTAGAACCTTGTCACGTCATTTTGTATTTTAATTAGCCACTTAGGCTTTAGGGCAGCGTGCCCGTATGTTAAACCTTTTTAGTTACTTATTTTGCTTCATCGCCTAATTCCATAATAGTGATTTTGCACATATTTGGCCTCAAGCGCAGTATTTCTCGGGGCACCCCTTTGTTGGTACTTTAACAATCGGGTGTTAACGCTCGCAGGATTTCCGAACCTTCTAGAATTTACGCTGTTGGTGTGACTGCGAGGCCTCGCGCTGTCTTTGTCACCGGCATTTATTTGTTTTATTGAGCGCCTCGCCATTGGCTGTCTTTGTCACCGGCACTTATTTGTTTTATTGGGCGCCTCGCCATTGGCTGTCGAGGGTCACGTGGTAACGCCGTTTTCGCTGACGCCACTTCAAGCGTGGTAACGCTCCTTGCGGGGCATTCAGCCGAGAGCCGTCGGTCTAATAAGAGGTCGGATAGTGTGTGTGTTCGTGCGGCGCTCCCGCCCTTGGCGGGGGCGTCAGCCTTTTCCCGTCTCGTGCTGCTTCAGCAAGTAATTGATAAACTGTTTCGCCTTAAGTGGTAGTTCTACTCAGGCGATTGAACAAGGGAGGTGTGTGTGTGTCGTTAGCGGCGATCTTATTACGCCAAGGCGTAGGTGTGATGGAATTGCATGCCCGGTTCTACGTCGTCACGTAAGGGAGTGTTCCCTTTAGCTCGTTGTGCGAGGATTCCGTTGAGGTAGGACATCACTTGGGCTAGTTCGGCCGTCGTAGCGGCGTTTGTTGAAGCGCCAGCCTTTGTCGCCATTTTGGGCGCATCCAGACCATTCACACGTCGGCCGTTTTAGCGGCGAATGAATTGCCACAGGCAACCTGTTTCCCGCAAGCTGGACCGCATGCTGATCTCTTGGATCGTCACCAATAAAATTAAGGTATTTGTAACCATTGAATCATACTAACTTCTCGTGCGCGAGCTGTGCGCTTAATCATGTGAATAACTGTGAAATCTTGTGCACCGTTAAAAACGTACCCTTCGCATCTTAAATTGTTGTCGCGAAGTGGCGTCGCTCGCTCATTTTTGATCTAATCACTTCCCTCACTTGGGCTTTGCTGTGTTTGCCCAAATTATCATGTGAGCATGTTTATGAACAAACGTTCCCTTTGTGGGACTCATATGTCAAACTGCTTTTGATTTTGTACAGTTATGGGTGTTGTTTAGTAACCGTAGTGCGCCCATCAGCTGATGCTTATTTATAAGAATTAACGCAATGTTTGCGGCACGCTTTGCTGCCCCAATGTAAGACTGGACCAATAGACGCTTATCTAATTAAGAGACGCTTTATTCTTGGTCGCTTTGTGCATGTTCTGTTTCAGTGTGCGGCCATCATTGAGGAGATGAATGTACGGTGGAGCCAGTGAGATCAGAGCGTGCAGGTAGGCTTGGTGGTGATATTGCCGTGGCTGAAAGAGCCCCACTTCATGATCTAAGTATTTTTGCCATCACGAAATCGTTGTGTGAGTTTATAATTCACGAGTACCCCTATCGACGGAGTGTCTTGAATACTTCGCCCCCGTCTAACCGCCCAGGTCCGGTTATTCGGGTTAAGACAGGCTTGGTGGCGCCCTCATAATTTTGACGTACCCTATATATATGCCTCAACACGCTTGCCCAGAACGTATCGTGTGACTCACGCCCGACTCCCTGAGCGTTCCAGCCGTGGCCTTTAGCCTGTTTTTAGCAAATCTCAGGGCAAGTGTGCCAGTTTTCCAGGACTGATCCCGTGGTGCGATGCTCACCTTGGGTGGGTGTCGTAAAGTTGTTTTAATACCGTAACAACCTATATACAGTGGAACAATGGTAGAAGATATTAAAAGTGACAAATAAAACAAGGATGATACTATTCCCTAAATAAAACGAAAGGGAAGAAGTAAATAAGCATTACAATTAAATTAAGTGTGTATACACCAACTTTAGCATATGGATCATAAATATGGACAATTCAGAACAAAATAAGAGGTCACATAACTAAGAATAAAGTAAAGCGTTTAAGAATATTGGTTGGAAGAACTAAAAGTAACCCCGTAGGAAATACACCTGAGAAGAAATAGGCGTAGATTAATTAATATTAGAAATTGAGAAAAGACAAAATGGTACGTAGTGGAAATTGAAAGGAAGGAGCACCGCGACGAATACTGAAAGGAAGACGGGAAGAAAATCTATACAGGGGAAGGACCATTACCTCCTATATTACAAAATAATTTGATATCACTGGCTCGTTACGTCAGCTAAAGAAGGTGATTGCGGCCGCAGGGTAAGCTCTGTGAAGTCCAGATTTTAGCTGTTGATTGAAATTATCAATTATAATTGAGCTTTTGCCATTTAGTGCCTTCGTTAGTGTTTGGTTGTGTGGGATGTGATTGCCTCACATAAATATGTAAATAAACGTTACTGGTGGTTGTGAAACATGTGAAAGTATCCATGCCGATTTGCTAGCGATAAGTTGCACATGATTAGTTTCCTTAAAGATGAATTCTTATATCAAAAATGTATTACTGCTGTACCAACGCTAGGCTTTACGCGGACGAAACAGAAAAAGGTATGCGGATTACATTTTCTCAAAGGAAATATTATAATATTGATTATAATGGAACCAGATTGGAGAAATGGATAACTTGTAACCTCAAAATTAAAATATCATAGACTCAAGCCATATGAAATACTCAAATTCTCAGTTATCCAAATTATTTCTCAAAACGCACAACAAGCCGCACAAATATAGATTAAAAATTAATGTTAATTAAACGTGAAGATTTTGCTAAAGCGGTTGAAGTAAGCAAAAAAAATATTAACACATCAAAAGCTACTCATTATTCGAAATTCTCTATAAATTCAAAATTGGTTGAAAATCGATGATAAAGATAAGGTTACATTATTTAAATTTATATATGATAGAAACTCCGTTCATTTGAAACAATTTAAATAAAGTGAAATATTTGCTGCAAGCTATGGATGCTCCTCTGCACGAGAATGTGCAGAATAATAATGATAACACAAAAATTATTAAATAAAAAGAAAGGAAGAAACCGACGTCTTTATATTTTTATTTTTAAACAATTAAAACTACGTATAACGTTTAAGGAAAGATATCGCTATTCAGTAAATACATTAATTGCTTTATCAATAACGTTTATTATCAGTTCACCATAAAAACTGCCTGTAATTCGTTTTTAAGCGATTCTGCTTTGGAAGCGAGGTAGGAATTAGAAAAGTGCGCTCGCGATTTAATAAATTATTTAACGGCGATTCAAAATGTGCTGTACAAACTGCTAATGGTTGAAATGCATAGTATACCCAACGTCGATTATAAGGGAGGAAATGTCGGTGTTTCTTGCAATAATAATACTTTGTCTACTGCGGCTTACGAACTCGGTTATCTAAAAACTAACTCAAGAACTGATTTATACATTTATTAAAACCGTAATAAGCAATTTGGAAGATATAAGTTTTCGAGTATTTTGCGTAGTTAGCGTAATGCAATTTAATGAGAAGAACGGTCCCCCATACAGTTAATAATGGAAGAACTACGAATGTTGGATTTGGTGAGACGAGTTCTTACTAATTGAAGGAGCTGTGGTGTGGATTTCTGTCAATACGTATATATCTGTAAATAATTTGAATGGGTATGCTGCCATATACTTATTAATGGATTAATTATAACCTGGAACGGGAATTGTTGCTTCGAGTTCGTGCGGGTCGCAGTAGAGGTGAGGACATCTGTGAATATGATTTTCATTAGGTTTTGTTGTCACAAATTTATTATGCGGGTCAGTGTTTATGGAATGGAATAGGAAGATTGGATACCATGTTGGCTGCTTTAAAGAAGATTACATCTTAGATTTGCAGTTGTATGTAATAAAGGATCTACCATCTAGGAGAGCTGGGTGAGTTTTGGAGTGGTAGCGTGACACTTTGAAGGTGTTGGTTCATTGTAACACTGTGGATTCTAATTGAAGTAGGGTTCCTGGTTGAAGATTCAAATACATGTGACATAAGAGCTTGGTTCTATTTGTGCTGTTTTTTTACAGGGTAATTGGATCCATTTTAAAAGTGGAAGATATCCAGGTATATGTAATTAATAAACATTAATTAGTATTAACAGTGGAATAATCGATTACTTACAAATATACTTACTCTTTTCAATAGATTGGAACTGATTTGTGTTAATTAAATATAAATTCAGCTAAGTGTCAATATTAGTAAGTTGACAGTGCCAGTTGACAAATTTAAAGTCATTTTGAAGTAACTTGACAATAACCACAAATTTTTATACAATAATTTTGATAGAATTTTCTAACCAAGTCCCAACCTGAGATGGGACGTTGTTTATAAACTGAGCTAGCCAAGTCAAAGAACTAAAATAAAATATTATGGGTAGCAAATGCTTTTAGGTTAGAAAACATGATAAAACACAAAGCAGAATAGAAAATGAGACTTAGTAATTTTTATGTATGTAACCACTTTCAGTAATTGTGTAATTAACAAAGTTTTTAGTTAAGTACTATCTGGCAACAATAATCTGTTCTGCCAGATGACAGTAAATTTCTTGAAGGTTATGCAGGTTATAGGGGGGAATGGCGGCCACCGGGGTAATTCCGGACACATATTTGTTTGAAAATATGCTGCAGGTTTGCGTAACATGCAGTGACTTTATATGAGACAGTGGCGACAATAGAGTGTATTTTTTTATTGGTTGCTCGAATCGGCCGCCATTAAGAAGCAAAATTTGTTGATGCTTTTGTTTGTTTACACCAAATCGCGGTTAGCAGGTTAGTTAGGTTTTGCGTCAGTTTGTGTCAAATTCGAGGTTACCAGGTTAGATTTTGTCAGTTTGTGTCAAAACTGACTCAAAACTTAACCTGATAACCTCGAATTTGACATAGACTTACAGTGCCACCAACATATTATTTATACGTTGTGTACATGACCATTCAAAAACGTTAAATTTACTAAAGTTAGTAGGCCATTGGCCGCCATTTTGTGGCAAATTGTGCCTATTGTCGCCACTGTCTCTATCAAGACACTGTAGCTTAACAAGACATATTACGCCATCTAGTGGCACTTAACTGAACCCCTAGAAGAAATGTGTAGGTCCCTGTGCAGCAGGTTTGTCAGTTACCGGCGTGTTTACGTTTGGTGGTACTTTATAAGAAAAATTACTCGTATTAAAAAAGGTAAATAAAATACTTAAATATAATTTTAAATCATTACTATAGTATTATTATTTCCATAAGTAGTCATATTTAACTGTGATAACTTCAAACAGTTTCTATGGTTTAAACAAAACCGATTGCTTGAATGTTACTAAGATACTGCATTTTGGAGTTATGGCAGCCACATCATTTGGGGTAATCGTGGCCAGCCACAATTGCCCCACATAGGTAATAAAGCTTACACAATTGTAATTTTTTCAGATGCCCAGAAATTATACACGAAAAACTAATAATGCAGCATGGTCTGCTGAACAGCTTAATAATACTCTTGATGCTATAAAAGATGGTAGACCACTGAGAGAGGTAGCCAGATGTTTTGGCATTCCAAAAAACAAAACCTACTGCATACATTTTTAAATTTTCGCGAACGAACGTGTGTGCGCGGAAGCCGTTCGTGCGCCTAAAAATTCTCAAGTCAGTCCCCAGCTTAATACCTCCTTTCAAGACATTTTACCTTTACCGGGACCATCAAAATCTACCAGAGCTCCAAAGCGAAAAGTCAAGAAACAACATTCAGAAATAGTAACAGACACTCCCAACAAAACTGTTTTAGACGATAAAGAAAATTAAAATAAGCTTAGAATGAAAAATAAACAAAGGCGGATGAGCAGAAATTAAATAGAAAAATTTTTGCTGAATGCGACGATCAAGAAAACCATGAAAAAAAATGCAGCGCCCTAGAACATGTAAAACAAAGCTTACAAAAAGAGAGCTTATCTAGTTCTGGAGAATACAGTGCTGACGATTTTAAAAATGAAAAAGAAATTAAATTTGGTAAGAGAGAGATATGGTTGCGGTGTATCATGTGTTCTAGAAAAAAATTAATTTATTTGCGATTTTTGTGCATAAATATCATTGAGGGTAATTACTGCCACGGCAGCAATAACGTGAGCAATAACCCCATAGGCCTGGGGTAATGACGGCCAAGCATACATATCTTTTTTATTTTATAAGAAAATGTTCGTTTTATTATTTGATGTTTTATTAATAAAGATACGTTCAATTACTACTTGCATTATTTCTCGTTTCAAACCAGACTCCAAATACCTTGAATTAAGGGAGTACTTAAGGATATGGCTTAGGGGCCGCAAAATAAAAAATTCGGTTCTGTTCATGTGCGACTCAACAACAAAAATCCAAGGCCACCCTTATTGCAAAACATAAATGAATGGATTTCGATCAACAAGCCAACATGGGAATAAATATAGATGGCAAATGTCTTTCGAACCTACGCTTGCCGGATGATAATGTATCACTATCAGATAACATGCATTAGAAACTCTAAAATATACTTTACACGTGAAATAATTTACGTGGTGTGTTGCAATCAGAATAGTAGACACAAAAAGAAATAAATTAAAATTGACTACAATAGCTTACAATAACAGATAAATACTGATTTCTCGCAAAAAAATTCTTGCAGTCGTCTTCAAAGACATTACTTTTAATATCAAAAGCTATTATTGGAACTGACGTTTCCCTTACTGATACAAGTACAAGAAGGTATAGGTTGCTAGGTAACACTTTTAATTCCTAGGTTTAAAACTACATTTACGTGTGAGGAACTAAGAGCAACTACTACTTAGTCGCCTATAGACGCAACACGCGATTGACTGTAGACGCAACATTCACAACACAACACAGGTGCGAAGCTTCGTCGCTGCAGGCTGAAACACAGAAGTACAATGACCTCCATCTCCAGCTCCAGATCTTCCACATGGGTGGGAAGTGGGGAGCGGGGCACCCTCTAGTCGTTTATTTGTTACTAAATATTTAACATGAAACGTGAATTACGCCTTGGAAGTTTTCACTCACGTTCATTCACGTTTACGGCCCAATTTTCAATTATTACCCATCGTGACACAACGTGACCCGACTGTTTTCACGTCACGCGCCCATACCTACAGTGTGCACAGACACGTTGAACTACTAAGTTGAAACAACCTTGGACCAAGCGTTATTTTAACGTCGAAGTGTCGCGAAAATCAACCAGCTTTTTAACGTTTCGTGGTTGATTCTACGTCAGCTTATGAGGGTATTTCAACGTTTAAGTCATGACCAAAGAGCTCGTTATGTGTGAACGTTATAATCGCGATCGAAAACAAATAAGTTGCCAACATTGTTGCCGACTGTTTAACGTGTGGTTGCTAAGCCGACATGTTTTGAACGTCATGTTTTTGCACAATTTTCACCGACATGTTAACGTTGTAACGTCGTTGCCTTTTCAATAGAAAACCTACGTGCTCTATTCGTTAAAACGAAGTTTTATTGACGTTATTGCCTAGTGTTAACGTTATAAGCACATTACATTTCAACCATTAACTGCAGCCTGTTCTCTTTTATGTTGAAACGACGTTAAATGTATACAGAATTTATATTTCATTTAGGTCAAGTATTAACTATAAAAAAACATACTTTCTTCTGAATAACCTTTATTGCGCCCAGCCCTACTGAATAAAATAGCAGCTTCACTTGATAAACAAAATCTCAAAACAGATCGTGTCTGTTTAATTATGTACGATAAACGTCCTTTCGACGTATTTTAAACGTATTATCGCCCCAAAAATTTTCACACGATACTTAATCTACTTGCTTGCTTTTATTCACACTGGCTTAGTGTGTATCCGTTCTTCACATTTTGGAGTTATTGTTGTATTACTAGCATGCAGTAAAATATGTGCCGGATGATATTAAGTGATCATTCCTTTCCTAGTTTTGCCATGACAAAGCCTTTTTCAGCATCGCTTAGAACTTGATTCGGCATTTTAAGTTTTGAAGACAGAATGTCAGTTGTACAACTGACAATTAAGTGACTTTTTCTACGACCACTACTAAAAGTAGGCCTTTTAGCGCTAGCTTTTTCCACTAAAAGTAATGTTTTATAAATCAGCATTTTAAAAATAAAATCAGCGGTTTACTTTTAGCCTATGTGCTAAAAGTAAACAGCTGGTGTAGAATTTAGAATGTTGAACTGGAAGTTATTCTAGTTACTTTTTTCGTTAGAGGTAAAGTGTTTTTTAAATAATTAAAGCATTATGTTATGAATAAAGTAAAATGTGTGCATTTATAATTACCTTTGACCACTAACTTTGACAGCTACTCGCTGCAGAAACATTTACCTGCGCGTCAAGGCCATCTCTTTATTATGACATACATTATAACTGTCATAAATGCAAACCTTTGTTAAATCGACATTTATGGATTAATAACAGTATATTTAAGGCCGTAGAAAAAATATTGTGTGCAAACTCGTGCATAAACGTCCACTTTTAGCACTTGTTGCACAAATAGCTATTACTCCACTTGATATACCATACTTACACAAGGCGAACAAACTGTGCGACATTTTTTGTCAGCAATAGTTCGTGCGAGACACCTGTTGTTATTAATCGCCCTCGATACTGTACTTTTGGCAGTTTCCACTGCTGCTGCTATTTTTCTCGTACCAGTGTCGACGTTATTTTCCAACATATTCAAACTTTCCTAGTGCACGTGAACTTGCATGTCCTCTCCAGCACCACTACCATAGCGAGGCTTCAGCGTACCCTACTCTCTCAACCTTCGAAGAATATCTTCAATTATTTGCGGGTCAGAATGATATCCTATTTATTTGGAAATATATCCGTATACATTCCTGCAGCAGTCGCTGCGATGTAATTGCACCGTATCCAAAATTAGGACGTTTCCACAGTGCAACTCACACAAAATATTAAATTTGCGAATTGAACTTTTCTAAAAGTGACAATAATATAAAGCACAACCGACAATAATTGTTAGCTGACACAGCCAGGGCGTAATACCAAAACAAAGGGAATTTGTTTTAACGGCATACTTAGAATAAAATGTCCATATTACATAAAAGTGAACTTGTGTTATTACTTGATTATTAGACAAGATAAGCAATGGGTTATTCATTCATTCATTCTTTTATCTTCCGGTATCTAGGATAATTCATACCTCGAGGAAAGTGCAACGTAGGTTATGAGCTACTAACCTGCGCATCTGAAGCATGAACCTTAGAAAAGATTAAAATTATACTAGAGTTTTAGATTCAAGATGAGGGTTTTTACTTTGAACTTTTGATTTTCATTACGAAAAGCGAATGGGGTTCGACTATGGGCTCAGTTCACGACTAGTCTTCTCAAAAAGCCCTCACCTTTTAAGTTATAAATACAAGCAAACTCTCCTCAAATCCTAAATGCAACCGAGGGCCCGCCTTCCTGTAATTATTCCACTCCTGAACGCTGTGGCCTTGTTATATAGGAGGCAATGGAAGAGCACGAGATACACAGGAAGGGTAGCACTCAAACGAAAAGACCTAAGAAGGTGAAAATAATGGCAGCAGGTAATCAGATTCCGAAAGTAAATAGAGGACCTAACGGTCGAAGGTCAACCGGGAAAAGTATAATCAGTTTCAAGTGAACGTGCAAATAAGTATTTGAATAATTTTTCCCTATTTTAACATTATGTAAAATATTCATACAATTATTCTTAATATTTTGCAAAATCAGCCAAAATTACAAATTATATTTTTAGGTCATTACAAAATGCAAATCTTGTCCCAAATTTCTGAGGAAGCAAAACAACGGGTATTAGAAAACTAGTCTTATCAGAGTCACATATGGGAAAAATTAAGTGTCTTAGATTAACTCTTAAATATCCACTACTAACACCTGCTGTCATTTAACTAATTGTGATTAAGCCAGATGAATTTGAAATAAAAACATGTTTACTACTGAACAAAACTGATTTATTTTTTCGCATTTTGTATAATAATGTGCTATTTTACTAAATTTCGGCTTAGACCGCGTAGTATTTGTATATGAACACCCAGCATTTTCTGGCTTAATGTGCCTTGCACCTTGTGAAGTCGAGCAAAAACCCGCGCGATGGCCATGCTCTTTGGTGGCTCGTGTTGTTTGAGTATCTTGAGAACGAGGATACTTAGGCAGATTTGGCCGTTTTGCTGTTTGTGCATCCATATTCACTAACGTTTCGCAAGACCTTGCAGCTTGCATCATCAGAGTGAAAGTCGCACTAAGAACCGAAGGAATTGAATTTGAATTTTCAAAGTTTATTCAGCTAGGAGTATACAAAATTATACTAAACCTAGCCTACTACCGTTTAGGGGACTACCCCTCTTCGGCATTGTACAAAATTATTTGGGCTTAAAAAAAAATTACATTTCATTTTAGTTTTTGCTTAAGATATTTCATGTTTGATGTTTACAATATTTTCGTTTTAACTTAGGATATAGTGTTGTATGCTTACAAAAATAAAAATTAAACTTAAGATATTTCATTTAACAGGATTTAGTCTTAAGATATTGGATTTGACATACCGTCTGTTCTATAAAAAATGCCCCGCCTTCTAGCTACTTTATTATTTATTTTAGACCCAATATACCTTATATCAAATCAAATGGCACATAAAAACCTACATTTTAACACTATCAAAAATTTTTTATCTTCAATTGTTTCAGAGTGGTGACGTCACGTGCAATTTTTTTAAATGACACTGTATATATTTTTTTACATTTTCTGGTAGAGGTTTTTTTTCTCTTTTCAACAATATAAATATTTTATGCCCTTACATAAGAAAATTTTCGAGAAAAATTAAAAAACTTTTTTATCGGTGAGAGGCCACCATACAAAACTATAAACAAAAGTGTAACTCAGAAAAACAAAACAATAAACACTTTAGATTATTCTGAAATCTGACAGTTAAAGCGTTTGGCTACTATTTGTTTTGTTTTTCTGAGTTACACTTTTGTTTACAGTTTTGTATCATGGCCTCCCACTGTGAAAAAGTTTTTGTAATTTTTCACGAAAATTTTTTTATGCAAGTGCATGAAATATTTATATTGTTGAAAAGAGAAAAGAAACCTCTACCAGAAAATGTCAAAAAATATATACAGTGTCATTTAAAAAAATTGCACGTGACGTCACCACTCTGAAACAATTGAAGATAAAAATTTGTTGATTGTGTTAAAATGTAGGTTTTTATGTGTCATTTGATTTGATATAAGGTTTATTAGGTCTAAAATAAATAATAAAGTAGCTAGAAGACGGGGCCTTTTTTATAGAACAGACTGTATATACAAGAACATTTATACAAGAAAATTTACAAGGCGTCGGGATCATCGGAGGTTGAGGGGAACGTTTTCTAAGAGGTCCTGGAACTCCTCGGGAAGATCTTCGGCGTCGCCGAGAAGGATGGCGGGGGGAAACCTCTTCTTCGTCCTGGGTCTCCTGGTTTGGAATGCTGGGGTTCTGAGGATGGTGACTGTGTGCTGATGATCCTGCTCAATCGCTCGTTGCACGAATCGGCCTCGGAGTTCGGAGAGTCTGCCGTCTATAGGGGGGATGCCAGCAAGGTCGCAAACCTCCTGAGAGGGATGAAACCAGTTCAGGTGCAGCATCTTCCTGGCGACGGCCCTCTCCTTTGCCCTTAGCCTCTTCATGCTGGAGCGAGGTAGAGCGCTGAAACAGATAAAGCGGCAATCAATAATGGGTCGAATGAATGTCTTGTAGGTGTGGATGAGGGTGCGAGGGTGGCAGCCTCCAAAGCTGCCTCGGAGTACGGAGAGAATGGCACTCCTTCTCTGAATGGAGTCGAGGCATCTTTGAAGCTCGGGGAGCCAGCTCAGGGTGGAAGTGAAATGGACCCCCAGGTAGATGACTGAAGTGGAGAGCTCTAGCCTAGAGTTCCATAATGTCAAGGCGACGTTGTTGGGGTCCAGTAAAGGTCTGTTGTGATGACGTGGGTTTTTAAACAAGATGGCCTGGGTTTTGTTCGGATTGGGTTTGATTCTCCAACGCTGAAACCAGCGTTCGAGGATGAGAAGTGACGGGGACAGGAGGTTGGAGGCACGGGCGCTGCTGATGGCTTTGACCCAGATGGCGGTGTCATCTGCGTACTGAAAAAGTTGGACTCTTGGGTTGGGCGGAAGTGGAATGTCGGCGCAGAAGGTGATGAAAAGCAGAGGGGCGAGAATCGAACCTTGAGGAACCCCGGCTCTTGGGGAAAACGATCTTGAGGTTTTTCCGCGGACTGTGACCTGGTGTTGGCGGAAGGATAGGTAGCTATTAATGGTACGGACAAAGAAAGGATGGACGTGAAAGTCCAAAAGCTTTTTCAGCAGACCGGCATGCCAGACTGAGTCAAAAGCTCTCTCAATGTCCAGCATGACGGCGAGGAGGCATTGACCGGAGTTGATGGCGAGAGTGGCGTCAGTTTGGAGCTGAAGCAGAAGGTTGGTGGTGCTTCGTTGAGGGCGAAAACCATATTGGATGTCGGGAATGACATTGTGAGCCTCTAGAAATTGTCGAAGCCTGGAAGCAAGGATCTTTTCGAAAGTTTTGCCCAGAACATTGAGAAGGGCGATTGGGCGATAAGGTGATGGAAGGTTGAGATCCTTGGGGGGCTTCGGTAGCATCACCACATTGGCTGTTTTCCAAGCCAAGGGAAAGTGGCCGGAACGGAGGCAGCAGTTAAAAATCAAAGTGAGGAGGGTGATAGCTACAGCGGGAAGTTGACGAAGAGTTCGACGGGTGAGCCCGTCGTTCCCGGGGGCGGTGTTCTTTCCAGAGGCCAGGGCGTCGAGGACTTCCTGCTCCTCGATGGGAAGAAGAAGGTTAATGTCAGGAATGGCCTGGGCTGGGGGAATGAGACGAAGTGGACGAATACTGGGATTTCCAGCAAGGGTTTGATGAACTTGGACATAGTTGGCTTGAGAGAAGTTGGGGTCGTTCGGAACTTGATGAACCTGTTCCAAGGTGTCGGCAAAGATTTCGGACTGTCGCTGAGGGTCTACCACAACATCGCCACCATGGTGGAGCGGAACCCCAGAAGAGCGTCGCTGCCCCGTGAGGCCTTTCAACTTCCTCCAGAATCTCACCCCCTCACGATAGTCGAGGCCGGAGCAGATTGTCCTCCAACGCTGTTCCCGAAATCTGGTGGTTTGGAGACGAACGATGGCGTTGAGGCGATTCCATTGGGTTTTTATTTGGGGATCTCTGGTACGAGTGAAAAGCCGATAAAGGCGCCGCTTTTCGCGGATGAGGGCGATGACTTGGGGTGGAAGAGGTGGACGGCTGATGTTGATGGCCTTGGTAGGGACCGATTGATGAACAGCCTCCTGGATGGTAGTGGAAAGAAGATCGACAGTGACATCAACTTCTTGGGTGTTGGTGGGGGAGGGGATGTTTTGGAAGCGATCTTCTAGAAACTCCCGAAAGTCATCCCAACGAGCGTTGTTCCAGTCCCGAATGGTTCTGAAACCCTGGCGAGGAGGTGGAGGAGCCATGATGTCTGTGGATGCCACCAGAGAGAGGTGGTCGCTGGTGATAGAAGTGCCTATGAAGGCGTCGGCAGTGAAGTGAGGTGCCAGTCGATCAGTGACGATGATATGATCGATTATGGAGCATCCGAGATGGGAAATAAATGTCGGGGATTGGTTGGGAATTCTGAAGAGGTCCAGAAGAAGAAGACAATTGGCAAGTTCGGCTCCTTTGTTGTTCGTGGAAGTGTCGCCGAAAGCAGTGTTTCTGGCGTTGAAATCTCCCATGATAATGGATCTACGGTGGGCGGCGGCGAATTCCAGTAGGTTTTCTGGAAGGGGATCATTAGGGTGGACGTACAAACTGAAGACGTGGATAGGGCCTACCGGCGAGTGAAGAATCGGCGCGCAACAATGAAGATTTGAAAATTCCTCTGGAAGATCTAGGGAAGAAGATGGAAGGCGATCATCGATGGCAAGAGCGACGCCTGCTCTTCCTCTGGGGCCATCTTTGCGAAAGATTTGAAATCTGGGAAGAGTTAGGGATTGTGTGGACTTCAAATGGGTCTCTGTGACGGAGAGAATGTGGATGTTCTCGGCTTGGACCAGGTTTTCGATAAGAGGACGTTTCCTGGACCAGCCGTTGGTGTTAATCGTTGCGATTTGTAGATCCATTAAAGAAATCGATGCGAGAGGTGGACATGAAGAAGAAGCAGTTTAAACCAGGGATACGTGCAGCCAGTTGCCCGCATAAGAGGCCGCAAACTGCAGGCCAAAGAATTGGTAGATGAGAGGCTTCAAGACGTGCTGAATTCGACCACGCAGGTCTGGGAATAGGTTGACGAGAGTGTTCATAAAGAAGCGGATGATTTTGTGAACAGTGGGATCATCAGCCTTGGGAAAATCCTCAGGGAGGGGGGCATCAGCCGTCTTTAGCGGAGCAGTGGAGTCGACCGTTGCGGCCTCGGCAGGGCGTTTGGGGCATTTTGCGGAAAAGGCAACGTGGTCACCGTTGCAGTTTCCGCACTTGGGGGTGGCTTGGGGTTTGCAGGAGGAAGTGTTGTGATCCCCACCACAGACTCCCTCTCTTGGCAGCTGGAGGTTACGTGGTCGAATTTGAGGCATCGGCCACATTGGACTGGTTGAGGTTTGGGAGGATTGGAGGGTTCTGCGGGGTAGGAATGGTGAAACATTCGTAACCCGCTGGAGAGGAGAATGTCCAAGGTGGACTGAGAGCTGGTGACAACTCGAAACAACCTAGTTTCTTGGTCAGTGGCCTTGGAACGGATACGCCAGGTATTGTTAAATTCGAGGCCAGCTTGGCGGAGGGCTTCTTTTACGTCTTCGGCGGAGACGTCCAACTCAACCCCTCGCAGGACGCAGGAGAAAGTAGGAGGACGGGGGGCGATGTTGCGACGATCCGGGCCGGAGTGCGATGAAATTCTTATAGGATTGCCAAACTGGTGAGAGAGGGATTGTAATTTTAAATCGAGGTCGGGACATGGAGAGCTGACACGTGCAGTGCCGTTGTTGAAGACAGAAATTGATGTAATGATAAAACCGGGAATTTTCCTGAGGTAGGTTTCGAGGCCTTTTGGTGTGGAAGCATCTTTCGGGAGTCCAGAAATTAGGCGGGTTTGGATTTTAGTTGTGCCAGTGGAGGTATTTGAAGACGTGGAACTGGTACGACGCCTGCCGGAGGCGACAGTCCAGGGGTTGGAATCGGGCTGGGATTGAATCGAGGCAGGAGATGCGATGGTTTCTTCGGCGGGTGAGGAAACCGGAGACATGGAGTCCTCATTGATAATCGAGACAGTGGATCGGGTACGTCGTAACAAGATGGTGTCCGAATAGGAAGGTGGAACGCGTTGTGAGGCGGCAATCGGAAGTTTTGGGATTATCTTGGAAGCTGTAACGGGCGGTGAAACTTTCTGGAGGCTAGCAGTGGTCGGAGGCTTCGGCTGGGACGTCGAAGATGGTTTTTTCGGCTGGGCGGGTCGTTGGGGCGCCATCCTGGCAGTCGGGCCCCCGTCTACGCAGCACGGTGGAAGCGTGAGAGGGGGAGGAAGAACTTCTGAAAAACCCTTGATTAAAGTATTGCACCACACGTACCGACTGCAGAATAGATGGAGAGCCTCACAGAACTCTTGATAGAAGGTGGTATATTTAACTCACACGCACCGGCAACAGAATGGATGGAGAGAGCTGAAATACAAAATTAAATTAATAACACTGAATAGTATTTAACAACGGCACAAATGGCCAATAGCAGCGGCGAGTAAGGCGTCCCTCACTCTTGCGCGCACTAAAGGCCGAAAATCACACTCGAGTGCCGTAGACGGTGACTGTGGAACCGAAGGTCGGTGTGGAGCTATTTATAGTCCTCTGTGCCAGGCGCGCGGAGTGGCGTAACGCTGGCGCTGGTTGGTCGTCCGAGTGCAACGTAATCCGTGGGGCGTGGCCGTATGACGCAGAGTGGTTGTAACGCTTTAGATCGTGTATCACAGGGGTCCACTATGCAACGTCAAAACTATGTTCACGAGCAAGGAAACTTTGGGTAACGGCTTCAGATCGGTAAAAGACAAGATTCCAAGTTTAAAAACCGCTGGCGTATATCGCATTCCTTGTTCTTGCGGCTCGAGTTACATTGGACAGACTGGTCGTTCCGTTGATCTAAGACTCCAAGAACATAAAGGCGATTGCAAACACAAACGCATCACAAAATCAGCCCTAGCTGAGCATACGTTTACAAATGGGCACACTTTAGAATTTGAGCATGCCAGAGTACTTGCCAGAATACCTCATTACTTCCCGCGAGTGATACGTGAAGCCATAGAAATAGAAAAACATCCAAATAATATCAACAGGGAAGATGGTTTTAAGCTTAGTAAAACGTGGACCCCTGTGATACACGATCTAAAGCGTTACAACCACTCTGCGTCATACGGCCACGCCCCACGGATTACGTTGCACTCGGACGACCAACCAGCGCCAGCGTTACGCCACTCCGCGCGCCTGGCACAGAGGACTATAAATAGCTTCACACCGACCTTCGGTTCTTAGTGCGACTTTCACTCTGATGATGCAAGCTGCAAGGTATTGCGAAACGTTAGTGAATATGGATGCACAAACAGCAAAACGGCCAAATCTGCCTAAGTATCCTCGTTCTCAAGATACTCAAACAACACGAGCCACCAAAGAGCATGGCCATCGCGCGGGTTTTTGCTCGACTTCACAAGGTGCAAGGCACATTAAGCCAGAAAATGCTGGGTGTTCATATACAAATACTACGCGGTCTAAGCCGAAATTCTATGCTAAGGAGAATATTTTACTAAATTCAAAATCAATTAATAAAGCGGCACTTTGGTGCATAGAAATGTCACTTTACTGGTAATGTCACTATCAAATTCGAGGTTAGCAGGTTTGGTTTTGTGTTAGTTTCTGTCAAATTCGAGGTTAGCGTGTTAGGTTTTGTGTCAGTTTGTGTCAAAACTGATAGAAAACCTAACCTGCTAACCTCGAATTTGACGTAGACTTACAGTGCCACCAACATATTATTTATACCTTCGAATTTCCACAGCCGCCTGTTTGAATGTACATGTGCTATAATGCTCTTAAATAAATGTTTGTTTATAAATACTAATACAAAATGCGAAAAAATAGTACTCGTATACACACTTCGCAAGAAAAGTAGTTTTTACTAAACTTATATAGCTTTTTAAGTTACTCGCTCGCTTCGCTCGCTCGTACTCAATCAAGCTATATTCTTTTAGTAAAACTTTACTTTTCTAAACTTGTTGTGTAATATACTATTACAAGCATATTTTGGAACTAGACAAAAAATTGATGGTAACATGTAATAGATTCTAGAAATTATATTAAACTTTATTGCAATGGAAGTTATAAAACAGGTTAATTCCATATCATCGAATAATTACAGCTCTGCTAGAATACATCGCCTATCGATGCAGATTTAATAAGATTAAAAGTGACCGCAGAATGTGCTGTTAGGAAGATTTTTTTTTAATTGGCTCATTTCGTGATGGCAGATATCTGTTAGAAAGACATTAAAAAATTGTCTCCAGTAATAAAATAACTTTTAAACAAAAACGCATGGTGAAAAGAGTGAATAAAAATTTTTATTTCAAATATTGCAAGCAAATAGTATAGAAAAACGAGATTAGTTCAATCGAAAGGCATTTGAGACCAATACAAATTTAATTAACAATGTATTTCGGAAAAACATCCCCATTAGCACTCACATTCCTTTACCATATTTTAATTTCCGTCAACCATTTCGTCATACTGTGGTGAATCTCACTGTCGGACCTAAAATAACCTTCTTTCAGTGTTATTATCGGGACCAATAGGTAAGTAATGATTGCAATAAGTTTGTTATTTAGGATGTAAACAATTCTTTAATTGGATTTTCTAGACGTGCAGAATTTTGTGCTTTCTCTGTAATGCAAGTTTTTTATGTCACTTTTGTATTACATAAATTCATAATTCATAAATATCTAGCATTCTTACATGGATTTCTTAAAATAAGAATTCTTGAGAAGTTGAAAATTGAATATCATGTTGAGACGGAATATATAGTGTTCCAAAAAAAAAACAGATTTAGGGTAGGCCTTGGAAAGAATGATAGAAAATCTAGTCATGTCTTAACTTAAATCTGTAGGTGAATGCCAGATTGCAATTTGTTTTTGACAACATTTGTCACTGTGACAGGTAAAAGTTTACACTGGATTAAGTTTAATTGTATCAACCACAAAAGAAAATAAGATGGCATGTACACAAAAACAACGAGTGTAATAATCATAACGGCCAATAAAAATTGTTTTTGTTAAGTGTTTTGTATATTTTTAGGAAAATAGTTCAACGTCAAGATGTAATTGAGTTCTCTCTGACTTGGTAGTTAATTTGCATCAATGGGTATATCTCAAGTTATGGAAAACTTCAATTTGATTATGGCATGCTGCGAATGAGTTTTTTTTGCAACACACGATACAACGTTATATTGTGCTGCTGCAATAGATTTATGAAGCTTCATTGTATTGTATTCCATTAGCTGTAATCTCTTTTACCTACCTACCGATGTATCGAGAGATCCAAAAAAAAAAAACTGTTCCTCAGCGGGCTGTGGAAATTCAACGTATGAATAATATGTTGGTGACACTGTACGTCAATGTCAAATTCGAGGTTAGCAGGTTAGGATTTGTGTCAGTTTCTGTCAAAACCGTATCTGCAAGTGCAAAGACCAAAAATACCCGGGGCATCCGCCTATTTCATATTAAAATAAATTTAATTATAGCAGAGGCGTCTAACAAAGTTTACATATCGCTTATCTAAAGTTACGCAATTAAATAGGAAATGAGATAAAACCGCTTATTTCCCTGAAGCAAAAACGGTCATCAAGCTTGGCATAAAAAGCTTGGCTCTTATAACACTTATAACACATGATTGCAGTAACATACATGGAGAAAATTTCACCAAACTAGTACAAGTCGCATATCAAAATGCGCCTCTTTTTATAAGGAACCGATTGCTCTCCAATATAAGGCGCTAATTAAAAGCCGCAATAAAGGAAAAACTGAAAAAGCGACGAAAAGACCCCACTAGAAATGGCCACCAAAAGACAGCTTTCTTTATAAACCAGTGGGATTTTCAGAGAGTCGAACCTACCATTGTTCGCTCCTCTGACACGCACCCCATTGTGGGACTCAGAAAAAAATTTTACGAACTTTTTAAATCCAGCCACATCATTCATCGATCGTTCCTCAAACACCCATCATCCAGCCACACCAGTATCTCATCGAATCCAACCTATTATTGTTCGCTCCTCTAATACGCACCCCATTGTGCGATACAGAGCCAGGTCCCGCCGCTGAAGCAAACTCTCCCACTCCCTAGCTCACCGGAGATGACGTAAGCGTTCGACACCTGACTTTACCATTGCCTGCGCCTACCGTACTCAACACGTCGCGGCCGTTGTTAGGATTTCTTTGTTTCCAGGTTACAGGCATTGCTTGAACGGCTGTTCGGGCCGTCACCGTCAACGAGCCCGGAGTCGCCATTAAGGCAGAAAGTCCGGCAGTGCGAGAGCTGCCTCGCAGAGGAAACCGCCGCCCCCGGACGCCCGACCTCGCCAACACTCCTGGCGCCCTAGCTGCCCACGACACCGACACCCCGGACAGCGCCCTGCGTCTGGATCCGGCACCTCGAAGCCGGAGCACCTGCTGCCCCCGTCGAACTGCAGCTCCATCTTGACCCCACTGAGGAGGAAGATTTCGAGCTGTGAAAGGCCGCCCTCGAGACAGCGAGAACGCACGCCCGCTTCCCCTTGACGGAGGTCGAGCGTCCCCACGCCCCCCAATGGCTGACATCCGGTCCGCCCGACGGGACCCCCGGCTCAACGCTAGCTTCACGGACGTCACCGAGCACCCCTGCGGACGCTGCTGTGTTACATCCCCGCCAGCCGCTGCAGCCAACGCCGCCGCCTCGCGTAGCACCGCCAACAAGGAGGACTTCCCCCCCTGACGCAGCGCCCCAGGACCCCGCCCCGAGCTTATAAGTCATATTTTGTAGTTAGGTTAAGGATAATAAATAAACGACAACCATTGACCAATTCATATTCTTACTTGGGTATTTCTCCACTCTGCAAATTAAAACTGTTAAATAACGTAAATAACGAAGGTTTCGAGGGACAATCTACACTCGTTATCAACGATTAACAATTAAAAAGGAATAAGAAAATTTGCTTTTTTCACAGACATTAAAAAACCACGGAGGTGGTTTTTCAATATTTTCAATATTTAATAATTTTAATTTGCAGAGTGGTGAAATACCCAAATAAGAATATGAATTATAGATTTACGCCACAAAGAAGTTTCAGAGATTACCATTGAACAAAATCTACCAGGTACCCGCTGTTTCGTTTCTCTATTCCAAGAAGGTCACCCTCGCCGACTGAGTTAGCAGGTGGGTGACGTTAACCCGCCATTTTGGACGAGTCTAGTCAACCTTTTAACATATTTAAATTTCGTCTGTAATAGTATCTGGCAAAACAAGTAAAAAAAGTGATGATTTACATGACGAAGGGACTGTTTGAACTACGAGGTGTCAAGCCGAGTATTCTAAGTCGCCGAGTTCAGTAAGAACATTTTCGTGATGTATTATAGACCTATACATTTTCGTGTGAAACAGTTAAAAGTATCAGTAGTAACAAATAGTTCCAAATGTTTAACTTTTTTGGAAAAATGTATGTTGATGAACTAATAATTTAGCCTATATTGATATTATTGACAAAAATAAATAGTTTATTGGATTTTGAAGTTATTTATTTGAGCCAGGTAATAGTTATTTACGTTATAAGCCTAGAAAATAGTTTTTTATGTAACGAGTGGAATGTGAAATATTGGAACGAGTGTTATCGAAATTACTTTGTAGACGTATAACGTAGAACGTTTTATTTCACATTCAGTGTGTTTTTTTTTTAATTTTTAGGTTAAGTTTAATGCAAATTAGTGTCAATGAATAATAGTGTATTTCAAACCAAGGTAAGAAAGTGCAGTTTTGCATACCGAGCGCCAAGTTTATAAACCGAGACGAAGGCGAGGTTTGCAATTGCGCAAGGTATGCAAGATCACTTTCTTAATGAAGTTTGAATACTATTTTTTTCCCAGTCGGCCTCAGTGGAGCAAAATTTGACGCTATAAAAATAATTCAACAGACTGTTAAAGTTGTTAAAGGTGACAATATCCTGCAAAATATGCAGCATGTTTTCCGATTTTATGCTGTTCTCAAAATGTTTTATTCATAAGTAACTCTGAAAACTTAAACATTTTGTCGTTAAAAAATCGCTTTACTATTTATACTTTTTGAGGTTATGTCCACTGAGGTCAAACTTTCAAAGCAGTTTTGGTTGGATTAAAAAATAAAGCGCAAGCGCCCACGGTGATCTTTAGCCTCTCTTGTGGTGAGTACGCATTCGGGAGATGTTAACTTAATTCCTTCGAATGAAGGGCCACTCACGGGGCCACGTAAGGTTTCGTACTTACCTGCATCAAAAGGATGTGGACACTCACAGAATGCATTCCTATTTCCTCGTAGAAACAGACTGTAACACAAGTCATAAAGTCAATTATCCGTCAACTATCAATATGTCAGAATCATATTACTTTCTTACTTAGGTGAGAAAAACGAACTTTCTTATCTCAGATGAGGTGAGCAATGCCTGCTATTCTAACCGGCTGGGAAAAAATAGTATATTGTAAACCTAGGCGGTAAAGTGATTATTTTCCAGGCTGAAAGAAGAAATGGACAGGCGAGCTTTAGCGAGCCTGGACACTTCTTGAAGCCTGAAAAATCACTTTACCGCCCATGGTTTACACATTATTTTTCATCCGACAACACCATCCTGCAATAATTTTTTCAACATAGCTCTCATCCAGGTTATTATTTTGAAATTGACAGAGCTGTCAACAATAATAAAACAATTTGTAAATCTTGGCATATTGAATAGCGTTTGTAACTGCAGCGCCATCTACCCGTAGTTAGATATAAGCTTTTACAGAAATCTATCTGATGTTTATTGTATATTAAAAATATAACGAATACATTGCTAAAATTAAGTTTTATTGAGCAAATATTTTTGCAAAAGGGGAATAGCAAGTTATAAACGTGATTTTCTTTTAAATTTGGTTTGACAGATTATTGCAGCATCTCCTACTGGAAAACGTCAAAAAAAATTTTCTTGCCTAGCCATTGGGGTTTGTTTTGCAGGGTTAGCCTTAGAAACGCACCGTTTCTCGTCTCTATGGAGATGGTAAAATTCGATTTTCTAATCATGTAGGATGAAAAATAATTTGGTCACCTTGGGTGGCTAAGGTGGCAATGAATAAAACTTATCTGACTACCGTGTGTCGTGTTTCCTTGTTTACAGTTGGAACATAGTACCATAATATTTTTTTCCTGAAATCGTCAAGGAAGCTGGCAATGTCAAGACTCAGTTTAATCTTGAAAGTGTCACTTTGCAAGACTAGTCACTTTTGAGATTTTTGCAAGACTAGTCATTTTTACTTTACTTTACCTAGGTGACCGGCCACCTTCACCATGTGCCTTAATGCGATAGAATTCTATTGTCAAATTTTTAAAGAGAGATTTCAGAAAAAGTGTAATTAGACAGCATGAAAGTGTCTATGCTTGACTCGGAGGCTTTGAAGAAGTACTCGGACGCTTCGCGTCCTCATATTCTTCAACAAGCCTCCTCATCTGCAAAGTATCACTCTCATGCCTTGTAATGTAATATACTGTTACCGGAGTTGGGTCGAAAAGTTTCATTTTCCGGACTGAAATTATTTCCGTAAAGATAATCATACAGCACAATATGAAATAAAGTATTTTCCATACTAGACAGAAATGTAATTTTATGATTGTTTTCGTAAAGATCTAGTTTCAATATCAAAATCAGTATCGAAACGCTTCCTTTAAAACAGCAGTTAGAAAAATTCTTTATAATTTATTTACCATGTTAATATAACTAAATAAATATTTGCAGTGAGATAGCTTGAATAGAGCATTGCAGCAATATATTTGTTCCCTGCACAATAAATTAAAATATAGTTATTTACTCAACTATGTTTTAAGGGTTAGGTACAGGTATGATTCGTACAACCTGGATGTTTACGACAGAAATTGTAAATTAAAAAACATTTAAAACTTCCTTGATCAAATATTATCTATGAATTTTGTAATAAATGAACTTTAAAACTTGAAACATCGAAATGTCTTCATTTCAAAGCATATTGTTTATTTTGTTTTCTACTTTTTCATTTATGTTAATTGTTAATCTAGGAAAACACTTCAGAATGTAGATATTTTCATCTTCTTTAAATAAAACATCCATTTAAAAGTTGGCGATGTAAACAACCAATTACAGAAAGCAAACGATCAACGAATTTTCCATCCCACTGCTTAAAAACACGAGTAATTGGATTTAAAGCTGAAATTTTGTCAACATCCTTAATGTGATCAATTAAGCACACTTCAATAAGGGCTATTTATGTAAAAATCAATCTGAAAAAAGTCTATGGATAGGGCTACAGAAATATTATCTTTTATTCTCTCGGTTTCAAGTCCTTACAATTTCTGTCAATAAATTTAATCTAATCTATTACCTAGCCACACAATGTCCATTTGATAACCAAGTCAAATAACTAAGACACCACGATTTAGCTCTTTATTTGGGTCTATGAATTTTTGGAATGGGAATACCATTTGCTTTAATTGCAAAATTTTACAAATACATGAGCATATGAGTGATGCTTCAAGCAGCCAGTTTCATGTAGCACGCAACGTGTAATATTTTAGTGTTAGAACAAATAATGTAATTTGCCTAGGCTTATTAAATATGTGAATTGTGTTATGCATATTCCCTAAACGATGCCTTTCAGTATGCTTGGCAGTAAGTTGGTACACCTATTAACTTGATTGAAAAATCACTGCTTCATCTCAACGTTTTGCCATTACATCCAATAGTAGTTAACAAAACTGAATTTTAAGTATACCTGCTACTCAATTGTAGCGCAATACAGTATTTAGCAGAAAATCATAACTGGGCACTAAATTTAAAGATAATTTAAATATCAAATGAGCAGAATTCATTTAACGAAAACTAATATTTGTTAATTTTTATAATTCGAGAAACACAAGTATAGAAGGTTATTTGACTTCTATGCTCATCAAAGAAATTTCGTAAACGGTAAGAGACACAATGTCGATTAGGGATGGGCGCGTGACGTGAAAACAGTCGTGTCACGTCGTGTCACGGCGTGTCACGTCGTGAACGTGACTAATATTTAAAAATCGTGACGTGAACGTGAGTGAAAAAAGGCGTGATTCACGTTTCACATTAATTTCACGTTAAATAATTAGTAACGAATAAAAAACTGCAGCGTGCAGCAACTTTAAAAGTCATTAAATCACGAATTGTGCCAAACAAGTTACATTATGTGGCTTTATTTTTGAATACTAATTATAAATCCTTAAAGGTCATACCTTCACATAAAAGAGAAGATATTCATTCGACTGAAACGGAAATGCTAGAGCAAATCCAAATTAACGAAAATGCAAATAAAACTATAGATGACAATGATGAAATACATAGCAAACGACTCAAAACTGGTACATCAGCATCAGATTATTATTTTTTTACATTTAGAGATAGCACTGACGGTGACACATCTAATTATGATGATATCGAAACGGAACTAAATTACTATGTTAAATTAAAATGCGGAAATGTAGATGACATTTGAGGATTTTGGAAAAACATTGTAAATACGCCACTGTTAAAAAAATGTGCTTGAGAAATTTTAAACATACCGGCAAGTTTCGTTACAAGCAAAAGAGTATTTTCTACAGCTGGGCGAATTTTAGAAGAGCGCAGAACTCGACTTAACGCTGAAAATGTTGATTACATTTTATTTTTAAATCAAAATTTTAATGTGTAGATGTGTATATGAACTTATTATTCCAATAAAAGTAATGTTTTGTTTTGTTTACTGGACTTCACATTGAAAATGTTGATTACATATTATTTTTAAATCAACATTTTAGTGTGTACATGTGTAGATGAACTTATTATTCTAATAAAAGTAATGTTTTGTTTATACTCGCCTTAACACTGAAAATGTTGATCCTTGTACGTAAAAGTACTTTTAAACCTACGAATTAAAAGTGGTGCCTCGCAACATATACCTTCCATACTCACACCAATAAGGGAAACGTCAATTCCAATGACAGCTTTTGGTATTAAAAGTAATGTCTTTGAAGACAGCTGCAAGAAATGTATTTGCGAGAAATCAGTATTTATCCCTTGTAAGTTATTGTAGTCAATTTTTATTTTTTCTATTTATGTCAACTATTCTAATGGCAACATATCACGTAAATTATGTCACGTGCAAAACCTATTTTTAGTTCTCTTTAGGGTTTTTTTCATTGGTTTTAAATTTGAACATTCTGTTCTATCAGAAATTAAATTTTGAAAAAAAGCTGCGTGTCACGTCGTGAGTGGTGTGTCACGCTGTGAACGTGAGCGTGAACGTGCGTGAACGTGAGTGCTTAAAGCAAGCGTAAAACGTGCGTGACGTGAGGGAAAACTCACTCACGTGCCCATCTCTAATGTCGATTGTATTGAAGCCAAGTTTCAGATTCTAAGGCTAAATGATATTTTTTTTTAATGGACCCAACCGCCTTAGTTTCTAAGTTATGTCCAGAAAACAACAAGTTGGTTTGGTTATACGTTGCTTCTTATGTTGCTTAGAATAAAACCTTTTAAAGCAGAATTGAAATCTGATTTTAGATTTTCAATTATTTTCATAATTCTCGAGGTATTGATTCTAGGTTTCTTATTTTAAATTCACAACAGGGATGGTCGTGGTCAATGCCCTTATGGATTTGTTAAGAAGAGCAATGAATTGTCACTCATACAAAATTTGCTACACTTATCATGAATAACCGAGGTATCTGAAATAGAATTTACTTGTTTCTCTATTAAATATCCACGGCCTACTATAAAAAAACATCCTTCTCGCTTATCTCGTTTATTTATGGACATAAGTAGAGCAAATCTTATACCAGTAAAAATTTTAAATGAGAAGGTGAAACAAATCTTTAGCTCCTGCTATTTGTTTCGCCATTTAGTCACTTCCGGGCCAGCCTGTATATGTTCACTCGAGTTATGAATTGCTGTATTTCAAATGATACCAAACTTGCTTTGCGTGAGCTCTCTGATTTCGGTTTTCCCAAAATAATTCGTTATCATTATGCGCCAGCCGCAGCGGTCTTTTTCCGTCCGCGATTTCATTTACCTTTCGCTTTCGGTTGAAGTAACTTGCTTCTACGAAGGCATTCCCGCGTGCTACTGCACCAATTTTTAATTGACTTCGTTTGTGAGCTGATGACTAAAATCAGGTATGTTGCGTTGCTTTGTTTGATATTTAGGTTGGTAATTTGTCTTTTCTCATTAGCTCTTAATTACCGCTTTTAAATACCGCTTTTAACGCTGTATTTTAAGCGATTTCTTATTTGGATTGACGCCACGTTAGCTGTCCTAATTGGCATATAACGTGGACCGCAACTCCTTTCTGGAATGCCATTTTGGGCCTGCCGTTCGTAACACGGAGCGTCCGTTCCCTTATCAACTTTGGCCACGAGGTCTGTGCTGCTGAAGGCTTTTACGTTAAGATTATCCTGGACCATTTCATCGCCTACATGCGACTTTTTTTGTCACAACGAGGTTAGTCTTATTACAACTTTTGATGATAACTTCGCCTGCCCATGAATTGTTGGCTGAATCGATATCAACGACGCTTCATCACCGTTAACCGATTTACCATTTACAAATTTAAACTACGCTTTATAAATTTAAAACGTAATGTTTTAATGTTCACCAATTTACTCTTTATAAATTTAAAACGTAAGGTTTTATTTGTTCATAACTTTACGCTTTATAAATTGAAAACTTAATGTATTAATTGTTCCCAAATTTACAATTCACAAATTTAATTCATTACTAAATGCTTAGTTGAATATTTAATGATAATTTTGTAAAAAGTGCCCTCACGCCATTTAATATCATTACCGAGATAACGGTTAAAACATATGACAGTGGTAAGCTTACTCCTTCATTAAGTTGTAACCATATTCAATCAAAGAGCCCAAAAGAGGTTCACATATTTTTCCTGTGCGTGCTGCATTTTCAGCATAAGTATATATTGTATTCAGACCATTTAATATTGTGATAAACAATTTACCGACGTAATACAGATGTTGCTACCAATTATGACCTGTTGATTAAATAAACTTAATTGTTTGCTACTATTTTATTTATTTCTTGAAATCTGTGATTTCTGGCGCCCTGTGTTTTTTATTATTAAAAGAACTTGCAGTAGTACAGCTGATGATAGAAATCTGCGACCCAAGGCCACCGAGATTAAGCTAGCTAGGTCATTACGGTGAGTACGAACATTTCAGAGCTACCGTGGTATATAAATGATAAAGGGGTTGATCTGCGATTATACTACCATAGATTATTATTAGTAATTGATCGCAGGTTGGCTTCTTTATTGTTTCAAAGGTTAGGATCAATATTGTGAAAATGATAAAAACAAATAAAAACCTAAAATCAGCTTTGAATTATCCTGGAAAGACTGTCTTAATAATGTCAAGTCAATTTTGTTCTAAGTAACATAAAAAGCTAACAATTTAGATTTTCATTTTTTGAACATAACACAAAAGCTAAGGCGAATAGATCCAATTTCTTTTTTGTATATTATTCAGCATACTGCAACTTTTATCCTATTTAACCAACCCTGTATCTCCTGCCGTTTTCGATATCCCCAATAGTGAGCGCCGAAATTGAATCCTTGTATAATACGCTCATAGCTCACGATTTGCTATTTTTAATATTATTATTAAAATAAAGATATTATTTTACTGTCGACTGAACTTCCACTTTGGTATAATATGTATTTACACACATTTTATTAGTTAAGAGCAACAAGTGGCGCTATCTACCGATTGCGTCATATTCCTGTTATATTTTTGTCGGCATTATGTGTTTCCAGTTTTTTTTTTGTTTAACTCGATAACGTTAACAATAATTACTTACCGAACATAAGCTACATCTAAGCCCTTCCTAATATCTTCAAAACGGTTTAACATTCTGGCGAGGGATATTAACGATGGCATGTAGAGCAAAGCTGATTGCTCGTCGCCAATCTTTGAACTGCTACTTTCCATTATGTTTTCGACAAACCGATACAGTTCTGAAATGTCTCTCGCCATATCGTGTGTAGAACAACACCAATTCGCCAATCGTAAACCTGGTAGCTACACATGTGTTTTCAACGTAGCCCAGCTGTCAAGTACTTGTTCTTGTTTTCTTGGAGTCACTATGATGAGCCACTAGCTGGTGATGTATTGAGAAGCCTTCATCATGGCACACCTTGCTCACGACTTTGGGAAATGGACGGAACTAAACTTAGCTCGTCTTTTTTGCCTGAAAAACGCACTTCATTTTGCTTTACAAGCAATCAAAGAGAATGAAATCTAATACGGTTATATTAAACCCAACAACTTAGGAGCAATTTACATCGACCATAGTTGCGAGAGCTGCAATTACCTTTATAACTACACTTAACGCGTGACGTCACAGGTGAATACATACTAAGCAAACGCACACATCAGACAGGCATGCGCCCAAAAGTTAGGTGCGTTAGGCAATTGATACGCAAAATAATCTAAATACGAGTATATGCAGCGTAAATATTATACCCAATTATAAGCCGACTGCAGAGGAATCTGGCAGTACGAAAAGAAAAGAAAGCAATGAAACTGGACGCCTGCTTAAATGATACTTGTCTGGCAATCGCTGAGCGATCGAAATCTGCGGCGAAAAACTGGGTTGACAGCTGTCGATTTGGGTGACACCGATACGAAAATGTAGTAAAGATAAAACCAATGACGGCTATAACCAGTGCATTGTTTGAATCGAACAAACCAACTGAAGGTGAACAGAACTTCTAGTAATGTAGCGCTTGGGGAACTTTCTGTCTCCCTTGCAACTAAGGCCAACGATGAAAAACGCTGATAAACAGATAAATACTCCTACATGGAAAACTACATCACACTAACGAAAGCTAGGAACTGCACGCTGCTTACTACACGTCTAGAAGAAAGTTTCATTATATGGGTTTCCAATATAGCCTCGAATTGAGCTTTAATATGTTGTTGAAGAATTTGGGAGACAGGATAATATTCTTGATAGGGTCAGCGGTATAGATAATTTGATGTTTTAGCGATTGGTACAGCCTAAAGACTTGCCCATTCGTTAACATTGTAAATTTAGAAAACTTGAAGGTTATATTGTTCTTCCGATGATAAAAACGCGGAATATATACTATAGTCAAATTTATACCCATTCGGAGTCACGTGATAATCTAGTAATTTTACGTATGTCGATTCTTAAAAATGCAATTTTAGGGAAATAAATGACATTCCGTTTTGTAGGTTATCCTGACATATGCCAATTTCTAAAACAAGGTTGCTACGAGTTTATTCTCTTATATGAAATCAAACTGAATTTACAGGTTAAAGAAAACATAACACGTCGTAAAATGTAAATATAATAAAGATATGTCAGCTGCTACATTAAAAACCTGCTGCGTATAGCAAATTTTAAGTCAATTTCTGTGCATGCATATTCTGTTATAGAACATTGCCATTTGAAGCCTATTTCCTTGCACAATATATTTAGGGAAGAAACTGAATGTGAAAAATCTCCAGATTCATCAACCAAGCATTTTTTAGATTTATTATGGTTACAAATTCTTTAGCTACATACATTTTATATACAGTGTCTTGACTGCTTCGTCGAGTTCCGTTTTTGCATTCTTCACTTTCTGGCTCATATTTTCGGTAAATTGTGCTCTCCGAGATATTTAACGCAAGAGAAGCACGGCGAACAGCGTTGGAGGGTGAAACTGTTGATTTACTATTATTAATATTGCACTCTTCATAAAAAAAAACGCATAATATTCAAATTAATTGTTGTGACTGCTCGTTATACCGCATGTCCGATGGTTTCTTTTAATTTCCAGTTTTCGGCTCAACAATTTTAGGTTTTATTACCCTTATCTCAATAACTTACACGAAAAATATAATCTGACAGATTAGAAATGTCAAATTTTTAAAATTAATTTTATGAATCGACATGCCTTTTTTTCAAATTTCTTCCATTTCATCTATTTTACTAAAGATGAACAGAGACAGACAAAAGTCACGTGACTCCGAATGGGTATAATTTTGACTATAGAAACGGATTCAAGGGAGTCACCATGGTGAATAGAATACAGATGTAACGTTTCGTAGAATGTGGGCGGACCTCAGATTCAACAAATAAGACATGGGCCCACAAATTGCACGATTGGTAGTACTAAAGTGTATTGTTGAAGAATTCGAGGTTAGGTTTTGCGTCAGTTTGTGTCAGACTGACAAAAAACCTAACCTGCTAACCTCGAATTTGATATCGACTGACAGTGCCAGCAACAATATACGATCGCGGCCATGGTTACACCATAATCGCCGCCATGATGGATTTCCTGTATAAGCCCATGGGGGATTGGTTGACATCTCCACTCTACTTTCTGAACGATTGCGCATCCCCGGGAACGTTTCACCTTGTATTCTTTACATCATGGGAGACACGACATGAAAAAGATCATACATCATAAGTTAAATTAAATATTTTATACCTAGAATCAAAACATAATTAGTAGACGGAACCGTGGTCTGGGTTGAGTTAACTTCCTGACAACCTTAGTTTTATAAAATCTGTCAGCAAGATCGCGTGTTACAGAAAACTGTAAATATTCACCATATATCGAATTTAACCAAAAGGAATATTCAATAGATATGTGATGTCAAGGGACAAATAACGTGGGATGCTTCAGTGGCCATCTTATATTCCATTTTTTAACTCGACGGACAAAGTTATCCAACCTAAAATACGATTACCAATGTAGTCTAGATTCCAGAATTTATTTTTATAACAGTTTACATAATAAATCCAGAAGGGTATCTTTACGCGTAGGTACATGAAATCCTACAACTGTAAAGGGCATTTCGGGATGAGTTACTGACAACAGTATTTAGGCACTTCCGTTTCTTCTTAATTTTACCTAAATATTGAAACATTACAATAAGAAACAAACATTATACCTTCATAAAAATCTAGAGACATTTGCATTGACTTCCTTTAGTAACCGTAGTCAACAAATATTGTAAACTAATCAAAGTCAATTTTGCAAAATAGTCCGGCGAAGAAAAATGTCTAAACTAGTCCTATAAAGAAATGCTTTTCAGCCTAAAAATTGTACAGTATGTATAATTTCCAAGATGGGTGCATGAAAAAGAATATAATCCAGGAAGGCATGAAAAAGTGTGTGTCATGAGGTTAGGTTACTTTATGTGACAGTTCGAATAATGTCTTATATATTGATTTAATATTAATTATAGCATAAGAAAACAAAACGAAGTTAGACTTTGTTACTATTTCGACGCTTATATTTACTTGAGGACATTGCTTATCATTATTACATAAATTTATAAGGTACTCAAATTAAATGACAAGTTGACACTGTCAAGCTGAACCTACCTTAGAATCCTAGATTCATAAATTTAAATTTACAAAATAGGGGCAAGTTCACTAGTATAATTGAATAATGGGTTGCATAACTTTGTCCGCAGCATTAGAATAGCTATTTGTGCAGCAAGTGCTAAAATTGAATGTTTATGCACTAGTTTGCACACAATATTTTTTCGACGGTTTTAAATTTACTGTTAGTAATCCATAAATGTCGATTTAATAAACGTTTGCGTTTATGACAGTTATAATTTATGTCATAGTAAAGAGATAGCCGTGCAAGAGCAGGTGACTGTTTCTGCAGCCGGTAGCTGTCAAAATAGTTATCAAAGGTAATTCTAATAGTACACATTTAATTATTTAAAAAACACTATACCTCTAACGAAAGAAGTAACTAGAATAACTTTATAACCCACTTCGAGTTAAAAGTCTAAATTCAACATCAGCTGTTTACTTTTAGCACATGTGCTAAAAGTAAACAGCTGATTTCACTTTTAGCAAGCTGATTTATAAAACGTCATATTTAGTGAAACAGGCCAGTGCTAAAAGGCCTACTTTTAGTAGTGGTCGTAGAAAAAATAAAGTATAGGTATACATTGTTCACACCTTGAAAGAACGAATTGAGTGTACTTGTCTGGAAACCATTGGCTAGTGTTAATACTTGCGCGCCACTATTAAGCTTAATATATCTACAAGAGAGAGGATCCTTGTAACGCCTATCTAAGGCCATATTTTATTTCATTAATATACAATACCTCTCTCTCTCTAGTCGCTTTTTCTCGTTGTCGATGAGTCGTGATTTATATATCATTTGCATAGCATATCACTTCCTAGTTTCCATATTAATTGGCCCTTTTGATTGTTTCTCGCCATCGTTCTCAGTTTTCGGCATTCCTTACGTTTTCTTCAAGTGGGGCACCTGTGGCTTCCTTAATCTGATCTCCCACGAAGTAGCTTCCTTGGATCATCAGCTTTTGCAAATTATTGTTGTCTTTGGTAACGTGACCGAAATATTGTAATACGCTTCTTTGGAGAATAGTAAGCCAGTCTCATTGGTATCTTTATTTCTGCTATGATAATTTCATTGGTGCGATGGGCGGTTCATAGTATGCGCAGCATTCTTCTCCAGCACCACATTTCGAAAGCCTTGATTTTCTTTTTGTTTAGTTCTTTTAAGGTCCATGATTCTGAAGCATATAATACGATAGAAAAGACCAGCGTTTGCATTATTTTGATTTTAGTAGTGATAGTGATATCCCTGTCTTTCCATATCTTATTCAGCTTCGTTGTTGTCGATCTGCCTAAGCTTATTCGTCTTTTAATTTATTCGGTGCTGGTCCCTTTATTAGTGATAAGTGATCCCAAGTAGTTGAATTTTTTCTACAAGTTCTATATCTTGAAAGGGTTGTATATTTTGTATATTGTCCGTACGTTGGATCAGCATGATTTTTGTTTTGGTTTTATTTAGTTTTAGCCCATAGTTTTCGCTTTCACTTGCTGTTCTTTGCAAAAGTTCTAGTAGTTCTGCTCTGTCTTTTGCTATTAGAGTAGTACCGTCGGCGTACTGCAGATTCGATAGGCTTGTGCCTCCAATATTGACACCCCCGTTCCAGTTATCGAGTACTTTTCTCATTATCGCTTCACCATAAATATTGAAAAGTAGAGGAGATAGTATGCATCCTTGAAGTATGCCTTTTTCTAGTGGGAATTTATTCGTTGTTTTGTCGTTTATCTTTAGCTTTCCTGTGTAATTAGAATTATTAGATGTTCCGGTACACCCATATCAAGAAGCGTTTCCCATAGTTTAGACCAGTGGACACAGTCAAAGCTTTACTGTAATCTATGAAGCATAGAAAGGTTGTGATGTGCCTCTACCTTTGATGAACCTTGCTTGTTCCAGTGGTATTTGTCTGTCCAAAAAACTCCGTAATATTTCATGGATTATAAGTAATAGCAATATTTTGCTGGCGTGTGATATAAGGGCTATTGTTCGGTAGTTTTCGCATTTCCGTGTGGAACCCTTTTTGTGGAAAGTAATGAAGTTAGATTGTGCCCAGGCGGTGGGCCATTGCTCTGTTTCCCATATGGTATTACAAAGTTGGTTAAGAGGAGAATACCCTTCTCTCCTAGCGTTTTCAACATTTCTGCATTGATGTCATCTTCCCCTGGAACTTATCGTTATTGCGAAGTTTTTTAATCGCATGTTCTACTTTCATTCTAATTATGCTTGGATCACGTTCAATTGCGTTAATTTCCAATAAGTTCGTCAGTATGGTTTCAGTTCTGTCTTCTTTGAAGAGTTTTTTGCAGTATTCTTCTTTTCTGTTTATTTCATTTTTATCGTGTAGTGTTACGCCATCTTCATTATCAATGGCCCACGTTTTTAGTTTAAATTCTCTGGTAATTTGGTTAATTTCTCGGAATAAATCTCCACTGTTGTTGGTAATCCTATGTTCTCGTTCTCTGCACAGATTTTGCCTAGATACTCGCTTTGGTCTCTTCTGCAGCTTCTTTGTATATATTTGTTGAGTTGCCGATACTTTTGTCGGATTTGTTCCGTCGTAATACCTTTTTGTTTAAGTTTTTTACGTTCTTGAATCAGTTCCATTGCGGGATTTTTCATCCACTGCTTTTTTGGGTGGTAATTTGCAGTATTCTGCATGTGTTCCGTTATTGTCTCCTTTTTGATATTCTTTAGGATGGTTTTTAGCGTATCCCATAGTTTGTCAGCCTGATTAGGTATTTGTTCAATTTGTATTGCTTGCAGTTTCGCGTTGACCTTTCGTTCACACGTTGTTGTCATTTGTGCATTTAGTTTTGGTTGGTACGTTGATAGGTGGGTTCTTTTCAGGCGTATTTTCAGATCAGTGACTAACAATTGGTGATCTGAACCACATTCTCTACCAGGATATGTTTTGTAATCGTGAGCGGAAGTTCTCCATCTTGTATTGATAAGAGCATAGTCAATTTGATTCCTGTATCATCGTTTGATTTGCCAATTTTGGCGTTAAAGTCACCTTGTATCAGAGTTAGTTCTCGTTTTGGGATACAATTTGCTGTTTCTTCTAGTTGCTCGTAGAAGGTTTTGGTGTCTTCTGGGCTATTCATTTTAACTGGTTTGGTATTTAAGCTTAGTGACATGATCCTCTTGTTCACTGTTGACTGGTTTAAAACTGGTTACGTATTTGTTATATTCTTCGGGTATAACTATTCCTACTCCTGCTTGGGATTTTGTGTTATGGCCAGAGAAATATATTGTGTTATTATTTGTTGTATTGAAAAACCCAGATCCTGTCCAATGTGTTTCGCATGTTCCAAGTAGTGCTACGTCTTTAATTTTGTTTTCGATTATGTAAAGTTTTCCTGGTTCAAGTAGACCTCGTACATTCCATGTACCGATTTTTATCTTTGTTCGTAGCAAATTGTGTTTTCTTAAAGTGGGGTGATCGCTACCACTTAATACACCCCCCCCCCCCCGAAAATCCGATTGGGGGAATTGTTTTACTTCCGGGTACATTTTGCATTTCATAAATAAAATAAATATAAGGAAAGGGCATGAGAAAGATATATAAATATTCTTGGGAAGATCAGTTGAAGTAGGGTCCCGTTTTTTTCTTCAACTGCAGTAAAGAGGCCAGCTGAGCCTATTTGGCTTGTGCCCTCATTTGTCGCCCTTTAGTGCCGAACCGTCTTTCTATGTCTACGCCACTATAGGTACGGCCAGAACTGCTACCTTCTGGTCGGTAGATTTTGGTCCGCCCTGGGTATTTTATTTCCCCGGTACCTACCATATCTAGTAGGCGTTCCCCGATACGCCACCTGGAGAGGCGCCCGATAGGGAATCTACAACCCCACATGGGGTAATAGAGATCATTCCATATTTGCCACCCTAAGGGAAATGCTATGCAAATCACTGCATTTTTATTAACAGACCTAAAATTACAGTTTGAATGTGGAGATCACTAGAATTTTATCAAAACTGATTAAACTTCTGCGTAGCAGTTATTCCAAAACACGGACAGATGCAAACTTAATAAATAATAATTTGCATTTTAAACCATTGAGAAGGAAAATACTAAAGTTTTTATTTTTGTTTGTGATTATAAAATACCTGCAATGTTATTTTAAACTTGCTATTCATTTTATATTTAACATTAAAGGAAAAATAAAACAACTCTGACAATGGCATAACACGTGTATGACCAAGCATTTGACAATGACATCGATTGAAAACTTAAAAATTGACACGCTATAGCAGCGACTTTAGTTATAAATTTAAATGGAAAGAACATATTTGTTATAAAGTGATTAAAAATAATTAACGCAGACGATGGATGGAACTAACGAGTGTATAAAGAGAATGGGGCAAGAGTGGTTTTACGAAAATTTTGTTTAGCTTCTAGTACTTGAAGCTGTCAAGTTTAACCTCTAATGTGTGATGAAGTGCTTTTATAGCTTTGCTTTCGTTCTATGTTCTATTTCTGTTAAAAAATCAATAATTTCAAAATGAATATTACCGAATGGTGTAGTCCACCGAAGAAAAAGCATTTATTGTAGAAAGTTCTTCTCACAACGAGCGGAAGATCAACGTAGTCGAGTCAATAAAGCCTAAAAATCGACCAAACTTCTTAATTCTCAGCAACAGCTCCGATTTTGATCAAATTTTTTTTAAAATGTGTGTTTTTTAATATTATTTAAAATCAGAAACATCCCAATTTCAGGAAATCATTTTTTATATTGTTTAAACAATAAAAACTGAATTTATGGGAAATATTATTTTAAATTTTTTTTTCGAAGTATTTGTGAAAATATTAATTGTTTTTATTGAAAATTTATTATCAAAAATGTCTCCTGCACTCGTGGTTAACATGTATTTATATTGTTTAAACAATAATAGCAACATTTACGTAAAAAATTGATTTTTTAATGTTTTTTCGTAATATTTACAAGAAAGTGAAGAGTTTTTATTGAAAATTTAGTATAAATAATATTTTAGACAATTTAAAATAATAATTATTTATATTGTTTAAACAATGATAACAACATTTATAATTTTTTTTTTAATATTATGGCTGGCAGTGGTCTAAAAGAAGTACTTTCAACTGTATATGCACATAAAACTTGTGATCAAATACTGTCAGGACATAATTATTCAAGAGCAGTGCGTGCTCACAGTTTAGTGCACCTAGCACTTTCAAAAATTATATTTGATGATCTTAAAAGTGATGAAGAATTTGCCGGATTTCAAAGAAATTTTAAAGATTCTGCGATAATTTACAATTTTAATTACACTGAAATGGAAAATAATGAAATATTTATCAAATTAGTGAATTTCTTTGAAAAAAAAAATGATTCTCCTTGAAGAAAGAGGTAACACTTGTAAACTTTGGATTACCTATTTTCGAATGATATCTCTTGTCAAGGATTTTATAGCTGCTGAGAGAATGGGAGACTGGAATTTACATTTGAGAACTGTCGAGTTAATGATTCCATTTTTTCACGCTGCAAGGCATTTTCCTTATGCAAAATCAAGTGAAATTTATTTGCAAAAAATGCGTCAATTAGAAGACCAATTAGATCCGGTCGATTTTGAAAAATTTAAACAAAATCGCAGCGCCAGAAGGTCAGATGTTTATTTCTCAAAAATATCGACAGATCAGACAATAGAGCAGACACTAATGAAATCCATGAAGGTGGATGGGGGACCGTTTAGACGTGGAGCAACTCCAAGTGTAGTTTTCAAATGGATCAAATCAGCGATATTTTCAACGGCTGTAGTCGAAGGAATGGAAGAATTTTGTGAAGTGTCATTTACATCATCATTTCAACATGTTGACGCCAGCGATAGTAGGATAAATGAAGATTGTACAGCTGTACATAAAATTATAGATTTTTTTACAATTCACAATCCATTTCCCGATGTACAGTCGTGGAATTAAAAATCCGGACGAATCTTATAGTGGATTTTGCAATTTTTGGGTAAGTAATTATTACTTGCATTTTTTGTTCGACTCTTAAATGAGGCATGCTGTCATATACGAGTAATTATTTTGACTTTGACTAATTTCACCACGCAACGTGATAAGTAAAGTAAAGTAAGACATACACTGAATTAGTTTAAGTGTCCGGATTTTTAATTCCGCGACTGTACAAGTTATGGGAATTTCTACAGGAATTGTAGGTGATGATACCATATATTGTTATAAAGGGTTTGAAGTTGGAGTTAGACCACCGAAAAACAATATATTACCAAGATTTTACTCATCAAAGACAGGCTTAAATGATTTTCCAAATATTAAAAAAGAGCATCTTCTGTTTATTCACGCTTTTACAGGATGTGATACAACATCAGCTTTTTATAGAAGAGGTAAAAATCATTTTGTAAAAATTTTCAATAATAATGTAAAGTTACGTGCCGCAGCTGAAGTATTTATGCTTGAAAATCAACGTAAAGAAGTACTTTTTAACGAAGGTATATTTTCTATTCTCGCACTGTATGGTGCAAAAACTTCAAACAACTTAAACGAATGGAGGCATAAACGTTTTATAATGCTGGCTTCAAAGACGAAAAGCGTTCAAATTGCATCACTTCCTCCAACAGAAGATGCAGCTCAGCAGCATATTAAAAGGGCTTATTTGCAAATACAGCAGTGGAAAAATAATTCACTAATACCTCCCGAAAAATGGGGTTGGAAAAAAGAAAATTATTTAATACCAGTGCAAATGACGCAACCAGCAGCACCGGACAACATCTTAAAAATTATTTTTTGCTCATGCAAAACCGGATGTGGGGCAGCATGTGGATGCAGAAAAAGTGGTTTGCATTGCTCCCCTGCATGCATTGTTTGTAGTGGCAATGATTGCAATAATCATCCACCAATTGAAGAGGAGCGAGAATTCGAAACTGAGGATTTAGACGCCGATTAGATTTTTATTCGTCTACTGTATTATAAAACAATATAATATTCTTTAATAAAGTTTTCACATATAATCTCATAAGAGCATCAATTCTTTCCGGAAATTTTTTTGAGTGCGTTCCAACAACGTCGTATTAATTTACCCGAGCGGGACGCGAGGGCAAATTAGGACGTTGTTGAATGCACGAAAAATAATTTCCGGATATGAATTAATGCTCGAATGAAGATTCGGTAAGAAAATCGTAACCACACAAACCCTAAAAAGAAGTAATTTCCAAGAAATTTTTTTGTTGTCTTGGATACGGCTCGTGAACTAATTTTTCTATTGGTCATTAATGAGTGTCGTACGATTTTCATGTAAATATTTTTAAATAATGACACTTTTATAAATAACATAAATAAATAAAAAGCATTAAGAACAAATTATGAATGCTATTCATTTGTGTACTAGATTTGCAGTAAAAACAATTTGCTTTTTTATAAATATCGCAAGAAAGAATAACAAAAATATTTTTCATAAAAATTTCATTGTTATCGTTATTTAAAAAATATAAATAATTACTAACTCTGATTTAAATAAATATATCTTTCAGTAAGACTTTAATAGAAACAGTTCACTTTTCTATAAATATGTCGAAATTTTTTTTTTATATAAATGTTATCATTGTTTACACAATATAAATAATTATTATTTTAAATTGTCTAAAATATTATTTATACTAAATTTTCAATAAAAACTCTTCACTTTCTTGAAAATATTACGAAAAAACATTTAAAAAATAATTTTTTTCCGTAAATGTTGCTATTATTGTTTAAACAATATAAATACATGTTAACCACGAGTGCGGGAGACATTGTTGATAATAAATTTTCAATAAAAACAATTAATATTTTCACAAATATTGCGGAAACAAAATTTTTTAATAATTTTTCCCATAAATTCGGTTTTTATTGTTTAAACAATATAAAAAATTATTTCCTGAAATTGGGATGTTTCTGATTTTGAACAATATTTAAAAACACATTTTAAAACAAAAATGATCAAAATCGGAACTGTTGCTGAGAATTAAGAAGTTAAAACCTTCATTGACTCGACTAACGGTGAGTGGTTCATCTTGTTGCAAAATTGTTTGGAGAGATTTATCGAACAATTTCTGAATACCGCCGTCCATTATAACAATTTTAAAGCTGTTTACATAATTGAGTAAAGCTGCTTCGTAATACTGGAAGTATAGGAAGAAAAAAGGTAACTGAGCATACCCCAGAAATTGTCAAGCCAGCTTCAGGAATTATAGGTAATGAGCATTTATCGCAACCAATAATTTTTTCAAGGAAACAGTGCCTTGCAACAGTAAAAATCAGATGTGATACACGCACACAACTTTCTTTTACAGTGACCTTATAATTATCAAAAAATTTGTGGTTTCCACAAGTACCACAGTAAGCACGTTGTTGACGAAGTCTGCCATAAAGGCACGACTTTTAAAATTAAATCAAACTTTCCAAGGCTCTCTCGCTTAGATCTTACCGGTGCAATAGAAACAACTTTGCAGTTAAATAAAACAACGTAGTTTCAAATTACAGATTACACTTCTACCAAGTATACATCGCCGACGTTCCAACTACAGATACTACGGAAGTGGAGAATTCTAATAATCGGTGAAAATCGCACTTACCGATGAAACGTCCACAAGTAACTGTCAATAATGCCACAATACCAGTAAAGAATGAAGTTAAACATTTAGAGATGCATCCTATTTAAGGGTAACATCGATGGATGGAACTCTCTCAAGTCAGTAGCATAAATATTTGTACAATTAACCTATCACTCAATAAATATTTATATAAGAGCAGATTGTAAAGAAACAATCATATTTATAAGAAGAATTAGTTTTGGAATAATTATTTAAAAAGGTTTGCACAAATAAAACGTTTTACGGTTACTGCATTCTAAACTTTGTAACAATTTACATCCAATTTTGTGTACATCAAGATTTACCTAACTCGATTGATTTCAATTTTTTTAATACTTTATTGCCAGCTCAGCATAATATGCTATACATGACAGGGTTAGCTTAAAAGTTTTTAACATTACATCACTATGCACTACTCTACATTACTGGTTGTTAATTGATATGTTAACGATAAGAGGCGTAAGGGAAATGGAGTTCATTTTAAACTGAGTAACTGATCATTCACTTTCACTGCCTAGTAAGTCAATCGGTAGCTTTCTTTTGAGTCTGGTGTGTATTGAACGTTTTCTCAGATTATAATAGACTGCACCTTCACACTGATCGATGTTATCATAGAAAGATTTAGCCACTTTCTTGATGTACCTATTCTTCAATAGAGGGAATGCCTCTTTCTCTATGTAGCTGGGAGTCTCTTGTGAACCATTCAGCATTAGTAATTACGTATCACTTTGTTTTGCAAAACTTGGAGTTTTTTAATTTGGTTTTTGCTGTTGAGCTGCAGATACTGCATCCATATGTAAGAATGGGCCTTATGATGGACAAATAGATAAGTGTACCACATTTGATTTTTAATGGTGATTGTTTATTTAAAATTGGGTATAGTATGCCAAGTCGCGCGTAGGATTCGGATAATTTCTTATTTATGTAGAGACTCCAAGTTAGTCGTTTATCAAGATGTTCCGAGATATTTGACTGCATTTACTTTAGGGTTCCACGGTATTGGGGTGTTGATTATGACTATGTTAGGCGGTTCTAAGGGGCGGAGTACAGTAAAGATTTTTGTTTCACATTTGTCTGCGTTTATGTTTATGGACCACATGGTGAACCACTGATTTATTTGGTCAATACTCCGCTATAGTTTGATAACTGCCCTGAGGTCTTGTGTAAGAATTGCCGTGTCGTCTGCATACATAGCTAGGTCAGCTCCCGGGGCGTCAGGTATATCTTCCACATACATTCAAATGGTATTAAGCCCACAACTTGGCTCTGTTTCCAGTACAAAATATTCAACTAAATCAATAAAGCACTGAGTTAGGATATTTTATATAATTGCAATTTTAAACAAAAATCAAATTTTTAATGCATTGATAATGAGATGCCAGAAACAGTAATTAATCGGATCAAGCCACGCAAAGGCAAAGTATATTTCAAAGGGTTTAAATTTGGCTTGTGAATAAAGCAATATTATTAAAATGATAGGTTTGTGCACATGTAAAGCCAGACTGAACGAAAGTAATTGACTCAAAAAGGCTGTTACGTGCATAAAAAAGAGCGTAGTTATCAATAAAAGCAAAGGACTGTAAAAATTGTGAGCAAGCTGAAGGGTAAAGCAAGATGTAGAAAAATCTAGAAAATTTCAAAGAGCAATTCCTGAATGGAGGCAACAGAATAAAAGCAAGCAACGCGAAAAGTGCGGAAATCAAATATCAGTGCTTTAATAATTAAAAACATAGTGCAAAAGCAGAGCAGTAAAATTAAAAACGTTTGTGAGTGCAACACTATAGAACAATATTAGTTATAGGCAAAAAGACAATATTTTAGATTTTAAGAAAATGTTAGATTGTAAGTTATGTGATCATACTTTACTACATTTGTGGTAAATATTATCGAACCTAATTTCCAATTAATAGTAGAATAACAGTATCTTAGCAACATGATGCTTTTTTGTCATTAACAAAAAGAACAATTGAAAGGTTGTTGAATGTGTGCTCCATATTTAATTGCAGTTTTTATATAAGAAACGAGTATTTTGAAATATAAAAAGTGGTCCAAATTATTGCCAAAGTGGTAGTGTTCCTGTACTAACGTTTTCAACAGTTTCCTCAACGAAAGATTTACAAAGTGCAAGTCTCATCTCCGAGGGGTTCGAGAGCCGTCCAACTGCAAATTACGAGCTTCGACTGCGACCGAAATTAGCATCGGAAGCCAGATGTTAGCAGTCCAGGACTTCAGCAGAGTCTGCAAGAAAGTCCGAATCAACATTGGCAGTCATGGAAGCAGCTACAACCTGAGATATTCCAGCAGCGTCAATGCGACCAGCTGCGAAGCCAGCGTAGAAGGTTATAACGAGGTAGGAATTTGCATGCAATTTGAGTGTCAGCATTCAGGAAAACCATTTAAATCAAATATTAATCCTTGCTCGAGAGGCCTAGTTCTTTTCCAAAAGTCCAATTAGTTCGTGGTTTTCGAAAATCGAACGGCGTCACCAGGTTTTGGGGCGAAATCGGCCAGAATCAAGCTTCATAAACAAAAGAAAGTTGGCGTGCATTCTACGTCATCTAAACAATCAAGAGGAGGTTTGACGTCATCCTAAAAAACAATCAAGGCGATGTTTTATTAGTTGCCAAGCGAAATTATTCAAATAATTTACCTGACGCGTTTTCACGATATTACGATTTTAAACATTCAATTTCACGCTGTACGCAAAAAACCATTTTGTGTTCATCTGTCAATTTACGAGATTGTGAATTTTATCTACTAATAACGAGCAAACGAGCTACGTTGAGACAACTAACCTAAAATTTGAGAATATAGTCCATTTATGAACCCAACCCATGAGATAAGAAGTTTTGTGTTCCGAGAGCTAGCGTAATCAGTATTTCAGTTAAATAAAATGGAAAGATGTGCGATTAATTATTACAGTTGGATTTTAACCAGCCTTAAATTACTGACAGGCAAGGTGTGAGCACAATGTAAAAATATAAACAGAGAATTGTGTGTGTACTAGGATCTATGCCCGTACATTTTAACTTATATTATTTTAATACGAAAGTAAATAAATAGTAAACAGGCACCTGATAGTGGTACTAAATCAATCATTTCATTACAATATGTTCAATATGGTGGGTCCCAATAGTGACCCCTGTGGCACACCGGCAGATATGTGTTGGATGGTTGAAAAGTAAGAATTTACCCGGACCTGGAAGGTCTGATAAGACTGATTTTATTGTCGATTGTTTTCGAGAAGTTTTTTATATAAGGCTTTTTGTCCAAAAGCATTTGACCGCTTGGGCTACATCGATAACTGCTACAAGCGTACGTTTTTTGGATTCAAATGCTTCTTCGATTTCATCAGTGAGTCTCAGTAGCTGGTGCGCAGAGGAGTGATGAGGTCTGAAGCCAAATTGAAGGTGAGGGAAGAGGTGGCGCTCGTTCAGGAATAGTTGTAGGCAGTGGCGGTGCAAGATCACCTTGGGCTCCTAAGCAAATATTTAAATGGCCCCCCTTGTAAAAAGATTTATATTCTTAATGAATTGTGTATTTATAATTTATAGTATACAAAGTACACGTTTAACAAAAAATAAAATAACATCCTCTTATAACCAACAGAAATAGAGTAGTAAATGCCTAACATTTAACACATTTTATAACTAACATATCTAACAAAATATCAATTAAAAATATAAAACTAAATAAAATCTTCAAGTTGTTATAGGCACAAATACAAAGAAAACTGATGGATAAATATCTATCTAGATAACACTAGTAAAATAAAATAATATTCAGGCAAAATCCTAAGAACCCACATCAAAATAAGTAACAAATACCTACTTAGTATTTATTTGTATCATTAACATATGTAAAACGCCGTAAAAATTAATTGATCAGAAATAAAAAATGTATGTTTCTGGCCTTATTGACAGCATATTGTTCCACAAGATGTTTACAACAGAATTTTTCTTGTCTTAGGCAATGCTTTTTGCTCAATGGACAAAACCGAAAGGTCATGTAGCCTATCTTGGCTCGTAGAATTTCTTAAATAATGTTTTATTACTTCCAACTTGCTAAATGATCTTTCTATTGTGGCTAATGTTACAGGAGAGTCAAGAATAAAACCAATGCTTATAATAATCTCGCCAAAATTGCCTTCAAGAACACTATATTTCTGTAGGAATAAATTTGTCAAATCTGGAACACTCATCTTATCATTTAAATCCTCTTTTAGTATGGCGAGATTATTATTGAGAACATCAGAATACTTTTTCTGAAGCAAATCACATCGGACCTGTTCAGCTTCTTGTATGCTTAATACGGTTTCCGGTTCTAAAAATTCAGAAATTGTTGTTAGTTTTGGAAAGCTCTGAAATCGAGTCTGATCACTGATGACTGATAACTGAGAGTGGGGACTAAGGTTGCAGTGCTATCACTCTATACTCTATAGAATATACCGAGATATTTAATAAGCGAATACAGAACTTACCGCGCCCCCCAAAGGGCCCTCGAAGGGCCCGGGCCCCTAAGCAATGCTTATTCCCGCTTATGTATAGCACCGCCACTGGTTGTAGGCGAGTTTGGAAATGGATGATAATAGGCTTACAGGACGGAAATTTTTTGGATTATCGTGTTTTTGGTCTGGTTTAGGTAACATCACGATAATGGTAATAGTAATTTATTATACAAGACGATAAAGTTAAATTTTATCCACGAGTGAATCGTTTAACGTCGAGACGAAGTCGAGACGTTAATGATTCAAGAGTGGATAGAAATAACTTTATCATCGTGTATAATACAATATTTTTTTTTATAGCAAGAACTTTAACAATTTCAAAAGAAAATAATGACAGTCAATCACATTTCAAAATGTCAGTAGCTAGATTGGGTTGCTACGAAAATACGAAGCTGTCATATTTAATTTAAACAAGTTAGAAAATTAAATTACTTTATCTATCCTTGATGTTAAAGTGCTACTTTATCTACCCTTGCTGTTAAAGTAAAACTTGACCTTTTGTTTTGAGTTGATAAAAGCACACTTTAACATGTGCTATAGAAAAAATTACTATTAGTAATGTAATGTCAAAACCCGTATCTCATAAAACTGTTATGCATAGCAACATGCGGTTGCTGGACTGACAAATTCAAATTAAAAAAAGAGAAAGATAAATACCTTTTCTTCAAAAGGTTATGCAAGAACGTTTTCTTACATGTGTTTCCTCTCTAAAGTGTGAGTTACGATATTACACAAGCCAGTTTCTTAGGAGAAAAATAGTTATTATTAAATCCTTGCACATGGCCCATTCGAGGAAACGAGTTGCCACGAATGGACCATTCGGTTTCTCAAATGGACCACCAATATTTACACAATAAATACCATCAATTAAAGCGAATATAACCGTTATTCAGAATTATTGTTAAATGAATAAATTCAAAAAACAACACAACATAGAACAATAGAGATACAACCAAACAGACTTATTCAGACAATAAAAGATAAAAATTAAATTTTCTGAGGGGGCTCACTTTACCACAAATAGCGTGTACATATTTCGAGTTATTTGAACATTGGAATTATATCTAATTTTTTATGTCTTTTACACAAAATACTATACCAGGATTCATCAGAATTTTTGCCGGTGGTCCTACTTCCAGAAGTGGAGGGCATATCTGTGCATGAGCTCCCCAAACCAGATTTTACTTTTGTGTTTTGCCTTGTGTTAATTGATTTTCTTCTCCAGCTCTCCAGCTCATCTTCAATTTTATCCAAGTGTAGTTTTAAAGTGGCGTTGGGCACGCTGTAAGTTTTAGGGCAGTGCAAGCATTTGAACTGAACTCACCTTTTCGAAAAGAATTTACTGCCAAGTTTGGTTCTTGACTTGCCCATTTGTAATATGCATTTCGTTTTTAGCATCCTAAAAGAATGAAAAATTTACATAATCTATGTAAGTTTTCCTCGAATGGACCGGTCCAATCAATTGTAGAAACAGCAGGTGGTTCAGACGGCGAAACATGCTCGTTTTCTACCCTAAATTACCCCAGGTACCGAAGAAGTATAATAACCATGCAAATTAATATTTAAAAAGTTACCTAACTCATAAATCAAGTTAAAAATGTCAATAGTTTAAAGAATTAAACACTTGCCGCTTTCATATCTCCTTCGGTATGTTACGGATAAATTACAGTAACAAAATCGAGTGAGAAACGTCAAATGATTCAATGCACAAACGAAAACTTTTTAATTTGTGAGCAGCTACGGCAACAGGGCCTTCTAACGATATTTGACCGAATTAAAATCTTTATTTAACTCTGCAACTGTTGTAGTTCAATCGAGGAGCCATTTCATTCCCGGCAACCTTCCCCTACCTATCTTATTATATAGGAATTATATAACCTAGTATTTTTTATTATCTCATATTTTTAAGTTCATTCCAGATGAGTGTCCTGTTATTTTTAACAACTGCTGCTCACCTACTCAACTTTTAGCTAGTTGTGTTACAGCAGAAGAACGATTTGAGTGGTTTGTGAAAAAATAGTCGCTGTAATTTGCTACTAGCAAATCGTCACTGTAATTTTGATGCTACTAGCAAATAGTCAGTGTAATTAGCTACTAGCAAATAGTCAGTGTAATTTTGATGCTATTGGTCGATTTGAAATGTTTTTCTCATTACT
>OW679194.1:164485845-164809167 GCA_940337035.1 Agriotes lineatus | reverse complement strand
GAAACTAAAGAACTAAATGTGGATCGAATATGCCTTACAGAAACAAATATTACAACAGAATATACTCATTAAGGGTCAGGAGTTGGCAAATCTGAAAAAACAAGATCAAAGGCTTCAGTAGTTACAGAGAATGTCTATTATAGTAAACAGATTAAGGTGGTACTGTTGGAGCCTTACTACTTTGTAGCAATACTAATCATTGATTGAATTCAATAAAACACATCTGTCAAGTAAAATATTAATTTTATCTATACAATATATATATCGGAAGATGCGGATGGATTCTTGGGCATCGCATAGATCGCTGCAGGGCTTTCCTTATCGGAAAAACAAGGGGCCTGTCGGGGTTTGAGGTTATAATTTACGAACCACCAAAGGAAAGGGAGGTAAATTGGCTAGCACTAAGCTAACGCGATCAGTTGTAAATACTATGCAAATTACAACGATGCAGCTCCAACAAAAAAACAATATGCCTAATCCGCCATCTTGACGAGGAAATAACTTTTCCGAATATAACTTCCGACCTGCATCTACTTTCTAATAAATACAACAGAATTCCATCCTCAAAGTTTAAAGTAAAGGGAAATATTCTCAAGAAAATACACTATGGGAAGCGACGGTCAGAGCGTATGCCCTCTTGAACAGTTGAAAAGCGAGAAAGTAAGACGTCCGGAGGCTTACCGCGAGCGCATTTGCGAGTCATCTAGATGTCCTATTGCCGAAGTGGGAAACGTGAAGCGCAATATTCGAACTATAGGCGCTAACTCGTAACGAGATTACTCTGCACATAATGTAAAGAAAATATTCTTTCCCACTATTAACAACCAGGTAGATACAATAAATAATAGACAACAACTTATTCTTGCGATAGGGGCTACTATCAACGATAGTGGAGAAAGAACAATCAACATGTGTAAACAGTATGAACTAAAAATGTGAAATACATCTATCACAGAAATTTTCGTAGATATACCCGTGAAAGGCCAAAAATCTATTTTCGGCTACAATAAAATGCAGAAAAACATGCCATCTATAATCTAACTTTAATTCATCAATATACTACTGCATTATCGAATACTTTTATCCTCTGTAGAGCTGTTGAATTTATTTTAACTTTACTCGTCAATTCCAACATAAATTTCATAGTTATATGGAAAACCGAAGTATCCGATCATATTATGGTATATGAAATCTATGTTTAAAAAAATCGAGTTACTAATCGGCCACATGGAAAACACAGACAATGTAGAAATATAATACACAAGTCTTGTGAACTCTCTAACACAAGCGGCAAAAGAGACACAAAGGGATAAAACCAATAAACGACAAAATCAAGAATGGTGAACAAACCCCTTAGAAAAAGCAGTCAAAAGCATATAATAATTGTGCTAAGTCAAAGATCGTAAAAAACATTTGTTTACATTTCACGAAATATGCTATGCGATGAATATTGTTAATAAATAAAGCATATGTCTAAAGGGCAGAAAATTATGCAAAACGATATAACATTTCAAAGGACTCAGGCTGCATCATTAGAGCAAGAAGTGAGAAACAACAGATGACCAAATCATATTGGTGCAAGACTCACATGACTTAGAATGTATGCCTCGTATGAAAAATGGACATGGGACATATTTGCATTCTGGAAAATGTCTTGTCAGGTCAGTATTATACTATGGAAGTGAAGCATGAACCATAAATTCTGCAACTAAAAAAATCAAATTCATAGAAATGGACTACATCAACGCAGTACCAGACAATCTAAGCTAGGCAGAATAACAAATAAAGAAATTAGGAGAATATTGGAGCCACAAAATACTGTTCTGGACAGAATGGAAAGCAGAGGCTTAAAATGGTTCGGGCACCGGATCCGAATAGAGAATAATAGATTGTAACGGGGCTTTTGGTTATCCGCTTCGTTTGGGCACCAAATTGTAACTCTGCAGTTATGCTGCGGTTTGAGTCCCATCGTTGTGGCGTCAACTTGTAACGAGTCATACTACTATGCCGCTACGGTTTTATAAATTATCCCTCTTATTGCCAGCTAGCTCAATGGAAATAAGATGTCTCTTTCATTATTTACCCAGTGGTTAAGAAAATCTCCTGTTAAAATAAACTCAGCAATTGACCTGTAAGTGTGCTAAGCTGCAAAGGTTAGCCCCAAAAATCTACTCAAACAGAAGCCAATTTGGTTGCACACAAATGCCATATAGCGTGTGGCAATTTCTACCCCTCATTTATATGCACAAAAAACGGTTTTTACTACTTGTTTATATAAGCCATAATAATTTCCATCTACGAGCAAAAGGCTTCTGTGTGCCTCTATTACACATTTATGTTAAAAGTTATTAAAGCACACCTCCCAAAACTGTTGCTACTGCGCGGATGCTCAATTGCAGTTCGTTACAAATCATAACATTAAATCACTCGAATACAGCTGCTTCTAACAACGTTTTTGTGCTGACAGTCAACTGTGCATATGATCAGGCGCAATGCGCACACAACACAAGAAGGCGCTTCCAAGCGCTCCTTGGCAGGCTATGACTCACTCGGGTTCTTTGCTGACACATCTCTAATGACTATTATATGTATTATATCAAAGCACCCACGTACAGTGATGACTAACTATGCCAGTTACTCAATACCTCGACTTGGCCCTCACAATTTCCCACAACTATGCTTTTACAATTGCGTCACCTAATGACGTAGACGCTTCAGTACAACAATGACGGCAAGGCTTTAAGCCCTTTCTGAAGCTCATCGCTTTTTTCGCTTCAATTGTCACGGTGGCGTAACTCTAAAAATGTAGCTCGCCAGGCGGACTATTGGGGTGTATGATAAACCGGAGCCAGGTGCTCGATAAGGAAGTTGATAGTGTAGGAATTGTAAGATTTAAAGTAGCAATGATCGGATCGCAGTTGTTGGACAAAGGTTCATTGCATCCAATATACGTCTTTGGACAAATATAACATCTCAGAAGGTTTTCGCCGGGTTGAGAAGAGGTGAAATTGTAAGTACGCCGTCCTGAAGTAGAGTATAGCAGCTATCCAGTACTTTTCATATGAAAACTGTAGCTTCAAGGGAGTTACAAATTTCAAAAGATTTACACTATATTCATTTATAATAAATGAAATAGATTAGTAGATATTTGTAATTTTAATTTCATGATAAATTTGATAAACCTTCATAACAAAGCTTACGTCAACTCTGCATTTTTCCCATTTCCTACAGCTCCCGGAAATTTCAATTTCGTTAAGTGTTTTGATAATTTTCTATCAAAAAGTCCTTTGGCGGTTGGTGTCTAGTCAGAGTGCTCTCTTAACAGCTGATGCTTTTAGCTCATTATTATAATTAGATTCGTATAACTGGAAATCACCGCATTGGCCATTGTCGCCGCTGAAGTTCCATGTTTTTATAGCTAATTATGGTAGGAGCTCATATCTAATAATGAGGTTTGTACTTTGGCTTTTCTGAGTTTCTAATGTAAGGTAAATAGGAGTAAAACTATTCCTTGCTCTGCGTCAGTACTACGTACTAACGTAAACAAAGGTTTAATGAGGAATTCGACTGGAAGCATTACGTTTCCTTGAATTGCTAGGTCATTATCTGCTCATTATCCCATAGATACAACGAAGTAGGCCAAAGATAACTGATGAAATATTAAGACTAATTTCTGTAAAAATTTACTTCTGTCATGCGTTTTGATTGTTCTCGTCAGTAAACCTGAATTCGAATTTTGGAATTTTACTAGAAAATACTGAGAATTGATCCATTAAGCTTTGGAAATTTTTAACCCTCGTTAGTGTATTAAAGAGTGAAATCAAATTTTGTACGAAGACATGATTGAAAATATTAGTTTAGTAAGAATCTTGCAAGCAAATTTGAGGCAAGGAAAGGCATCTTCTTCAAAAAGCAATTTATCATGAAATTAATAAGATTTTATGAAACGCAGCGTCAGCTAAATATGTCGGACAAAAATAACAATTAAGTGTTAGCACAATATTAGAGGCGTAACTTCAAGACGTAAAATTTACAAATTGCAAAAGCTGCCTGAATTTAAATTAGCAAGAGTGAAAGAGAAAATTATAATGTATTCCGCGATTAACCTTTGAATCGCAAACCTGAACTGTTCATTTTTACGCGCATACTGAACTTAACATATTCTTTGCGTAATTTCATGACTACACTCAATAACATGGAAGAAAACCGTAAAATTCAAAACAAAACATATTACTTCATTTCAACTTATCATTCTTGCAATTCAAACAATTATAGTTTTTAGCAACTCATATTTGAGGCTATACTTTGTAATTTTCTACAGCATCGGTGTTTATATTTTTACAAAACCGAAACGGACACCAATTCTTACGTGATCTTTCTGGCGAATTAATTTTACATTACTTACAATAATCCCAAATAAGGTATTAAAAAATAAGCATGCAATTGTTAAAGCTCGTGTACTTTTTTACTTCGTTACCTTGTAAATCCACGTTTACAACATGTAACAAGCTTATTCTGGATCTTTAACAATGTCTACTTAATTTTAAAATACACAACACTGCACTGCTCTTTGCAAATGCAAAGCATACGAAAAGTTGCAAAGTTGCTATTAAGGTAACATTAATATGTCAATTAAACGGTTCAGCTTAGCAACTGTGGCCGTAGCAAATGGTTTCTAAAACAATTCCTAACAATATTACTTGCTCCTTATTAGCAGAACTAGCAGATGGGCTCACCTACGGAGAATTTCACAGGAAAACCCAATATTGATACACTCGTGTAAAGCCTTCAGTAGGCGTTACTGCTCTGCGAACAGGGATATGCCTCAAAACTTATTGCATAATGTGCCACTTGCCAAAGTTCACGATAATTTACACATACAAAATGTTCTTCTAGTGCAGTTTAAATTGGCGGTAAATTTCACATGCAACACGAAATATTAAAAAACTTAGCTGAAATGCAGTTCACTTTCCAACAAAATACAAAAAGCAGTAAAAGTCACACTGACGTTACATACAATCTTGGTCAGATCAACTCAATCGCTAGCCGCGAAAGTTAAACTATGAATGCGGGCTCGAAGACAGAAACAAAATTAACTGCTGCTAGAGCATTCACTGCAAAATTAGCGTCAATATTACTGATAATGTAGAGAAAGATTTTCTCGAGAGCTTCGTTAGAAGAACGGACAACGGTAACTCAACAATTACGAGCAATCAGCATGAATCCACATGCGATGTACGAAAGGTTTCTTCAGGAATGCGTCAATGTGAGAAGATGGTTGTGATACCAGGCGTTGATTAACAATAATGCGTCCTTTAAATTCGATTAGAGATCGATATGGCATTTTTACAGTACGTTAGGACGAAACGAGATTTAGAATTTCAAGCTTAGGAATTTGCATTTTGCATCACAAGTATAAATAGCGCTTAGCTTGGCTGTACATGGTCAACTCTAAAAACGTCTACCGTATTATTTAACTTATAGAGCGAATACATCATAAAGAAAGAGTTGGAAGAATTAAATGGCAAAGTATTTCTTGGTGGCACGAAATTTCCAATTTAAGGTAGGCAGATGGCACACTGCTAATAAGAAAAACACAGAATGAATTGCCAGCACTTATGTATAAGACTCGAGCAAATAAGTAAGAATATCTATTAAATATGAAAGCATCTGAAACTAAAATAATGATAATAGACAAGGAAAATGAGAACAACCTGATTCGACGTTATTCGACCTTCGGTAGTCCGCCTCAGTTACCTAAAACTTCTGCGCCGCTGGTAGACCTTATGCTATTCTTTTGTAATCTCCGGGTTTCGTCGTATGGTGTCAGTTTAGAAGCGCCGTGCTTATTACGTGCAGGAATTCTCCGGCAATGCAAGCGTTTCGTACCTCAAGCTAACAGTATGGCAAAACTCGGGGAAGTGTGCACAGTCGAAGTTAAGTGTGAGACCCAGATTTCGCTACGGCATTTTCCAGGTGTCTTAGATATTACTGCTTGATATTATACTCGTGCGTTGTAAGCTGTCAAACAGCTGACTATTGTTAATGCTTGGAAAATTTCCATTTGCTTGTGTTGGACTAATTTGGCATTCAATCTACCATTCTTATAGTTTCCTTTATATTAAGTAAATGCATTTCCAATATTTAACACTAGGGTTTGATTCATTGGAGTTTTAAGAAAGCTAAAGCCAACCTGCTTGCTTGACTTAAAGTAAAAGGCATATATTTTAGAACAGTGTAGTTTTTGTAAAGAAACTTACCTGGGAGTCTTTGTGTGTTTTATATAGTCACATGTTGCGTAATCCATGTAAGTATTCCCTCTTCGCCCCCCCCCCCTTCAACAAGTAGCTGGTATGTGCTGCTGAACTAGCAAAGTCGGTGAACCCCACCCGAACGGTGAGTTAGTCGCGAGCTAATCGGAGACTATTGGTATCGTTGACCTTCTAACGCTCGTTGCCTGTTCTAAAGCCACTATACCTATAGCTATGGCGTAGTCGATAAATGTATCCTTATTTACTGTATATGCACTTATGACCAATGATGGAATTTGTAAATATGAAATCCGCCGCAGAGTACTGATCAGCAAAGCGGCGATGATACAGATTACAAAAATATGTAAAAGCCCATTAATAACCGGACATAGTAAAATACAACTTTAGTTCTGCCTGTTTTCCAAGATCCTGGTCTATCCGAATATCAGATCTCTATGTGGATCTAAAGGAGAATGTTGGGCATTCCGTGGACAGCTCGGGGCAATACTATTTCAATTCTGAAGGAAACTAAATCTACGTTAGAATAGCTACTTGAGTTTTTTGGTAGAGGAAAAACTTAGAGACACCTGTAATATAAGGAGAACCTGATGCAAAAGGCAGACGCAGACGGTCGAACACGCCATCAGACTATGGAGCAGCAGAGCAGAATGGAGCAGACAGAAAAGCGACTTTCAATGAGGAAGAATATGAATAAATCCGTAACCACCATTCATCCATCAATATGGAAGAAGGACCTGTGGAGGGACTAAGCATATATACCATTGTTTAATATACTTTGAGGGCTACTTCTATGTAGTTACCTAACTGTTTTCTTTAGTTAAAAATTTCAATTTATTTTCATGGAATTCGGTCTTGTTATTATCGTAAATTCTTCACTTTACCCAAGAGTTCCAGTAAACAAAATTTTATATTGTATTGCAATTTTACTTAGTAATCTACATCGTATCTTGAATTAGATTAGCCTTTAATGTTTTATATATTAGTTAGGAATTCTCGCGTAAATATTTTAACTTTATCTGTTGTGGTTGCTTGATTCTTCCTCGGATTTTCTCAAACGATATTTTAAAAGCGTTTCCTAAAAAATGATTAATTGTAAGCGCAGGTTTAACATCTTCACATCGTTGTGAGAACCTAGACCAATACGGTAGTTCTGCTACCAAGGTCTTGGTCTTGTACCTGATAAGCTTGCTTTAGTCCTGGCCTTAAGAGGTTAAACTTTTTTCAGTCAAGGCAATGTCTGAATTAGTCTTGGAGTTACAGTGGACGTCGCGCAGTAAATGTTTTGCCTTTTACTTTATTGGGTTCAACATATTTTGCATCTATGCTGAGGGCTACGTGGGCGATTAAGCTCATTGCTGGCTTTATCTAACTTGGATTTATTAATAATGTAATGCATTACTTCCATTGCTTCTTATGATTTAGATTATTAGCCTAAATTTTCATACAGAAGTTTTGTATAGTTATATTCCATTTTGCAAAATGACTAGTAATTTGAAGGATTTCTAGTTCCAGTTTTTCTATGTAATACTTTTTATTTAGATAGAAAAACCAGATCTTAAATAACAAAATAACGCATCAGATATGCTTTGCAACTACTTTACAATTTCAAAAGGCATTCTACACTTGTTTTTTGTCGTTGTAATAACTGTATTTGACAAAGTCTTAATTAAACAATATTAGTTGAATGCACCTATAATACCGTTGACCCATGCTAACTAGTTATAAAACATATCTATTTGCAAACAATTACTTACTTTTTCTGCACAGGTGTAGAGTCCGAGTACCTACGTCATATTTACTTTTAATTTTTCGTATTTGCTATATGTACTATACTATCTGCTTTAAAACCAGTTGCGTCTTAGTCTCAAAATTTTCCGCACAAATATTAAGCTCACCACTCGTGGCAAGGCTTTCGTCGGAATTTGTTTTCTTCCGCAAATATCAGCATATGAATGTGCAATCACCATTTTAAATTATGTGTAAAATCAAGTACAGCAGTTAAAATTCACGGCGCACGGTCACGGTGGAGGTTAAAGTGCAAGGCGATCTATAACCTCATATGCAGCTCGTACTTACTTTAATAATTAGTTTTGATAGTTAACTGATTTCTTTGAAAAACTATTAGATTACGTAGGAGTCAGCCATAATTGAGGTATTTATGTGGAGTAATAATGATACGAGGTAGTTAGTTGGTATGGAAACAGGATACATATAAAGGGTTAGTCTAGATCAAATATTTTTAAAATGAACTTGAGTTTTCGTAAACTTACAAATTACAGTACTTCTGCTTGGAAGTAAATTGGTAAAACGTGATTGGTGCAAATCATGCATTGGCTATTAATTTATCATAATTCCTTCAGTATTTTTGGGCATTTAGCCAATATTTAGAATAATTATAAAGCTAATATTTCGAGAAAAATATACCGTTGTTTAGTAGCGGCTACTCTTTAGGGGCTCAAGGGCTCAAGCCTCCTAGACGACAACAGCCTATTTGTCATTAGAAGAAAGTAACTATATTATAATTGAAAATATATTTTACAATCCATCTCACCGTTATAACATAAGAAGGTTTAAGTAATGATATCCGGAGATCATTGTTCGACCCCCTTCAAACATGTACAACCACACAAGAAGTATGTCAATATACCATGGGTTATGTGTCAACTCACTCTCACTCGTATCATATGCACTAAGTAGCTAGCACCTGGTGTGGGTTCCCCGAAACCCAGCTTTGAATTTGTATGGAACTTCCGAGCGAAAACGCGATCGCTGCATAATCGGCCGGCGATATAACAGTTTTAACGTGATTCGAGGGCTTACGCCTTTGAAGCTGTTACCGCTGCAGAATCCCATCCTTTTCTTAATATTTACAAATATAGCGTTTGGTCCAAGGCTAAGGCGGCCCCCACACCGATCGAATAATTTTTTGGAAATGTTGTGCAAGCTTTGAATGAACTAGAAATGTATCAAGATGAATTAAATCATTCTTGTTGTGGTTCGCGTTTTGATGATGTTCCATAATATTGATTGCAGTTGGAGAGTATTTATTTGTGGTGATTTCGGTTATTTCGTACAGCTTTATTCGAAAAATTGTGAAGAATAACATAACTAATATTCTCAAAATCAACTTTAAACGCCTATTCTTCATAATTAGATACAATATTAAAAGAACGTTTAAATAATGCAACGGTTTTGAAATGTACGAATACATACATAGTGTTATGATACGACTATACTATGTTCGTAGATAAAATTAAAATCTGTAAAAGAAAATGGGATGTTATTACAATCCATTTCAACCCATTATAATAGCCAATAATGTTTAAAAAGTTTCCTGAATATATCTGAGTTATAGCAAATTAGTAATTGAATGATAGGTATTGAAAGGTTACAGGTGGTTTGAAAATAAAGGGAATATTTAAGATACGGTTGAAGAAGCAATGACAAATGCAAAATTCTAATAATGGTAGAATTAAAGTAGGTGGATATCAAATAAGAATATAGACTAAAAGGCATAAAGAATAAAAATGTAGTTTTCACCAGCGCGTTAGACCCTTATTTGGCTATCTTTTGTTGCAATAAAAGTGATAATTTTTTTGAGAAAATCAATTTCATTTATAGTGTTGTCGCAAAACGCCCTCTAGCGGCGGTACAAGCAATCTAAATCAATCCGCTCAGGACAAAATTGATAGCCTAAGAAAAGCCCCTTTTAACGACTCCAAGTTTGAAAAAATCCGTTCAGCCATTTTGAAGTTATTGACATTTATTTCCCAAAATGTTCGGACACCCCCCACCACTTTCCCTTAAGAGATAGAGCAAAAATCATTTAACAAAAAAGAATCAAATTTATTTCAGCTTTAAAACAGTGTGCATTTTATCTATTTGTAATATAAGAATATTTTTCAAAAAAACGGGATTTAAGATTTAATAATGCGATTACGCTCCCTGACGGCCATTCTAGAAACTTAAAAATAATTTTCAGCATTTTCTCTTGCCCGCTTTAGTCATAAATTTTTTACCCCAAGTCTTTACGACAATTATTTTTCGAGATAGGGCCGAGAGCCATTCTTATCAGGACACACCCGATACATAACAGGACACATTTTGGAGCATGTACGATTGAATTATGGTATTGAAAGAAGCCAAGGAACGTATAGTAGTAGCATATTAAACTTTGGTCATATCTACAACTGAAGGTGATTTGGAGCTGGATTGCAGTGGAGTCACAAATAGCCATTAAAGAGGGGCTGGTATCCTGTTGTCCGGTATCGGTAAACTTGGCGGTTTGATTGCGGATCGGGGCCATCGTCACAGCTACATATGGGACTATTCCTGAAATACAGCCAGTTCCAGAGTCAGGGACATTGGCGGAACCACAAATTGAAGCAATTAGAAACAACTACATTTATAGATGGTTGAGATGAGCTCCTTACTTACCTAGCCGTTCCGGAGATGTAGTGTAGGCAGATTTGCTTGTTAATTAGCGGTACCATAACATCGAGGTGATGTGTTAAGTAGAGTTTGAAACAGGTATATGAAATAAAACATTAAGAGGTTATAAAATTAGTATATAAAATATAACTAAGAAGCACTTACCATTTAATGATTCCTGAAAGTAATTTAAATGTACAAATATTCGATTAGCATACCTGTCACTTTTTTTTAGGTTAGCTATGCCATTCAACAAAAAATATCATTAGATATAATTTCGATTTGGTCCAATAGTATCTGATATAATTATTTTAAAAACAAATAACACTTAGCACAGTAATACAAAATAAATTCAAGAGAAAACAAATTGAATCCACCTGAGTTTTAGAGTTAATTGTCTTACCGGAGCTAGTTTAATAAAATGATAAGATAATAAGTAATTATCAAATAGGGAATAGGGCATATCATTGCATAAGTTTTTAAAGGAGATGAATAATGATCAACGCGAGGTGCTATAACAATATGTATACTACAAATAGCTGCAAAGGGGATGGCAAGAAATCAACCAACACATTTGACCTTTATTGATTTCCATAACCCTTGCGAGGCATTACCCATAAAAAATCGTTTTGGCCTCTTGACATGTAAACAACACATTCATACACAGTTGATGTCCACCGTAACTACTATTTTACACTTAATCAGTGTTTTTACACATCCCATTGCCGTAAAATGACTAGAAAATTTTTAGCTTTCAGAGACCCTTAAAAAAGTTGCTTTGTAGTAATAAATTGTATTTGCAGAAACGCTAGTTGCGTAATTCCTCCTCTCTCGAGAAATAAAGAAAATTTATATTTACAGATTTGATTTTTGACGTTTCAAAGCCTTAGCTACCAAATTTACTGCAGGTAGCTTGCTTGATGGCTACGGCGGTTTTGATATTCGGGAAAAAAATCTGGAACTGATACTTATATTATTTGAGAATATTTAAAAATATATCTCGGCCAAAAACTGTAACTCAATACTCGATGTGTTAAGCATTTTACAATGCTCGTTTTTTAAAGCACTCCGCTTCGCATCGTGCTTCAAAAATTAAAGCATAAAAAAAACACATTAAAAAATGCAACCAAAGATCGAACGACCTAAATGTTAATATTTACGTACTAAGTAAAATTATAATAAAATCAATCAAGAATAAAGTCTCTTCCTTAACGATCTTACAGTATTGCTTTGGCATCTTAACAGATAAAAGCATTTAAAACAAACAATTATATCACTCATATGATAAGAAACGTTCTTAATGATGTTTTACTTACGCAAAGTAGTATGACGATGATATATAACAAGTTAATCGATTAGCGGCATTAAATTTGTATATCAGCACAGGCACATTGTCCATTTAGATGTGTTGCATTTTGATTAAGGCGACACCAAGGATATAAGGCAGTCAGCACTAAATTTGTTGAAACGGCCGGTCGAACAACTCTGCAAATTTTGCGATTGTAGCTTGACAGAATTAACTGCATTCTGAAACACTAATTTAAAGCATTATTATAACAATGACTAAATTTGCATAAGTTCACTTACTCGAGTTATAGCTGTAGCCATCTTTTAAAACCGCTAGTGAGACTCCAGGAGCTGTTTTGCTTGAAATAACTGTTTTAACCTAAAATCTGGAAAAGTTAACGTTTACCCTGGCAATTAAGATGTTGATAATACAGATCACGCATTACTTACAATTTGTTGGCTACCATGACAATATTCAATGAATTAATTATTTATAAACAGAAAAAATGGCCGTTAAAAAAGAGCGTGGGTAAATTTCAACCCCAAAATCTATTTGTAAATTGGTATTTTTGGCATAATTCTCTGCATATTGTAATAGTAATTCTGCGAGCCCACAAAAAGCAAAACCAAAGTCGTAATACAACTGAATTTAGCTGCCGTACAAGTGCAGTGTGGCATTCGCCGATTTTGTAAGCAGATCAGAAGCGAGAAAATTATACCAGCATCGAGGAAAGTAGCAGTGCAAACCAGCGTTCAACGCCCGAGAATCGGTAGAACGCCCTAAAGTTTATGTGAGTTCGAATAATTATTACATTATGTACACAATAGAACAAAAAATATATAAAGTCGACTTAACGACGTAACAAAACGTAACAACATTGTGTAAAAAAAGCCTGGTAGGTTTAAGTTTAATAATTAAAAAGTAAAAATTGTCCTTCTAAAATCATTGATTTGTAAGCCACAAGTATCCATGGTGACAGAAATATTTTGTTAGAGTGCTTAAAAGTTACTTCATTAGAATTCAGAAAAAGCAATTAAATGAGTGAAATAAAAATAACATAGTACTTACTTTGGTGATTTAAGTCAGTTATTTGTGAATAGAAAGAATATTTCTCAATTTTGATTTGATTATTGTTTGATAGTTGTTTAAAGTCAAACTGACATTTAGCAGCAGAATTAAAAATCTATATAAAATTAGAATATCAAAGAACAGATAACTAGATTAACGACCCACACCCTATTAAGAGTCTCAAATTGCATTCAGCAATATTAAAGTAAATAAATATAGGATTTAAATGTAGAGAGGTGCAACCATTCCAAATTTATGGCGCCGCAACGTGGAGCTTTTGCATATTAATGCATCACAACTGTGGAGCTTGTAAAAATTAGTTTTCAAGCTATAGCTTGGGGTGAATTAACTGTGAGGTTTGATTGTAAATGATAAACCAAGTTTATGTTCAGTTTTCATTATTAATTGCGAATTAAGAGAGAGGTTTATAAAAAGCAATCATAATTTGAAAAGTATCATAGTTGAGTTCTTTTTAGATTGATAAAATAACAGAACAGGACAATCTATAATAATAAATAAAGTTTCGTATAAAGGTTAAGTTGCTAAACAATACATAAAGATTTCCAATTTCATATAAAGGTTTTTAATAGAAGTAAATACAGTGTGCCAAATTTAAACTAAAAGTATGGCAAACAAGAAGGAAAACGAAAGTCATAAAAGATGGATGGAGTCAATGGAGAAAGAGAGAGAGAGAGAGAGAGAGGAAAGAGAGAAAAAAAGAAAGAAGAAAAACGAAAGTCATAAAAGATGAATGGAGTCAATGGAGAAAGAGAGAGAGGAAAGACTTACTAGGAAAAGGCAAACAGGTTAAAGCATGAAGCTGAGAAAAAGGAACAACATGAAATAGATGTATAAGGAGTACAGGTAGAGGAAACAAAAAGAGATTGTCATTTGGAACTGTTTCTGCAAACAATCATGAAAAATATGCAAAGAATGGAGAATAGGTTGACTAAAGATACGGAGGACGGATCAATCATTTAAAGGGAGTTGCTAGTGTAGCTGATTGATTTGGGTTGATTACTACAAGGTAGGAGCTGGGAAATTAGTTTGGATACCATCTGTTAGTGGAAACTTACTAGGAAGCTGTTAGATTGACGGTCGCGTACAGGAGTGTAAGGAGCGAGACTGTATCTGCAGGAGCCCAGGGTTTTGACGTGTTGGAGTTGGTTGCGTGGTTGGCGGAGCATCAAGGTTAGGCTGTCAATGAGCTTAGCTGTGAACGACAGGAGCAGTGGTGTTAAATGTGAATAACAGTGAAATAAGAGGAAATCAGGTTGGTTTTTAGTTGGTCCTATAGAAGCATATTGAATAAATGACAATTAAACACGGTACTTACTTTAGTGAATTAAGTCATTGATTTGTGAGTGGAAATAATATTTGTTATTTTGATTTGATTATTGCTTGAGAGTTGTTAAAAGTCAAATTGACATTTAATAGCAGTCAACAGTTAAAAATTCATATAAAATTAGAATATCAAAGAACAGATAACTAGATTAACGACCCACACCCTATAAAGAGCCTCAAATTGCATTACATAATATTAAACTAAATAAATATAAAATTTAAATGTAGAGTGGTGTTACCATTCCATATAAATGGTCGCCCAAAGTGGTGCTTTCTTGTCATCTCAATATATAAAAGCTTTTGTTTTATAGTATACTCATATTAAGCATATTTAATTGCACTATCCTCAAGTATCAACTGAAGAATTAACAAAATCATATTAATAAAATTAAAAAATAATAAAATTATAAAAACTATATTTCACAAAAGTAAGAGGAATCACAAAAAAAGTTAATTGATAGTTCTTTGAGTCTCTTCGAAACGTTTAAAAATGTTTGGCTTCGATTTGGCATACTTTGTATGCAATGTGCTATCAAGATTTGGGCAAAATTCAAAATTTTAAAATGATAATATTTTATTAATGGACTTAGTTTTCTTAAACCAAATTATAAAAACAAATGCTTTTTGTAGTGACACAATCATGAAAGTTTACCAAAAATGCCATGACTTGCCCTTTTGGAAAATATTTTTAAAAATTGCATCAATATATGCAAACGGTCCAGTTCATTTGTGGAGCAGTATAGTATAAACAATCCTCTTTATTCAACGGCGTATAAGCTGTTTCCGAAATTTAAAAAATGTTCAAATAAGAAACAAATCTGTGATCATTCCTAAGTATTTACAAATTTCTATTTCAAGTATGATGTGCAACTTTGTATTTCTTATCTGGCATTTCTTTCTAAAATGTTTGCATTGACTGACTTTCTCATGTATTCTCGGCTGTCATAAAGGATACTTTACATTATATAGGGTACCTTCCAAAATCTTGGATTTTTTAAGATTCGGGAATTAAAATACCGAGATAAAAATGCCTTATTATATTTTCGTCAACACTGTGCTCTTTCAAGTTTCTTAAGAGTAGCATCAATTTTATTTAAAAAATAAAACTTTCTATGGTTTTTCATAATTTCGAAAAAACCCACTAAAATTTTTCTTAAAACTTGTAGCTGTTTTCGTCCGCCACAACAGAATAGAAGTTATCGCTGAAAAATTATTGTTGGTTTTTGTAACTTACTACATTAACCATTACATTTTTTAAACATATAAATACTAAAAAACTATTTTTTCCTGACATTTATTTATTTTTTGTATTATTTTGAGAAGTAGCTAACTATATTTCTACCAATAATGTAACTTTCTGAATTTATTTATGAAAGTTTAGCTTATTGCTTCAGTTACATGTAAATAAATAACATTAATTTAATATTTCAAATGTCTTATATATTTTATATAGCGCTGCCGTTAGCTTCTTCATCGGAAGTTTTTAACTGCTTGCTTTTCCGGACTTGAAAATGAGCCGTCACGGATATCGATATTCTTCAAGGCATTCTTCTTTGGCTAGACCCTAAAATCCCGGATGTTTACATTCTTTGAGGTATTACGAATTCCATAAACTTCTTCCTGCTGGTGTTACAGGAGTGATAAATATTAACATTTTTGTCGTTTAATGTTTACTAACTAGCATCTGATTATTATATTATTATACTCAATAGTAGCTCTTATTTTAATTCTTCATAAAAAGCCTGAAAGCTACCTTACAAGAGAAAATTAGCTGTGACTCCACTATTGTTCCACCGAATTCAATTTGCGGAAAACATTTATGTTAATAATGTTACCGCTATCTTTTAAGAATATCAAAAAGTATGTTTTAGTGCTTTAGCAATAAATCTCAAATTTTAAATTTTGAAAAATGTTGACGTTGAACGAATTCTTAACCTAGCGTTCTGGGAGTTTTGTTACTCCGAATTCGCACCCGGTGACAGTATATGCTCCAAAATTATTATACAATATGCAACTTTCTAAAACACATGCCAAGATCTTACTCTAGTGCATCTTAATTTAACGCACAAGGAATAAACATATAGTTGACTTAGTTGAAATTGCCGACAAAATGCAAAAATCAAAGAAAGTGACAAACCCACGGCGCTGTTCAAAATCTTGACAGGGAGTACTGGATCGCTGGCTACTAAAGTTAGGTGGGATTTGCAGGTTTGCAAATGGGGTTTGTAACTTAAAGATGGAAGCAAAGTTTGCGTAATTCTACACACAATATAAAAGAACCTTCTCTAAAGTTTCGCCGGCAGGACGATAAAGGATGGACAGCAGACGAGCAATTAACGCGAATCCACACGCTATTAATGGACATTTTTTAAAAGCATCCTAGAAATGCAGAAGGGCTGTGAAGCGATACATTAATGAACAGGGCATTGGCACGGTAAGGTCTCCACAAATAACGAACAATACACCGCTGCAAACCGCTATTCTCCACTATATTTGGCCAACGACTGATCTGTTTCCCGCGACTTCAAATCTTGCCGCGAAAAAAGTCTGACGCGACGAATTACACGGTCCCCTCTGGTGTATGTATTCAAAGGCAAGAGGTGAACGAAATTTTTAAATTATTCTAACAATATGCTACGTTGATTCATGTTCAATAGGAGAGGCAATATCGTCAAAGTCCGGATAATGGCGCTAATGACCTATTTGAATGGATATTAACGTTACTGCCCTAGTAATATAGTCCAAAATCTCATATCATTTTCAAATGTGATATAAACGTAGGAACAATGTATAGTCTAGACACCGTTAACCCCTCCCTCAGGTAGACACTGCTGATGTATCAGGTTATGTGTGTCTGCAGGGTTTTGGATGAATATGCAACAAGTTTGTGCTCTGCGGAGTTAGTGCCAAATAAAAAAATTAAAAATAAGTTTGTATATCTTACATAATTAAGCCAATATGTTTATTTATACATAATTGTCCATTGCAAATTATCAATAACAACAATATCCGGGCGCTATCGACTATTCTAATTTGATAGAGATATACTTAACAATATGGTATAACTGGAAATGTATGTTAAAAGTAAGATATTAACGTAAATTACCATCAGTACTTATATTAACGTGAATGGCCTATTAACGTGTTTGATCGTAACATATAAAAATCTGTGTCTAATTCTATTAGAGTTGTCGGAAATATACGTACACAGACCCAGTGACGATATTAGTTATTTACTATACAAGTGGGATAACAGCATCATTAATATACGTGTGTGTAAGTTACAAACGAGTGCGTAGCACGAGTTATGTAAGCACACAAGTATATGAATGATGCATTATCACACATGTATTGTACAAAATTTTATCTACGACTGCCTAAAATTGAGAAAAATGCATTAAGAGAAATGTCAGATCTGTCATTTTCAAAAATATTTTAGTAGGCAAATATCATTATGTCATTCATTTGACACTATTTCAGTTACGTAATGAAGTCATTACACAACTCAGTTGCGTAATGAAACCATTACATAACTGAGTGGTGTAATGAGCTTCATTACGTAACTGAAATAGTGTCAAATGAGTGACGTAATGCGTTACTTATCCCACTGGAGTAGATAAAATATATTTAGATGACTTGCTTCTATTTTTATCGTTCGTGTTTTGAAAATCTTCCGAATTAGAGTTTTAAGATACGAGTAGTTACCTTTTTTTAAAACATTCTTTCATTTTTAAATTTTATGAAAACTTCATTATTCAGCCAAACCATTTTCACTTCTCTTTTATTCCTGAGAAAGACTCTATAATTACAGAAATGTTGAAAACTGGCGGAGGTGTACTATAGAAAAAACAATAGTTACTTGCCCTGATGAATAAATGTCTAGACACTTTTACAATTGTTGGCATCGGCATAAAGCTCAGGATAACTTGATATTCTCAGCGATATGTGGTCGTAAATCCGATTAGTTAAATGGTTTTAATAACTACTAAATAAAAATGAAATTAATGCCAGATGCCATTTCGCGACAGCGATAACTTCAAACTGACCAGCAGTCTCAAAAGAAACCCTACTTGGAGCTGAGGCTCTCACACATTCTTAGTCTTAAAAAAATCGAAGATATCAGTAGATCAAAGAAGGCATTGACCAAACATGCGCTAAAACCAAACCCTGGTGAGTTGCAGTCATCGATCAAAAAAGCTAATATCTAACGTAAAAAAACGTAACACGGCGCTAATCGCAGAGGCCTTTTGAAAACAAAGCCCATATTAAATAACCTTATCTCTTCATAAAACCAAGCTTGAAAATGAACAGTCTACTATTTTGATAATTAAAAACATTCATATATGAAGTATGAAATTTGCAAATTACCTAGATCGATAAGCAAGAACAGGTTGTTTAATTAAACATAAATTAAAAAGAAAACGTAACCCGGAAGCAACAGGTGAGTAATCACAAATTATAGCATTTTAAGTCGACTTTAGTAAACAACTTCTACTCGCTCTGAATTAAAACAATTTTTTGGAAAAACCTGGGGCGATCTGTGATCGTAATTTATGTAATGTGTCGTAGATTTTTATTTTTGTTGAACTCTGTTTAATTAAGTGTTTTTCACTGATTACATCGCAATTTTTTGGTGACTACGTTCCTGGGAGGCATTTATTAATGTTTATAAGGTTTTATGTGACGAGATGCATGCAATAAAACATCTGGAATGGTTGATGTAGTGATATACGTACACATTTTTCATCAACAAGGGTTCAAAAATATATTAAAATTCCAAATTGCTTTTAAGAAAGTGTACACTACAAAGTTTGCTTTAAACTAATTGTTTAATTAGATTCACCAGATTAAGAGTCATTACTCACTTTGATGGGAGAAACCATAATAATAATGATAAGAACAAGTTTCTGTAAAATTTAATTACTCCTAATTTGTAAGGAAAAATTATGTGAATTACAAAATTTCCTATTGCATTAGCGAGTTAGTTCTAGAATTCCCGCAAGACGCAACCATTGATTACATTTCCCCACGCATACTTCAGGTGTGTTGTCAGGTGATGAGATTCTCAACTCAATTAGTGTAGAAAACAAATTACAGGTGTAATAGAAGGAGCACTTAATTTTTTTTTTAATATTGTTGTTGCCTATCTTAGTTACGAGATTAAAATTCAATCAGACAAAACGGTTATAGTACGATTACTAAATTGTGCAAAAAATAGAAAATAAAATGTTTATGAATGCAATATCAGACAGCAGAGTCATGCCTGAATCCACCCAATTAACCTGAATTATTGAAATCTAAAATTGGAAAAGCAAAATAGAATTTATCCAGCAACATTAATTATCTCCCAATAGTATATAGTATGTCTTTAATGTACACACAGTAAACGAAAGTTTTATTCTCTGTTAAAAAAGAGGAAAAGTGGGAAAAAACTAAAGTACATATTAGAAATGTCGACATTCTTATTAAATACACAGATGAAATCATCTTTTCGTGTTATTAAAAGTTTCTGGAGTTCCACCAGCACATCCTTCGGTAACTCTCTCTCTCTCTCTCAGTTCTTGCCCATTATCTATATTTTTTAATTGTGCTTTTAAAGCGAGTGGTTAGTCAATTAATTGTCATAAAATTAACATTCTGTCGCATTGTTAGTACTTATTATTTTGGAGATCATCACTGTGAAGTTGGTGCATGAGATTATTTAAAATTTCATGTCGGTACGTTTGGGCTCTTATAGTTCATTCCATCACCGAATATTGGATCAGCTAGACGTCTTCGAGAAAAAACAACACGAACACCAATTTTTAAAAAGTGCAAGGGAGGTCCACAAAAAATGTGTTTTTTTTACGCCAGATTGTCATATGTTGTGAATTTATATATTCCGACTCATTGAATCATGCTTAATCTGTGAAAAAGTCACATCGATGGAATCGTAACGATGCTCACTGAACCAGCGACAATAATAAACAGATAAAAACTGATATGGTCAAGCGGCAACCACATAAATATTGTAGTACTCCAGGCTGCTTTGGAGTAAGGACGGATTTTTTGGCTGTATTCTCGCTCGCAAGGGTCAATAACAAACTGCACTTTAAAGATACCTCGAAAAATTTGGGCAATTATTGGGCGCCACCTATTGTGTATACGGAAGATAACGTGGGGTTGCTTCTCAATAGGAATAACTTTTCCTCGGCTGCAGGAATTTGCTCATCCCCAAAAAAAGTCTTACCTTGTTAGTATATGAAATGCTTATTATACTTCAAACATTTGTGTAACTGCATTCCTCTATACAACATCTAAAACATAAAAATGGCCATATTAGAATAACATCAATACATTTATTGCGGGTCGCTGCTATTTGCTCGGCGACGTCGTAAATAACTCTAAAATACCTGCGTTGTAACGCCGCGTTGTGCTATACAAAAGAGTTTTTTGAAACAACGAAACAAGTATAGATAGCGCAGGTAGGTAAAATAGTAAAACTCAAACCTTCCCCATATAACATTTAATGACGTAAAACCAGTGGTTGAAAAGCTACATGTTTCGACTTTTAAGTCATCATCAGGCTTCTAAAATTAATTAATAGCTAGAGAATTACAAACCTAATAAAAGTCAAGACTTACATAAAATCCGGAAGCGGTGTATTGTAGATTAAATTTTAAATTAATTAATTTTAGAAGCCTGATGATGACTTAAAAGTCGAAACATGTAGCTTTTCAACCACTGGTTTTACGTCATTAAATGTTATATGGGGAAGGTTTGAGTTTTACTATTTTACCTACCTGTGATATTCACCCCATTTCGAGATGAATCTGGATTCTTCAATTAAGTATAGATCGCGTGCTGACAGTCTTGCACCAATTCTCTTAAGGCGCGTCAATATTCTCAGCGAGGATGTGCTCAAAACTGTAATTCGTGTGTAGTTATAATTAAGAATGTCGTGGAATAACTAACTTTATTTCAACATTAATATGCAATATAATTTTTAACAAATATATACAAAGCTATCACAACTATCAGCTAGTATGCTAGATGCTACCATTCGCGCCGCGGATGCCGAGTGAATTGCCGAGACGGCCATTGGATCCGCTGGTGCTGGCTGGACGCGCAGGTTCGGAAACGCGTTTCTGGCGCGAAAGTTAATTGTGGCGATGTCGCTACACGTGTACGACGATTAATCTCTTAAATAGCATACAAGGTATTCTAAACGACGGCAATTCATTACATTTATTACTGAACTAACGTACGTATTTAACTTAAATTTGGACTACAGTAATCTGACCGGCGTCGGTAAAGGTCGTGACCACAAAGTCCAGGTGTCATATTCGGGACTGATTCGAAAGCTGTCGATAACAGCAAACTTTCGTGCTTGATGAACGCAAGCCTCAAATTTGATAAACAGAGGGTTATGATATAGCAACCATGGCTAATTGAAAAGTCGACCTACGAAGCCTCTGAATGCAGAACTACGTCACCTCCAGCGAGGCGCAATACGAAGTAGCTGCAGATAAATGCGTGACTACAGAATTTCCGACCAGAAGTTAAAAATGAAACATCGCGTCAATACTAAGATACAGAACTTGAAGATTCAAATTTGTAAGCTATGCCCTGGGATTCTCAAATCCGAAAAAACGTCGAAAGCGCATAAAAAGGCCTATAATTTCTTCCCAGGAAGATCAGATTACGTTGAACGCCACACACTCGACACGCCCTGCATCGAAATCTGCCAGGCTAACACTGAAATCACAGAACAATACATAATAGAAGCGAATCACCCATGCTAAAAGTTTTCAACACACCACCATTTCTTCATAGAGCTGCACCCTGGTGACGAAGCTGCCCAACTACACAATGAGCGGAAGTTTTAAATGGCGCAAGAGTAAAATTAAAAATGGCGTATAAGCAACCCTCAAATCACACTAATTTAAAAAAATATTTTCCAAATAAAATTTGATTTAAAAAATAATTTATTTTTTATAATGCTGAATTAGGCATTATGAATTAAAATTTACAAATTATTTCTTAAATACAAATTACAAAAATCTGGTGTGATACAAGCACGCAACTTCCTTTTACAGTGATCTTATATTAAAATTTTGATTTTAAATTTTTAAGATTTGTCAAAAATTTTCAAAAATTACAAATTCTACAGAAACCGTACAAAATAGAGCGTTAGTTTAAGAGACAAATTTTCTCTAAAATTTTAAGTTGAATTCAAAAATGTAATAATATACAGGGTGTTCTATTTAAATAAGGAATTAATAAAAAATAGAAAAAAAAACATTTTATAGGTATTCAACTGGAAAATTCCCTATCTCACATCCATATGCTTTGCGATTTTCTTCAAAAGCTTGCTGTCGCATCTAAATAGTGCACAAAACTTATAACTTATATGAAGTTTCAACGTCATACCTCTTTTTTGATTTTGAGATATTCTGTTCATAGACATACAGACAGACAGACAGGCAGGCAAACCGATGAACAAAAACATGTTTTTGGGTTCAGGGGACTCTAAAACTTGAAGATCTGTTGAAAACTCAATTTCGAATATTTGGGTTGAATCCAATACTTCCTTTATCGTAAAAGGAAGTAAACGTGGAATTTTAAAATACATAAAATATATATTTATAAACGTAATATACAAATAACAACCTACTTCAGACCCAATTTCTTCATTTTCTTGCGATGTCCTTGGGTAATGGCGGTATTTGGCTTATTCTTCTTCACGAATTTGGAGATTAAGAAAGTGGTGCACTTACTTAATATCAAAGCATCGCAGATGTGGTCATGGTTGGGGCAGTACCTTTCTCCAAAACCTGCCGATGATTTGTAGAACTGCTTGAAGTTATTCTCCAAATTTGGTTGAAACTCGGTAACAGAAAGAAAAGGATATAAATAATCCAGAATAGTTTTGATAAATGAGCTAACGTTGAAAATGTTGTTTGTTATTTCATTATGTTGTACAGGAAACAAATTAGCTGATACATCAAAACATGTACATACACTTGAAGAAGTCGAAGGCTGATCTTAACATGAACATAAAACTGTATTAGTTGAAGGAGTAACGAACTTCTGTCAATGCTTCGGAAGCTAAAAAATGCTTAGACGTAAATACCTGTACAGTACCAATTTTTGCAGCCAGGATATTTGCAGGAGTACTTCTTTTTCATGTTGACCATTATCACCATGCCAATGAAGAGGAGAAGAAGAAAACAGGCAAGAACTTCCATAACTGAAAATATAAGTATTTTGCTTACAAGATTAACAATGGATGTTTATTTGGATATGTCGCTGCAAACAAACAAGAATTTAAATTCAGGAGATTAATCAAAGTGGTAGACATTCGAATTAATCAATATTTAAACAAACTATATGTAATACTTAATTGTCAACTACGCAGATTTCGACACTTCAACACCTCAACAAGCGATAAAAAAACATAAAGCAGGTGGGGGGGGGGGGGGTGTGGAACAGTAGGGTGGTGTGTAATGTGACGTCAAGTATCGATACATATGTCTGCTTCTGCGTGTTACAGGTTAAAAATCTCTTCACCCCGACTCGACGGGGTGGCCACCTCACTGTTATGTGTTACTACTTCGCAGGCCCCAGCGTCACACCTGTGACTAATACGTTCACACGACGAACTAGGAGTAAGTTCCGAATTCGTTCTCCATGCGCCTGTCATCGTTAATACTTTGCAAGTTTATCTGAATCAGTTGCTAAACATTTTCAAGAAGTTCTTTTGTCGAAATTGTTGGTCTTTACGATTAATATTTCTAGTTGATCAGAATAATCGTAAAATGTACTACACCACAATATAAACATCAGCTTTCACTAAAAGCACATTAAGAAAGCGCGAGTGCTATAAACCCATATAGCATTGCTGAGCACGCCATTTCGACACTAATACTCAATCACCATAGTTTTTTTGTTTTATTTTGAAAATCATTTTCAATCTTTCAAAATATATAATGAACAACAATAAAACTGAAGGTGTAACAGGTCTAAAAACACATTGCCAAAATAATAGTTATTTATGAATCAAGGTCGCAAAACAAGGGCTTTTTGTGCGCGGCGTGAATGTTGTAGCACGAGATGCGGAAATCCAAATTATATAAAGCGTTGCAATAAAACAGGACCATTCTGAAAATTATTTCAGCTGAATAGTATCTTTGTAACTAGGTATTTTTTCATTGATACGTGTTTATAAGTAATAGCTAAAATGACGGCAGCGGAAGATAGTAGTACATTAGAACTCTAGGTCCGCAAACACAATTTTTCGTCGTTGATTGTGCAGATTGGGAAACTAAAGCTTACCGAGGTTTCCTAAGAATGCGAGAGCACGAAAAATGCTTACGGACCGTGGTTCACATATGTTTTAACCACCTTAGAAAACGATAAAAAAAAGTATGTAAAAATGTTTATTAGCATAGTGGTATATGGAAAGTTAATATAAAGGAAATAGTCTGAAGTCAGTACTATGCTTATCGGCAAGCACCGTTAAATTCATGACAAACAGTAATCTTAACTTACTGTTCGTATATTCTGTCATGCATGATATGCTTACATGAAAGGTGGTTAAAAAAAATCTTTTTCCCTCGCTAAAATGACGTCAGCGGGCGATAATATTCTTTTCCGCCAGCTGACGTCATTTTAGCAAACAAAAAAGAATTTTATCGCCCTAAGGCGAAAAAGACTTGCTTTACGCCTGAAAGTGAGGTATATTATCACATATTATTAATCGATCGTACATAAAAGCCTATTCAACAAGGCAAGACTCATTAAGTTTTTTACAGCCTCCTCTTATCTATGATTTTTTAGATCACATGATATAATATATTGTTTAAACAAATTTGGAAATCATTAATTAACTCTAAAAATGTAACAAGTTGCCAAATACCAAAAATACTTCAATGCTCTCATTGCATTAACGTGTCACGCAAATGAACCGCAGTATTTACAACGCTCTGTTTTATTGCTTGTATAAAATCTAGAGAGTAATAAGGAAGCGCGAGGCTTCCTCTTATTTTCTTTTGTACTTCTTTGCTTTTATGTAACGACTTGTAAGCTACTCTATATACAATGCAGGCTAAATTTCTAATACCAAATGTAGAAGATTACTTTCTACTCATACATCTTGTATACGGGATACTAGATTGGAATAATTTTATGCTCTAAGGTTAATTGGCAACTAATAAGACTATTTCGTTTGATGGAATAGTAGTTTTAAGCAACTAATTTTTAATCAGCAATGGCAAGGAAGTCACCTGTTCTGTAATAAGCTTTATAATTCATCCTCTATTGTATGTAAGTGTGCGCAGTGAAAGTAGTAAAACTAAACAATCTGTGTAAAGCATGGCACGATACCAGTAGTAGGTGTATAACCGCCTTTGTATATTAGATCTCCGACTTTTAAAATGTACATGATCCGCTCATATACTAATTATTAATTTATCCACCAAACTGGTGTAATTTAGGTAATATTGGATAATATTTTGTATCTGGAAAATTTTAAATTCTGTAAAGGCAATTTTTACTGGGTAAAGCACTTACTCAATTGGTGTTTGACATATCAAAAAAAAAAGTTTAATGAATAGAAAACATGTCTTATCTCTTCATTGAAAAAACACAGTAAAAATGTTTCAGGTTGGTATCGAGGTTTAAGAATACAAGTTTTCTAATCTGTCTCAAAGAAAAGTTAATCCGAAAGAGATGAAGACATCAAGCTACTGCAGAGGACCAGAACGGATCTACTCTGGGACGATAATTCGAAAATCATTTGTATACGCTATAACAAATAATATAAATGAAATAAAATAAAAACCAAGAACTAATTGTAGCCTTTATCGATTTAACAAAGTCTTACGACAATGTGCCACGAAAGAAACTAATACATGGGCTTGAAATTTAAGTGAAAACAATTGGCACCAGCACTTACTTAAGAGAATATTATCGATAAGGCAGAAATTGTTACAATAAGAAGACTACTTTACGACAAAGCGTCAGTCTGTTATATTACAAAATCGGGAAATTCTCGGATCGATTTCCCCAAACCCGTTACGATTTTCTGTAACAAAGGTTGCCGGTTTCATTCAGATACGACCTGAAATTAGGGCTACAATCCGGTAAACAAAATACAGATGTTAATTTGCCAAGCGCCACCACTTTTCTGTCTAAATCGGGAGAAATATTACAGGGGGGCTCATTACGAAAGTGGAACCAACGAACCCAACCTCTCTGATTCTACCTTGGCTATTTTTGGGCGGCAAACACAAACAGCTGAGTCGAACTTACCTTGACTTACATTCTCTTACAGCTGTTTGAATCCCTGTACATCGAAAAATACACAAAATACACACGCAAACATCATAAATCCATTAATGAAGAAGACAAATAATTAAAAATGAACTATATTAATGAAGAGAATTATGTGGGTGACAATGAAAATTAAAGATTATTCGTTACAGTTAAAAATACTCGATATATGTTAGTGAGGTTAAATGTTCAAAGTTTTAACTAGACACAGGCGATACAATTGACGATAAATACTCAAATATGACTTAAAGGCGGTAATTCCTATTCAACATCTTAAAATTTAAATGAACGACAACGCTGCGACACTTCGAACATTACTTCACTGTATATTTACGCTCGTTACAATTCTTATAAACTGACGCAATACCTTATGAAGGATTCAGTTGCTATGGTGACGTTGTCCAACCAAACTGTGCGTCGCGCTCAAGTTATGGCCTCCAAAATACGGTAAAAACTACTGGAAACTGCATAGGGGCGATAGTCAAGCAGGTCTGAACGGCATTATATCCCCAGGAAGGGTAAAAATAAAGCACGTACGAAAGGGCACACAAACGAAGTTTTCATTTAAAATCCGCTTCAAGCGTTATTGGAGATACTTGCTCCACGATACAGAGAATTCCTCTGCTAAACATTTATCAACACGTCACTTAACACAGGGCTTGACGATAGCAGTCATACAGTTTCACTACTTTAATTTCGACTTACGGGGCGCGCGGCCGTCGGTCGCCGGGAAATCAACAACCAACACTTGTGAACGGTCTTGATGCCGGACGGTGATTGCAAAATCCGGGCTGAAATCCTAAAACCAAATGACTACGTGCAGGCATTGCTTAATTTCGTATTCTGTTCAACTTATTGGAGCATACGAATGACGTCGTGTTGTTCAACATATTTTCGCTTACGATGGGGAACCACCTGTAAGCAGAGCAATCGCCTCTATGGCATCAAGAAATATTATAAAGGCCCATTGCGTCACGGCATGCGAGGACAATGCTAAATTTAGATTTAAAACGCTGATCCTAACTACGCTGGGAGACGTTAATATTTTAAATGGACGGAATTGGGTTTTGAAACCTTGCTGAACTTTTAATTTGGACGTGACTAAACCGAGAAAAAAACTAAAAAAATGGGAGAAAAGGTGGAAAAGCGTTAAATCCACAAATTATCATTGCAAAATATGTATTTCACATTAATTGATCGCGTTGTGAAAATCCTGTCAGGGAATGCGGTTACTCATCAATGATATCCACCTTTTCACAGACGACCGGGCGTCCCTGGCTCAGGACTCGGTTTCGGTTAATAAGTTACTTAGTATTTCTCTTCCCTTATCCTTCATTTATTTTATCATTTCTGCTGTTATTTGATCAATCTGTGATTATGTTTCTATCTTTTCCTTATATATTTTTCATATTACATTCTTTTTTCTTACGTAGTTGCCTTAGTACCTCATAAAACTCTTTTTTTCATTCATATTTTGTCCAAATTTTTTACACGCTCCCATTTTTGCTTCTCTTATTGCCTATTTTACCCCTTTTCTGTTTCCTTTGTACTTCTTATAGTCTTCTGGTTTTTTAATCATTTTTCCAATTCCCTTTTTTTCTATGATAATCTTTTGTAATTTTTTCATCTTGACTTTCCGTCTTCTTTTGTCTAACTTTTCTGCTTTTCTATTTTTTTAATTTTTATCCTCACTAGGTAGTTGTCACTTCCAATATCCGCTAGTCTTAACCCTTTAACGTCTTGTGTGTATCTTCATTTCTGTTTATTAACGAAAATTATAGCGTTTCATAATTGCATCCAACAGAAATCTATTCAATAACCATATCATTTGAATATACTAAGTAAAAAGAAACCTAAAACGTATTATATATCATTGTAAACAAGAGAACAGGAACTATCCATTACTATAAAAAGTTGATAATGGTTTCGAAACAATGTTTAGAGATCTTCTGAACTAAAACACTGAAAGTTAAGAAGCGTTTAATAGACGGAGTTGATATTTGAAAAGTGTAGATTATAGTAAAGCCACAAAATCACATTTTTTTGTAACAATGTCAAGTATTTAAGTTAAGCCTTAAGAAGTAAATATATCAACATGTTCATTTTATTTACTCGCTCTGTATTATAAAAGTACCAATGGCGGCAGTCATTGAATGCATTTAACTGCGAAAACTCGTTCAGAAAGTGTCGCATTAACACAGAATAGACATTCCTGTATTTAAGTCAAATGTAATGCCTTTAATTACAAGATAACAGTCATTGATAATTGTCCTAAAACAGTAGTATAGGTAATGAGTTTATGAATCTTTAAAAAGCTTTACGACGGCTGGAACTCAACGGGTGACAAGACGGGCATATAGTTTTTAGTTAAAACCACGTGAAATATTTTCAGGTAAATGTGCAAGTTGAGAAAATCGAGAGGACAAAACATGTGTGATACTGATAAAATGATGAGACTTCAGTTTCAACTGCGGTCTAGTTCCACCTAACACGAAGTAACACAACACTTTAAAAATAAGTTTCGACGATATTTTCTTAACCATTTCGTAGCAAAATGTAGTTTATATTATTGATAGTAAGCGAGTTAACTATAGTTTTCCGAGGCTGATAGCTTAGTGGTAAGCATCCTGGCTGCTGCTCGTAGGGTAGCGAGTTCGATTCCCAGTCCCGGTGAGGTTTTTAAAAATAAAAAATGTGGATGAAAACTTCTACAGGATGCCTACATTCGGAAGTGATGTAAAACCGTGGGTCCCATGTTACTACGATGGTAGCATATAAAATATCCTTGCTAGGGTTGGAATACCATAGTCTCGGCAAAATTCTAAGTAGGACTTTGACCATATGACCAAAGCAGTCGGTGTCTAATATATAGTCTATTTTTTTGCTTTATGATTCAGAGCAGGCTTTGCATTTGCATTTTTGTAACAGTGTAGGTAGTTAGTGACAAAGGAAAAAACACTAGTTATGTCAAAAACTATTAGAACTGTCAATGTGATAACTTATAAGCACTATTATACTTAATAAGAGCTAAAATCACTGAACCATTGACATTAAATAAGGTATTGCTTTATTTTAAGTAGGTTTATTTAAGCGTGATTGATATCTAACTGTACAGAAACGTCATAAAATTTCTAGACATCTATATTTTATGTACTAATGTAAAAATAAATATATTATTAATAATTTGCTGGTGATTTTTGTTTGTAGAACTGTGTTGTACAAGTTATTATTTATGCTACACATATAACAGGCATTTCAAAATAAAGAGATAATACAAAATACTCTGGTAGAACCATTTTCAGATATATAATTTACCAGAATTTAGATGGATACACTTCAGGATAATCATCCAGAATCTGATTCAGAAGAGGAATACAACTCGTCTTCCGATTCTGTATCAGATTCTTCAAACCTAATAATAACAGGAGGTACGTATATCATCCACACCAATTTAACAATGTGCTTTGCCCAGTCACTTTATATTAGTAGTTCACAGTGTTCAACGTTTTTTTCCATATGTTTGCTGTACACAGTGATAGAGATTTAAGCCATAAATTAGCAATTATGTCTTTTGAGGGAGGCTGAGAATTTATGTCCTTATTATAATAGTTCTTCCATAAACTCCATGCCAATTCAATTGGATTGTATTGACAGTGGTATGGAGGTAATCTAAGAACTTCATGCCCATGTCGTTTTTTGTCAATTAAGTATTACTTTTGGTCAATATGTAAAGTAAAATTGAACTCCAATTGTCGCTTTATTATTTTGTCATCAAATTGTACGTCACTTTTAATTAACCATTCCTGTATTTGTAATTTATTGGACTAGAAATTGGGTGGTTTATCGATAAGAACCGAATTATATGGTGCATTATCCATAATTAACACACATTTTCCATTCAATTTGGCCAAAGCAGGGATTAACTGTTTTTGAACATTGCCTAAAAATGTCACTATTGATACACTTATGATAGACCCTGTCATTATTGTCCGAGTTTAACAGTAAGTCACATCCTCGTAAAGTTTCATCCAAAAACATGAATATACATTTTTCACTACAATTTCGAAATTGTTAATATTTCCTTTAAAAGGCAATCCGCCGAAATGATATGACTCTTCTCACACAATTTTCTTCCATTCACAATTTTGTATTTATATCCCATATTTGTTAATGTCTAGTATAATTTTAAACGACTCCCAGTATAATTCAGTTCCTGCATTGCACACAGCAATAAATTATCGAAAGTAAAAAATTCCAAATTTTCTTCTTAATATCTTCCCTGAAACTCTGCTCCTCCCAAGTTAGAAATTCCTTTTCTTTATTCATATTATCATTCGGTTATTGCTGGAGTTGTGATTTTGCTTCGTTTAGATTTTTGTGTTGCATTTCAAATCTAGCATTATAAGAAATTGTTAGAAATCTGTCTAATTCTTAATACTTACATCAAAGATTTGACCAAATCTTCCAATGATGGCTGTTTTACTTAAGTTACCATTGATATCTTTTATATTAGTAGAACGGCGTTTTATAGCCTCTTTGGTTTTACTATTACCTAATACCAAAGAGCATATAATGATTATATATGCTCTTTGCTAATACTGCTTTTTAGTGGCATTTTATTAAGATTTGCTGAAGTGTCAACTTGACAATCCCGGCGACCTGGATTTTGACATTAGTTATATTTTGTAACTAAACTGTTGTACACTGCTAAAATAATATAAATGCAAAGCCTGCTCTGAATCATAAAGCAAAAAAATAGACTATACATGGTACTCTGCATGCCTAGATCTTGTTCATAAAAAACAAGAAACTATAGTTTTAAAAATATCAAGTAGCCACATGTCACTTTTAAGTCATATCACTTTTAATAAGTACGAGGTAAGTCATCAATGCAGAACTTGTATCAAATATAAGTTTAAAAAGAGTTTGGTGTGTTTTGTGTGTTGTTTGATAAAAATTGATCAATTATTAATTTATCATTATTTATTATTGCTTTAAACAATTCCAGTATGTCGATTAAACTTGACTACAAGTTATGCATTATTGACTTATTGCATACTTATTAAAAATTATATGACTTAAAATAACAAGTAGATACTTAATAATTTTAAAACAATAGTTAACTTAATAGTAGGTTCTTCCGGGTTATGCCCTGATCGTTGCTTTGAGCTTGACGTTTCGCTGCTCATGCTGTCAGCTACTTCAGAAGTTTTCTAAAGACTGTTGTTGGTGCCTTTTTGCTCCTGGTTATATACCGAGGAGTCGTTACGGTTGGCTGCTCATGTAGATCTTGTATGTTATTTGAACTTGTCGTTTTTACGCTTGGTTGCTTACGTGAAACTTGTTTATGAATGGATTGGTTTTGCAGAGCTACTTTCCATGTGTTACTAAGGCGATACCCCTCTTCTCGATTGAAATTGTTTGGATTTTTAACAATTTCTAGGGATTCCCGAATAACACGACGGGAAATGTTATTCGGGAATTCCTAGAAATTATTAAAAATCCAAACAAGTTTCAAGTGAGTAACCAAGCGGAAAAACGACAAGTCCCAATAACATACAAGATCTACATGAGCAGCCAACCGTAACGACTCCTCGGTATATAACCAGGAGCAAAAAGGCACCAACATCAGTCTTTAGAAAACTGAGCATGAGCAGCTAAACGTCAAGTTCAAATGAACGAACACGGCATAACCCGGAAGAAAATACTATTAAGTTAACTATTGCTTTAAAATTATTAAGTATACTTGCCATTTTAAGGGGCCGTGGAAGCCTGCACTCGACTAATAGTTAACTTGCTCACTAGCAATACTACAAACTACATTTTGCTATGAAATGATTTAAAAAATGTAGTAACTAATTTCTTTAAGTGATCCACTTCTACTTTCACTAAGTAAAGTTGCCTTTCTTTTTATGAAGTTTATTTGTACCCAAGTACGGTATCTGCCAAAATAAACAGTATCGAAATCTAGAGCGCTGAGGAATTGCTCATGCAAATTGCATTTGTCATATTTGGCTTACTTGTCATTAGTTGTCACCTTGACATTACGTTACAGTTAAAAATTTCGCTATCATGGTTCTTTCAACTGAAGAAAAAGTTTTATTAGTAGAGCATTTTTCCGGTCATACGGAGTTGGAAGGAATGACGGCCCAAGTTTAAAACAGATCTCAGAAAAATATCAGCAACAGTTTAACAAAGCAGCCCCCAGTAAAGCTGTAATGCTAGCGGTTGTTGCGAAATTTCGTCGCACCGGTAGTGTGTTATGCCAACGTAAAGGCTCTTCGGGTCGTCGAAGGACAGTTTGTACCCACGATAATGAAGGGCGTGTGTTTGACCAGGTCGTGCACTCTCCGCAAAGAAGCTGTGTACGAACTGCACATAAACTGAATATCAGTGAGACATCTACACGTCGTATGTTCAAATCTATTGGCGGTTATCCTTAATAGCTAATAAATAAGTAAATATAATTTTTTATTTTCGGTACTGTTTTTTGGCGAATACTGTAGTGTGACAAATAATTGTAATTAGTATCTCTAAGATATATTAGAATAGTAAATTGCTAAACATTGTTACAGTATCAAACTGCTTTAACGACACTCACGGATGAGCGAGTGCCGAATACTAATTCTGTCCGGGAAACGTCCACACTTACCCTGGAAATCGCACAAAAGAGGCTAAAGGCCACGGCTTGAATACGCTCAGGGAGATGGGCGTGGTCCTAGAAATGGTACGCCACAGGGCAAGCGTGACAGTATGTATAGGGTGTTACAAAATAAATGAGCGCCACAATATTCAACCGGGGAGAACCCACGCTTAACCGAACCTTGAAAGCCAAACGGGGTAGAATACTCAGGTACTAACTCGGGAGACAACAGTGTAGCGACAAGCACGCCAACCTACCTGCAATGCTTATACACCACTTTCGGGCTGAGTCACCCTGTAAACAAACATGCACACATACCAGGAAAAATCATAAGTCAGATACAGTAAACATATCTATTAGGCCACACTCATGGCCGAAATTTTACAGCGGTACCGACGTGGTCGGCATGTACAACAATCTTGCAATTATAAGGGTAAAGACTAAAAGAAATGAAACCCAGCTGCGAGACGCCCTAACTAACCAATATTACTCACAACTATGGCGGTCAAAGCCCAAGCGTTGGCTCGTACAACAAAAGTTAAATTTTGTCAGTGGGTGGACCCCGCCTTGATTAAACAGCGGACGGCTAATATGTTAAACTAAATTACATTTAAATACCAGGTTGCGGCAAAACAAGTTGTAAAGATAGGGCCGAGCTTAGAACACATACGTCAATGTACCAGGCTTTAAATAAGCGGCGGACGGCAAATATGTTAGTATTAATTACATCTAAATATAACAAAGCGCACGCTACCTTGATTAGTGGATTGGCCTCAATGCGTAGCGTTGCTTGTTGTAGGCGGCGACGATTACCGCTATCACTGCTGTTGTGATGTGGGTGGAAATAGCGACGTCCAAAAAATCCTCTGCATTATTTGCGGGATGAGACCTGCTATGCCCCTTGGCAATCACAAACATCAGCGTGGCAGTTAAGTAGCTCACTCGGAATGGATCCAGCCCCAAAAGACGGATTAATCAGACCAACGGGCCTCCACCATTAATGAATGGCGTAAGCCAACGAAATGGACACCACCAGCATTGCACCCAAAAACACAACAATCCACGTTCACAGCAGGCCAAGCACCGTCTGACTCAAAATACAAGCCACGATTTTAACCCAAGCTGCCTGTCTTGCGAGTGCCACATGCAACCAATAGAAAAAAAGTAACTTCGCATGACGACGACGAAGCCGTCTCGGTGCGAGAGAGATCGACTGACGTTTTTAATATTTAAAGAAAGGTATCTCACTTGCTCTTATTGACTGTGTTTCTTAAAATGTTGAAAACAAGCATTGTTACACGCGATGGGACTGACAGATGCAAATACGACTTCCTAGATATTCTAGCGGTACGCCAAGCTTTTAAATAAAGCCAGAAGCCACGTGCGTGTTTGAATTTTTGTTTGATGCAAAAATCTAACGAATTGTGTGATAAATCAAGAACGGAACGGACCTGATATACAAGCAGACTCGCCAACTTTGTACCAAAACTGCTCCAAATGGTCACGGACCTAATGCAATTAAAAATGGCCTGACAACATTGCACTTAAGAATGCTAACCCTGAAACTACAACATACAAAGAATGCGTATTACAACAACATAAAAGAAGCAATCAATTAAATATTTTTTGGCAACACCTCATTGACAAGTAATTGTCATTTGACACTTTTTATTGTTTAAATATGTCATTATTGAAAAGTTTTGTTTGTTTTTTTATAATGGACAAACTCTAGGCATGCGGAGCACTAGGTACCTTAAACACCAACTGCTGTGATCTTATGGTCAAAGTCCTACTTAAAATTTTGATGAACCTAAGGAGTTCCAACCCTAGCAAGGGATATTTTACATACTACACATCGTAGTAACATGGGGCCTTACAGGGATCGGGGATCATACTCTCGACCCTTAGATCAGTAGCCAGAATGATTAACCACTGAGCTACGGAGCCCGGCGTTACTGAAAAGTGTGAAATAAAAATGCAAAGTGATTTTTTAACAACTGAATTGCCGCAGGCCCTGGGTAGCTTGAATCAGTTGGCAGTACTTAAGTGCATTGTCAGTCTATATCAAGTTCAAGGTTAGTAGGTTAGGTTTTTTGTCATTTGACACACATTGAAGCAAAACTTAACCTACAAATCTCGAATTTGACATAGACTGACAATACATTTCAGTACTGCCAACTGATTCAGGTTATCAAAGGCCTGCTGCAATTCAGTTTTTAAAAATCACTTTATATAGCTATAAAATAAAAAAATAACTATGAATTAAAAAAGTCACTATTGTTGGTGTAGCTGTCTATGTCAAATTCGAGGTTAGTTATTGGGTCAGTTCGTATCAGACTGACGAAAAACCTAACCTACTAACTAGGGATTCTAGTCCCGGGATCTGGTCCCGGGACAGTCCCGGGATTCTACCACAAAAACCGAGTCTCGGGACCACAGCCAGAACAGGCGAAGTCCCGGGACCATGTCAACATGCGTGCGTATACTCGATATCAGAGAATTAGGACGGGTATTCACCGGCGTCCGGCGTATTACTCGTGCCTCTTGCACATTCTGCATTATTTGCGTTTTGCGTAGGCAGGAGAGGTATTATTTTCGGTAGGTTAGAATTAAACCTGTGTGTTGTTTCAGCTACATTTGTATATCTTCTTCTATTTATGTATTTGTCTGTTTTTTTTTGTTGGATTTAGATATGTGCGAAGAAGCTAAATAATTTATATTTTGGAGTTTTAAGTGTGTTCGTTATTTGTCTGCTAAAGAGTTACAATTAGAATGAATTCCGATTCGCAACCTACCTTCATTCTACATAAAAAAATAAATTTGAAGTCAATATGGCAACAATTTTATATAATGAAGATAAACAATTGGCGAAATGTAAAGTTGGTTCCTACAAAATTATCATAATCAGAGGCAGTTTGACGAAAGGATTACACAAGCACTTTGCAGTTCAAACAAAAGCAAAAGATGTAGAGCGATAACATTTTTAGTACCAAGAGAAAGCAATGACGTAGACGAGCCCCAACGCAAATTATCAGCACAGAAATACTTTATTTAACTTAAAACACTTGTTTTTCGGGACCAATTTCGGGATCTTCGGGACTAGTCCCGGGACTTGAAATTTAGCTTGTAAGTCCCGAAAACACTTTTGGTCCCGGGACTTGGAAACCCTACTACTAACCTCGCATTTGACATCGACTGACAGTGCCAGCAACAATATACTCCAATTTTTTTACAAGGTTAACATGACAACCATGCGTTGCCAACTATTAGAAGTTTAAAACACATACAAATGTAGTAAATTTTATTAATTATCAAAGAAGTGTAGCAAAAAATTATGCAGGAAACTCGTTTATAAAACGCCTTTTTTTACTTACAATTATGTGAATTTGGTTTGAAGGGAAGTTATTGAAAGAGTATTTCTACGTTATGATAACGCATTAGTTTAGCTTTATGTCTGGAAGTCGAAGTTTTTCCTATTAGCCCTAATTATATCTATCGGGTAAGTCCCGCGGTCAATCATACCCGATGTCGAAGCTCCCTGTTGGTGGTTATTTGATAATATATCCTCATTCCCGTAGGGCCACGTTGTACTTTGACTTAATCTGAGTCGTTCGTGGCCTGCTGGGCGCTTACCAGTGCGTTTGCTGCCTCGTTCATGTGCCCTGGTGACACTCTGCACGTGTGATTAAAAATTCTCAAGTGAGGTTTAATTGCCTTCTGTGGAAGGTCGTTTCGCAACTGCTCGGGTGCATCTAGCCACTGTGGGTACTTTACGACCATTTGCCCAAGGTAATTGATACCGTTAGCTTCCGACCAAGTTCGATTGCTGCTAGTTGTAAACAACACCAAATGTTCCCTGTTATCATAGTAAGGGAACCTCGCTGGATATTGGTGATTGGTGTAGCTTACCAAATCATTTTACCACGCAACATTGCCCCCGGCAAGTACTCCTCAAGCCCCCTCGAGCTTTTACTAGTGTATTTAAATGTCATTTACCGTTATTTATTATTTTTGTCCATTTAGTTACATATTTTTGTTATTTATAACTATCTGTTACCTACGTTTACTGTTTTTCCTACCGAAGATTGCAGATTTACAGTAGTATTAACTTATAGTTAATATTTTTTACACCGGATGCACCCTATTGTGTTAATATTTGCGATTGTTAAACTGCATGTATTTGATAATACACTACTGGTTATTATAAATATTTCACTATAAAGTTGTGTTTTATTTACTGCAAACTATTCATGACCTGGACGTTAAGTAAGTTTGTTTCAAATTATGCAGCTATCGACTATGCCGTGGGCACATTTGTAGTATTAAAAACTATTTGGTGCCCTTTGCAACTTTAGTTTATTTAAGCGTTTGTAAAAAAACTCACGACATCTCGAGTGAAGCGCTCCGATATGCCCATGTAGTCATGATAATTATTGTAAATTAATTGAAAACTCGTATCACCTTGCAATTTATTTTCTTGACAAGAAATTAATTTCTCCATGGCATTCATAGAGCTTTATTTTTTTTGCATTTATATTGTTATTTAAAGCATATTGAAATAACATAATGCAATATTTGAGTCAAATTTGCCATAGTCGCAAGCCGAAAATATATTTATTTCGTTCAGCAACGTTTAGGGAATTTATATATTGCATCATATCTATTTCACATTTCTGAAGTTGTGCTAAATATATAATGGACATTTCCTCATTGTTATTTTTAGAAAAGCTAAATATTTAGTGGTTACGTTCAGACCACAGCTAGTGGTCACCTTGTTTAACTAATATAAGACAAATCTTCTATAGTTTCCTGTCAAAGTAATATAATAAATATAAGAGACAACTTGGTAAAAATCCACGCTATTATCTAAAGATTCAAACATGAGTTTGAGACAATCTTAAAACGATAATATTAACTAATTCATACATTTTCAACTGTACCTCAAGATAGGTGATGACTGGTAGTATGTTGCATTACGTTGCCTTTACTAAAATTCCCATCTGTCTACACTAATCAAAGAATGCCAACGCTACTAAAAGAGACAATGATAATGTGCACTTAATTATGAGTAAATTTTTTTCAAAAATTATCGTTTTATGTACACACTATTTCTTTTTTGTTAGTAATTAGCCAACAATAAAACTGTTAATGTAATGTAAAGTATTTAGTTACTTTAACTGATAGTAAAATATTGTTCGCCTACATATAGAGGTAGTTTAAAGCCATTTCTGATGTAGAGTAAGTGCTGAATATGTTTTCATTTGACAAACAAGTGTGTTAATGAGAGCGATTAATAATCGAGATATTTTAACGCATGAGCGCTATCCAAAGAGTTAATTGTTGAGATTATTAAGCGGCGATTAACATAAGTCAGGAACAATATTTTTCCGTGATTGTATCTTATTAAATGGAGAAATTCTAATTTTATTCCATGACCAAAATTTTACTCTTAAAGTTTTGACATTAATGGTATCTTTGATTACCTATACTAAAATCGTTTATTAATAAGAAAAATCATTTACTCATAGGGGTTCTCAATAAACAATTTTCTCTACATTAATGAAACCCGTAAATAAACGATCAACTGAAAAATTATATGTCGTTAATCGCAAATTTGTAGAAATTTAGGAATATAGTGCCTGAACGCCGAAAATGAATAATTAAATATATTACAAACTGGCAGCTTTATTTTAAAGAATTTATTAAATTGTTGTGCAATTTAAACCTACAACGTTTGAAATACTTAACACCGATGCACGTACCGTATATTGTTATAGAGTTCGTCAAGTAGGACCCAATGTATAGCTATTATTAATTCCTATAGAAAATTGCATTCATATGTAGAGGTCAAGTGCTGTTTCTCATATACGTATGGTAGCAACTTAGAGTTTTTTTAAATGGACACCGTAGTAGACTCTACAGCTGTGGGAAATTTAGTTTTGGTCTTTAGATTTATATATCTACACGTACCATTTACACCAATATTGTACAAAAACAGAATCTGTATTATTTTTACACATTGATATCTTACCCTATGTAACTTCTTATTAAAATGCATTTTTAAGTAAATGATCAACCATTTTAGATATTAAAGTTTCATTTGACAACACTTCCTTTAAATATATTCACCTATCTGTAAATAATAAAGAAATGAACACTACTTTTAGCAGATGAATAGGTAATAAACATGCTTAAAAGCAGAATTATAACAACTTATCTTCATGAGACAACCGTGAAATTGTCAGTGACCAGAAGATGTCCACATTGTCCACTGCGAAGGGTTTTGTCACCTCTGTTGTGGAGCCTTATGGTGCACAAACTCTTACGAGAACTAAAGAAGGGTCTATAGTATAAGATGGTTTTAAGCTCACAATTTAGCTCTGTATGCAGTGAGAAATAATGAACAAAGTCAATTAAGGTACAGAGTTGGAATATTTTATTTAATTGCAATCTAAACTAGTTGAAGTTATTAAATGCATTGGTAATGAGATGCAGAAGCATAATTAGAAGGATAAAAAAATTAAATTGAATGGCGCAAGGGGTTGGTTATGTGCTTACTGAATGAGCGTAGAGTTATTAATAAAAGTACGGACCAGTGAAAAGCAAGCAAGCTGAAAGGTAAACGAAATCGAAGCAAGAGAAAATAGAAATTGCAAAGAACAAGAGAGAACGAGGGCAACTGATGTGAAGAACAAACAGTGACGTGTGTAAAATTGAACTCAAGTCCAGTGCATTTTAAAAATAAGTGATATAGCAGAGTAGTAATTATAAAAAAGTTGTGTGTGACGATATCAGATCGCTGTTACTTAGCAACGCGATGCTGTTTTGCAAAAGGAAATAACAATTGCTGTAAATTTGATAAGTTGGGGGCAAAATTGAGCTCCATAAAATTTATGTTTTAAAATAATAAAAATGTTTTTACCAAGTTAAAAAGTACGCCAGTTATTTATACCCATCACCAGGCAGCTGTGGTAGTGTTTGCAGCAGTTATTATAAAATTTTCCAAACCGACCTCGGCTGAACATCGGCAGCGGACACCTGGAGTTTCCGATCATCGATACCGTTCCAGTTGAGTTGTAGAAGCCAGGGTTTTCCACTACAACAGGTTATAGAGGTTTGCACGAGCATCCCGGGACTACATTTGCTGCCAGGAAACCGACTGCAAGCGGATAAAACAATCGGCGTCACCTGCACCAGTTCCGGGCCCACTTCGGCTAGAATTTCCAAAGGTAGGAGTGGCATGTTTCTGAGTGTTTGAGAGCTGGGAAAGCTAGTAAACTCTAAGAATAGACATTGTGGGAGAGATTCATCGCATCTCCGAAGATCCAATACTGTCCCAGTTTAAATAATTTGCATGGCGTCAGTAGAAATTGCGATTTTTGCTAGAATTTGATGCCCAAACAGGAAGCCTTGGACAAAAGACAACTAGCGTCATTTGACGTCACGGCTAAAACAAAATCGAAGCAGTTGCTGCTACACGGGAGTTTAATTCAATTTACCTGACGTTTCCCCGCAGAATTTCATTTTTAAATATTCAAATAAACGCTGGTTTGCACTTACGACGTTCTGTGTTCAATATGAAATTGATCAGGTTATGCAAAATCCGAATCTAGTAGAGCTATTGTACTAAAATCGCACATATGAGCTATTCTGAGACAAGCCTAAATTATTATTGCAGTTCAATAAAATATAGAAATTGGCAATTAACCATTTTATTGGAAAATTAATAAATATGTATTGTTTGAGGCTTTCGCGGTTACTCGAATTATTCTTCTTAGCATAGAATTTCGGCTTAGACCGCGTAGTATTTGTATATGAACACCCAGCATTTTCTGGCTTAATGTGCCTTGCACCTTGTGAAGTCGAGCAAAAACCCGCTCGATGGCCATGCTCTTTGGTGGCTCGTGTTGTTTGAGTATCTTGAGAACGAGGATACTTAGGCAGATTTGGCCGTTTTGCTGTTTGTGCATCCATATTCACTAACGTTTCGCAAGACCTTGCAGCTTGCATCATCAGAGTGAAAGTCGCACTAAGAACCGAAGGTCGGTGTGGAGCTATTTATAGTCCTCTGTGCCAGGCGCGCGGAGTGGCGTAACGCTGTCGCTGGTTGGTCGTCCGAGTGCAACGTAATCCGTGGGGCGTGGCCGTATGACGCAGAGTGGTTGCAACGCTTTAGATCGTGTATCACAGGGGTCCACGTTTTAGATGGCTTTAAGCTTAGTAAAACGTGGACCCCTGTGATACACGATCTAAAGCGTTGCAACCACTCTGCGTCATACGGCCACGCCCCACGGATTACGTTGCACTCGGACGACCAACCAGCGACAGCGTTACGCCACTCCGCGCGCCTGGCACAGAGGACTATAAATAGCTCCACACCGACCTTCGGTTCTTAGTGCGACTTTCACTCTGATGATGCAAGCTGCAAGGTCTTGCGAAACGTTAGTGAATATGGATGCACAAACAGCAAAACGGCCAAATCTGCCTAAGTATCCTCGTTCTCAAGATACTCAAACAACACGAGCCACCAAAGAGCATGGCCATCGAGCGGGTTTTTGCTCGACTTCACAAGGTGCAAGGCACATTAAGCCAGAAAATGCTGGGTGTTCATATACAAATACTACGCGGTCTAAGCCGAAATTCTATGCTAAGAAGAATAATTCGAGTAACCGCGAAAGCCTCAAACAATACATAACACGCCTCTACGGCTAGGAAGTTCACAACCAAACCAGAACATTAGACCAACTAAGGCAGAAGAAGGCGAAATTATTAGCGGACCTAGCCTTTCTAAAACGTTGCCGTGACAGCAAGGTCTTACCTAACTGTGTCCACATTAAACACCATCTAAGAAATCATCAGAACAACAGAATTCTCAACAATGCCAGTCTGGGCTTATTAAGATCCGAAATACAAAGAGTTAGACAGGAATTAGATAGCACAGGGTCAAGGCTGTACACCCTACACATAAAACTGGCGAACACGCTGGAGCCAACATTGTGGGAGAAAATCGACGCTATCACTACAAGACAAGCACACAACACACTTGAACAAGCAACAGCTAAGCAATCTGCCAAATATGATAAGCTAGCGCCTAAGCAATCTTCGAAACAATTGGCTACGGACAAAGTAATCGTAAACCTTAGCAACATACAACTGGATAAACAGACCACATCCTTACTAAAGAAAGGTTTTAACTTCGCCGTAGCCCCTAAGCAAATACCTGTGGAGGAGATAATATGTGGAGTGGAAGCAGCAATCCAAAAACTTCCCAGAAAAGATGCAGAAATCATCCGACAGGATGTGTCTTGTATTTTAAGAAGAGCGAAACCGCCCCGCTCCAACATCAGTAAAGCAGAGAGAGAGGCAGCTACAGCATTAAAGAAGAACAAAGACATTGTCGTTCTCAAAGCTGACAAAGGAAATGCTACTGTGGTAATGAACACTGAAGATTATAATGCGAAGATGGAAGTCTTACTATCTGATACAACTTACAAAAGTCTACACCGCAATCCCACTACCTCTCTCAAAACAAAGATAACCTCTGCCATAAAATGCTCCGATAGTATCGATCCCACTTTAAAGCACCGATTGATTCCTAGAAATGCAATAACTCCTCGCATGTATGGCCTACCTAAGATACATAAGGAGGGCGTGCCGTTGAGACCAATTGTCAGCGCGATCAATTCTCCTACACATGCTTTAGCAAGACATTTAACCAGTATACTACAGCCTCTAACTGGTAAAACAGACTCCTTTGTCAAGGATTCAGCAGAGTTTGTCCAGAAACTAAAGAACATAAAGTTAAACAAAGATGATCTCCTAGTCAGTTTCGACGTAGTATCACTCTTCACGAAAGTGCCGGTTGATGAGGTGCTAGTAATGCTCAAAGATCTCTTGCCTACAGACCAAGTTGAACTTGTTGAAATTTGCCTGAAAAACACTTACTTCAGTTGGAACAATAAAATATACGAACAAGTCGAAGGAGCGGCCATGGGTTCACCGCTATCACCTGTTATCGCTAATATCTACATGGAAGCTTTTGAAACCAAGGCTCTCGAACAAGCGCAGCTAAAACCAACTTGCTGGTTGAGATATGTAGATGATACCTTTGTCATCTGGTCACATGGACGCCAGACATTGAATCTGTTTCTAAAACACCTGAATCTGTACATCCCAACATACAATTCACAATGGAAGTAGAGGAAAATTGCAGTATTCCGTTTCTAGACGTCCTGGTGAAACGTAAATCAGATGGCAGTTTAGGACATGCAGTCTATAGAAAGATAACACACACGGACAGATATCTAAATGCTGACTCACATCATCATCCAATGCAAAAAGCAACAGTTCTCCAGACTCTGGCGACAAGAGCCGTTCGTATCTCAGACGAGGAAAATCTATAGAGAGAAAACCTACATCTGTTTGACTCTTTACAAAGGAACGGATACACAACTACCGCCATACGAAAAGCACTAGACAAGACTATGACAAAAAAGGCTAAAGAAGAATCTCCACCTCTGGAAGGCTTAGCATTTCTACCTTACGTTAAAGGCTCAACTGATAAGATAGGACGTGTCCTGCAACGATGCAACGTCAAAACTGTGTTCACGAGCAAGGAAACTTTGGGTAACGGCTTCAGATCGGTAAAAGACAAGATTCCAAGTTTAAAAACCGCTGGCGTATATCGCATTCCTTGTTCTTGCGGCTCGAGTTACATTGGACAGACAGGTCGTTCCGTTGATATAAGACTCCAAGAACATAAAGGCGATTGCAAACACAAACGCATCACAAAATCAGCCGTAGCTGAGCATACGTTTACAAATGGCACACGTTAGAATTTGAGCATGCCAGAGTACTTGCCAGAATACCTCATTACTTCCCGCGAGTGATACGTGAAGCCATAGAAATAGAAAAACATCCAAATAATATCAACAGGGAAGATGGCTTTAAGCTTAGTAAAACGTGGACCCCTGTGATACACGATCTAAAGCGTTACAACCACTCTGCGTCATACGGCCACGCCCACGGATTACGTTGCACTCGGACGACCAACCAGCGCCAGCGTTACGCCACTCCGCGCGCCTGGCACAGAGGACTATAAATAGCTCCACACCGACCTTCTGTTCTTAGTGCGACTTTCACTCTGATGATGCAAGCTGCAAGGTCTTGCGAAACGTTAGTGAATATGGATGCACAAACAGCAAAACGGCCAAATCTGCCTAAGTATCCTCGTTCTCAAGATACTCAAACAACACGAGCCACCAAAGAGCATGGCCATCGAAGGGGTTTTTGCTCGACTTCACATGGTGCAAGGCACATTAAGCCAGAAATGCTAAGGAGAATAATTCGAGTAACCGCGAAAGCCTCAAACAATACAAAATATCATTAACAACGAGGATGGATATTCAACAAATTGTGAAGGCAAATTCTAGGACAACGTGCCTAGAGCTTGCAGAAAGGTTCAGTGTGAGTGATGAAACCATTCGTTTGCACCTTCATCAGCTGGGAAAGACGTGGAAGTTAAGCAAATGGGTCCAAGGGCGTAGCCAGGGTTCCAGTTAGAGGGGGCAAAAATTTATATACACAATTAACTATTATTATTACATATTATTGTTCTTTACTTTTTTACAATTAGCAAAAATTTATAATTTAAATTAACTTGAGTTTTCGCAAACATTTTTAAGACTTTATCTTCTAGTTCCCCACTTCTTTCCAGTATTATTTTTAAGCGGTTTTCTGATATTGTTGACCGCAACCAGATTTTAGTGCATGTTGTACACGGTAGAACCAAGGAATGTGCAAAGCATATTTTAATTATGGAAAAGGCCTATTTTATTTTACTTCTGCTAGTTCCAACTCTTGCAGTTGTTCTTTTCTAAGTTTTTATTCTGCCAGAGATTGTACCACAGTTCCGCTTTATTGCTAGAATTACTCAAATTATAGCAGCGATCCAAAAAGCTTTCGGTATTTTTGTAAGTTTTCAAATATCATGTTTGTTTTCCAACTCTTTTTTCGGACAGAACCTGCACATACACACTAAGATATTGGAAGTGAAACAAATGCGCTCATTCAGCGACTACAGCTAGATTATGCCAGATATATTGATTAAGGGAAAAATGCGATTGAAGGTTTTTGCTACTGTGCCATGAATATTATCATGCAAGCCCATCATATACATTCATTAATTGACACTCATTGAATTTTGTTTTTTTTTTCAAAATAACTGTATTTGTATTTATTATTTTCTCATTATTTGCAAACCACGCTATTGCCCCGGACATTGTTTAAAACCATTCGCGGCTATCACATTGTTCAGTTCATTGCACATATTTTTTGACACTGATATTTACATCACGAGCTGCACTTCTCCCAGAACTAAATAACCATCTGTTACAACCTGTACAGCTCAATGGTATAGTATATAATGGATTGGGTCGTACGAGTTCTTTTTTCTCATTTGTTTTAATTAAAATTAGAAGTATAACTTATTATAGTTCAGTTTTCAAATATCTTGTAGAATATTAAATGTAAAAGTGATTATAAATCAACGTCTATTGCTTTTTAATTTTTTTAGGGGTGGGCAAATGCCCATCTCTGCCTCCCCCTGGCTACGCCTTGAATGGGTCCCACATGAATTGTCAAATGATAACAAATTATGTCTTACCATTTTCTTGGCAAACATTTCACGCAACGATAATGAACCTTTTCTTGATCGGTGGTTAACCTGCGACGAAAAGTGGATATTGTACTCAAATTCTAAGCACTCGTATCATTGGTTGTCTCCTACTGATTCGATATCACACTCCCAAGACTTCCTTGCACCCAAACAACATTTTATTGTGTGTTTGGTGGACAGCAACCGGAATTATCCATTATGAGTTTTTGGAAACGGGTCAAACCATCACTGCTAACTTGTATTGTGAACAGCTTCAGCGAGTACAAGCAGCACTCATCCAAAAACAGCCTTCTTGATCAAGAAAGTGGTATTCTTACAGGATAACGCCAGGCCGCATACCGCAAGAGTGACCCGAGAAAAAAATTCCGAACTTGGCTGGGAAACGTTACCATATCTTCCCATCCAACTGTTCAGGTCTTATTTAAGTAATAGGAATCAATATGTGGTATTTGATAATTCTAAATCAGAAGAGTAAATTGTAAACTCTGGTGTGCCGCAAGGTGCAAATTTAGGCCCCTTGCTATTTTAAATTTTCATAAACGATTTGCCAAAATGTATTATTCACTCTGAATGCTTAATGTTCGCAGACGACCTTAAACTGTGGGAATCAATTAAATCAACAGATGATTGTGAGGAATTAAATGATGATTTGAGCAGATTAGTACAATGGACATTTGAAAACGAATTGCCTCTAAATATCAGCAAATGCTTTATTTTAACGTATACTAGGAGACTCCAACCAATTACTTTCAACTATATAATGACCGGTGTAAACCTAAATAGAAAGCATGAGACAGTGGATTTAGGAATACTGTTCGACAATAAAATGAGTTTTCAAAAACATATCTCCACAATGAAAAATAAAGCTAACAGAATGTTAGGCTTTATAATGCGAAACTCGAAGGGATTCCGTAACATTAACACTTTAGTAACACTTTATAATTGCTACATTCGTTCTATCATGGAATATGCTTCTTTAGTGTGGACACCATCATATGCTTGCTGCATAGACGAAATCGAGAGTATCCAAAAACGGTTTTTAAAAATACTAACTATTAGAAGAATTGGATTTTATCCTTTATTGACATCTTACACCACATTATTAAGTCGGTATAATATATTGTCTCTAGAAAAAAGAAGATTTGTTAAATCGGTAACGTTTATCAGAAAGATCATTGAAATGAAAATAGATGGCAATTTAGATTTTATTAAAATGTTTAGCTTTGTTGTGCCTAGAGCTGGCAGCAGAAATAATACATTATTTTATCTGCCATTTTTCAGTACCAATATTTTGATGCATTCGCCATTGCATAAATTAGCGCGACATTCCAACGCAGTATATGAACATATTGATTTGTTTTCGTCTAGTTTAAAAATCTATTACAAAAAATGTTTAAAAATTATCAAGGATGGCCATTTAAAACAACTATTTAGAAGTTAGTTTCTATGACTGCCTGGTTTTATTCATTTGTTTTTTAATTATTTGTTCATTACATTAATGTTTAGTTTAACAATAATTTTGTTTTATTTTTTTTCTGTTTTGTAATCTAGTTATGCTTTTGTTTATGCATTATTTGTTATTAGTTTTGCTTTATAATATTATGTTTTTTAGTTTTAATTTCTTCTCTGTAATTGGGTGTATACCTGTTAAGAAGGAGAATTAAATAAATAAATAAATATTCTCCTGACATTTCGCCAAGTGATTACCACATTTTTTTTGTCTCTTGACAACTGTATGAGGCATAGGCAGTTCAAAACTCGAGTTGATGTAATTGTTTGGCACGGTGATGTCGTATTTTAAATAAATTACTCCCTCGGGATTTTAACTATTTATTTGAGCTTACTTACACTAAGCCACAAGTTAACACAATGTTACCCTGCAAGGGAGCTGTACCGTACTACCTAAATTTTACATTTTGGGCTCGGTGCTAAATTTTACCCCACCCTGGTCACACTTTAAATGTTGGCGTAAACATACCGCCTACCTTGAAAGCTCCTCAGCTTTCAACATTGAATTTTAAGTATTTATCTAAACTACTTATATGCTAAGAACTATATACACACTGAATTCTATGAATATTTTTGTACAACAAAATTAAAATTATCTGAATATAAACACTTCTGTCCGTATGTCCATACTTACATATTGTAACTATTTGCAATCGGACGAAACTAGTGCACTGCTGCTTAAATGTGCACCATCAGTTATCAAGTAATGCGCACACCTTTGTCACTGCACGTTTTACCACACCGTTGGATGTTTTGATGGAGACCACACGCACGACACCGTTGGTCCAGGATGTGTCGCTTCAATTCGCCCCATTGGCCAGTTCAGTGGTGGTACCCCCTCCTCACGAAGGATGACAAGATCTCCAGCCTTTAATTGAGGTTGCTGCGTTCTCCACTTTGTATGTTGCTGAAGATTGGATAGGAACTCTTTCGACCATCTTTTTCAGAAGTGCTGACGTAGCTGCTCCACTAATTGATACCGTGATAAACGGTTCGTAAGTACGTTCAACAGCGATGGTTCTACTGGAGCTGTTAGTGGGCTACCAATCAGGAAATGACCTGGGGTCAATGGCTTCAGATCATTGGGATCATGATTTAGGGTTGTGATAGGTCGTGAATTTAAGCATGCCTCGATTAGGGTTAGGAAAGTATACATTTCCTCATATGTCAATATAGAATTTCCTACGACTCGCTTAAAATGATGTTTCATTGATTTTATACCTGCCTCCCAAAGTCCGCCAAAATAAGGCGATCTGGGAGGGATGAAGTGCCAATTTATCCGTTTTGCTGCCAGCAAATCAAAAACTAAACTAAATTCTTTCAAACCAAACAAAGCCTGCAATTCCTTTAACTCTCTATTTGCACCGACAAAACTAGTGCCATTATCTGAATACATGTTTGCTACATTACCTCGTCGAGAAATAAATCTCTTTAAAGCATTCAGAAAAAACTGACTAGTTAAGTCAGCTACTAGTTCAAGGTGAATGGCTTTAGTAGAGAAACAAACGAATAGTGCGATAAATGCCTTGACTGATCGTTTACCCCGGCCACGACCTTCCTTTATAAAAATTGGACCGGCGTAATCCACTCCGCAATTTATAAATGGACGTCCAATTTTAATACGTTGCCTTGGAAGATCACCCATAAGCGGGTAATCATTATTTTTGTTTGCATTTGCCCGAAGGCATTTCATACATTTGTGTATGATTGATCGGACTGTGTTCCGACCAGAAATTGGCCAAAATTGTTGACGTATTGACGCCAATGTCAATTCTGGAGCAGCATAGAGTTGATTATAGTGTTCCTGTTTAATTAATAACTTCGTCACATGGTGCTTTGATGGCAACAAGATAGGATGTTTTCTGTTTATTGATAAATTTGCGTTTCTGAGTCTACCGCCTACCCTGATTAAACCATTGCTGTCTACGAACGGGTTTAATGAAATCAATTTACTCTTTTGATGTAGTTGACCGACAGATTACAGCTGTCTTAATTCAACGTCAAACTCGGCTCTCTGAACTAGTTTAACAATTTCATTTGAGCTAACTGCAGTTCATTGCTTTGTAAATTACCCGTTTGTTTGTTTTTTGGATTTTTTGAATTGTGTATGAATCTTAATATAAATGCCATTGTCCTTTCTAATTTTGAAAATGAAGAAAACCTTTCCATAAAACTTAATAGGTTGTCTTGGCGAGTTGCAATTAAAGTAACCTTTTTTTAATTCCAAATCTGTCCCTTGCAACTGGTTAAATTTAGGCCATGTATTAGCTTCTTGATTTAACCAATGTGGCCCATGCCACCATAACGATGAGGTCGCAAGCGTATCGGTCGATACACCTCGTGACAATAGATCAGCAGGATTATCACTGCTCCTAACATGATGCCAATCAAACGTGTTTGTGAGTTTATGGATTTCGCTTACGCGATTGGTAACAAACGTTTTCCAATTACTTGGTTCGGCACTCAGCCATGAAAGGACAATGGTAGAATCACACCAAAAATAATATTTTGCAATCTTAAGATCTAATGTTTTACTAATTTTTTGAATTAGTTGGGCTAATAACAATGCACCGCTCAGTTCTAGTCTAGGTAAAGACACGGTTTTTAATGGTGCAACCCTAGTTTTTGCACATAATAAATGCGTGGAATAATCCCCTTGGCCGTTTTCAGATCTAATATAGACCGTTGCGCCATAAGCAACCTCAGAACTATCACAAAAACCATGCTTCTCAAATATGATAGGCTCCTGTACAGAGACTACACACCTAGGAATATTTAATTTATATTACTCGATGAAGTTTGCTACAAAGTTGGTCCACTGCAGTTGTATATGATGTGGTACAGCGTCATCCCAACCAATTTTTTCCGCCCAAATTGCTTGTAAAATAATTTTGGCAGTTATTAATACTGGACTAATTAAACCCAAAGGATCAAAAAGTTGGGCAATAGTGGATAAAACTGATCGTTTGGTCACCTTTGTTGGTTTTGCACACTGCATTATTTTATACTTTATTGTATCGGAATGGTTATTCCACATTAATCTTAGTGTTTTTGTATCAGCTTGTTTGTCAGCGTTGATGGTTTGATTTTCAGCAGAATCAGCGTGACTTTGTGGGACTAAATCTGCGTTATTCGAGTACCACTTTTGAAGTTCAAAACCTCCTCTAAATAATGCCTCTGTCAGTTCGTCGCGGATGGCTTTTAATTTTGTGACTGAATTAGCTCCAGATAATACGTCATCGACATAAAAATCCTTTAATATTACGTTATAAGCTAAAGGATAGTTTAACTTTTCGTCTTCAGCTAATTGTTGAAGGCAACGAACAGTTAAAAATGGTGCACATACTGTGCCATACGTGACAGTGTTTAAACGGTATGTTTTTATAGGTTCGTCTGCAGTGTTTCGCCATAAAATTTTCTGAAAATTCCCGTGAGTACTATCAACAACAATTTGTCGATACATTTTTGTAATGTCAGCCGTAAACACATACTTATGAATTCTAAATCGGGTGACAATAGAAAACAAGTCTTGTTGAATTGTAGGACCAACTAACAATGTGTCATTTAAACTCACTCCGGTTGTTGTTTTGGCTGAACCGTTAAACACTACTCTCAATTTTGTGGTGACACTTTCAGTTTTGATTACCGCATGGTGTGGCAAAAAGTATGCATTTAGATCATTTGAAATTTCGTTTGAAGGCGCTAATTCCATGTGTCCTAACTCCAAATATTCTTTAATGAACGAAGCACAATTTTCCCTTAAATCAACTTGTTTTTTAAATTTGCGTTCCAACGCATAAAACGTTGTAATGCATTGTCCCTTGACAGTCCTAAATTTAGATGTTCTAGTTTGAATGGAAGTTGTACCACAAAACGACCTTCGTTGTTGCGCCTATGGGTATCTAAGAAATGCTGTTCGCACAGCAATTTCTCTTTTGTTAAATTCCTTTCATCCTTGCCGTCTTCTATATCCCAAAATCTTGTTACATGCTGTTCTAACGTATTTAATGTAAGATTACAAGATATATTTGAAACAATTTGTTCGCTACTAATTGTGCCCCCAAAAATCCAACCTAACTTGGTGTTTTGTAAATATGGTTGTCCCCTTTCTAATTTCATTTGCTCTTGACAAATTAAACCCCAAAACAATTCTGCACCTAGCAGCAAATCAATTGGACCCGATACGTTAAAGTTGGGATCCGAAAGCTTGATACCTTGTGGAATTTTCATTGAAGATGCATTAAAACTAAATGATGGCAAGTTTTCTGTTATTTTTGATAAAACTAAGCAATCTACATTTGTTACGAAGTTGCTTATACGTGATTTAATTTCAACGTTTATTCGCTCAGTCACCTTACTGTGGGATTGATTGATGCCAGCTATGGGCAAATCTACAGATATTGTAGCAAGACCTAACTTTCGACATAACGATTTTGTTATAAAATTTTATTGCGATCCAACATCTAAAAGAGATCGACATAGGTGCAAATTGCCGTGGACATCGGTAAGATGAACGAGTGCAGTTGACAATAAAACTTGACTCAACCAATTATTGTTTTGGCAATGGGCATTTATCAGTGTATTATTTTCATTGGATTCAGTACTTGACCTTGAAGGGCCTGCTACTGAATCTAACTGAGTAATTATTTTATTTGTGTAATTGTTGTCTTGTGTATTTTCTTTTGGCTGTGTATTTAGATGCAGCAATGTATTATGCCGTTTATAGCATATCCTACAATTGCGTGCAAAACAATGGCTTGCGGTGTGATTTGCCTTGAAACAATTCAAACACAACTTTAATGTTTTTATTTGATTGATTCTGCTTTCAACGGGCAATTTTAAAAACTGATCACACTGATGAATTGAATGGTTAGTTTTGCATAACTGACAATTTTTAGTACTTAGAACTTGAGCTGTTGTGCAATTGGAATTCTTAAAGCGTCCCTTTGAAAATTGGTTTGATTTATTTACAGGTTTGGTTAAATTTAATGATTCTAATAATTGACCTCTGTGTTTTAAGAACTCAATCATGTCGTTTATTTCCGGGATATCTTTTGTTAAGCTTGATTCCCATTCCCTTTTTGTTACAAAATCGAATTTTGAGGTAATTAAATGAATTAATAAAGAATCTGCCAATGGGCTTCTTGCTAAACCTAAGTTATTTAGTACCTTAAGATTAATAACTATCGAATCTATTAAATTTATAATTTGAACGAAAGAGTCCTTTGTTATAGTAGGTAAGTTAATTAATGCGCTTATGTAATTTTTGATTAGTAGCCGTTTGTTTTCAAATCTAGCCTTTAATTGATCCCAAGCGATTTCATAATTGTCGGCTGTTACACTTAACGGTTCTATTAATCTAGCCGCTTCGTCTTTTAAATATGAATTTAAATAAAAAAACTTCTGCACCCTTGATAATTTATCGTTTTGATCAATTAACGCTGAAAATGTTTCATAAAAAGAATGCCATTGGCTATAATCGCCTGCAAACACAGGTAAATTTAGCGAGGGAAGTTTTAGTTGATTTTCAAATTGGACGCTATTAATGTTATTGCTGCTCGTTGCCGAGTCTTCCTTATGACGAACTGCGCTTGCCGCTTGTGAATGTTCTTCAAAAAAAATATTTATTCGGGCCATAAGACTAAAATAATCGTTTTCGAATGAGATTCGATTGTTTGTTTGACTATCATCGCCTACAAGGTCTTCAATTTGATCTTGTGTTTGTTCGTACTCATCAAAAATAGTTTCACTTTTTGAAAGCCGTAATTTTAAATCAACAGCACCAGTGTTGTCGTTGCAAGTTTTAAAAAATGTGTCCAACCTTGTTAAACGTGCCTTTATCTTGCCGCGCTTTGAAATTAAACCTCTTAGTTCAGTTTCCATTTCTGACACTCAACGAAATTATTGGAAATTACAGAAGTAATACAAAATGAAATTCAACTTGAATGAAATGTGCCGGCAGCCACATACAAAGAAAAGTATTTAAATAACGGAAGTGGCAAAGGAAAGGATTAGATGTATTCTAGCCCAACTGACCTCCAGATTTTCCTTTGTTCAGTCACGTCCTATGCTGATGGTCGGTCCGATCCTACGGTGGACAAGTGCGTCTCAGATGTTGACGTTGAGGTAGAAATTTGCCTTCCCTTGGAAGCTGCTTCTGTACCCCAGCTTGTGATCAGAAACCATGCAACTCTTGATATTCTTGTTATATTAATCGATTTTGCCGTGATTAACGATATCCGGCTGCGTCGAAGGACCAATGTTTGGTACGGTTATGTCGTATTTTAAATAAATTACTCCCTCGGGATTTTAACTATTCATTTGAGCTTACTTACACTAAGCCACAAGTTAACACAATGTTACCCTGCAAGGGAGCTGTACCGTACTACCTAAATTTTACATTTTGGGCTAGGTGCTTAATTTCACCCCACCCTGGTCACACTTTAAATGTTGGTGTAAACAGTAATAAATGCAGTCCGTCAATTTTTCAATTCAAAATCCATCGAGTTCTACAATACCGGCATACAAACATTGGTGTCACTTTGGCAAAACGTCATTGAGTGTAATGGTAATTACTCCGATGAATAATAGTGTGTTATTGTTTTTTAATAAATATTTATATTTTATCATCAAGAAACGCACGAACTTTTTTAGTTACCTGTACATACAGCGAGCATTAGAGGCACTAAGAAATACAATGGATGTTGGAGTGAAGATTCAAGGAGAAAAGATCCATGCGTTAAGATACCTACGCTGACAACATCGCACTCATTACATATAACGAAAAAGACCTAGAACTAGCATTAAATGAAATAGAAAGAACACTGCTAGAAAACTACAAAATGGAAATAAATAAAACCTAGACCGAGGTAATGATCTGTGAAAAGAATTACGGAGGGAATATAAATATAATCATAGTAAATACAATTATAGAAGAAGTAGACAAGTTCCCCTACCTAGGTAGTACAATAACCCGCGAGGGGCGAAGCATACAAGACATAAAATGTAGAATACAACAGGCAAAAAAGGTCTTCTATAACAAGAAGAACTTACTAACATCAAACAGCATCTCAATAACAAGCAAAAACAATTCATAAAAACATAAATCTGGGCGTGGAACTATATGGATGTGAAACATGGACTGTGGGAAAAGCTGAAAAGAAAAGATTAGAAGCATTCGAAGTATGGATCTTTAGAAGAATGATGAGAATTAGCTGGATCTATAGAACAAACGACGAAGTTTTTCGAAGCGCTGCAGAAAAAAAAACGACTGTGTAAACACATAAAGAAGAGGCAAGATCAGCTGATAGGGCACATACTTAGACGAGATGGATTAATGAAGACCATAATAGAAAGAGAAATACAAGGAAGAAATGCTCGAGGAAGGCCGCGTCTCCAGTATATCAAACAAATTATGGAAGATGCGGAGTGTAACACTTATGAAGGCCTTAAAAGAACGGCAGTGAACCGCCAAGAATGATTAGCTGTGACAAACCAGCCTACGAGCTGAAGACTTAATGGATGGATCTCTATTTCTGTCTAACGCATACAAAGCCCATAAACTGAATTCTAGCTCATTTGACTGCCTATGTTCACATTATCCAACACCAATCTGTATGCACAGGGGCGCAGGAAGAGGGGGGGCAAGGGGGGCGATTGTCCCCTCATAGAATATATCGGAGGGGCAAAGACTACAATTTGCCCCCCCCCCTGGTATATTCTATGAGGTTTTTAAAAATTTGTATATAGGGTTTTTCACATTAGTCCATACGAGATACTAAATTTCCTTGATAAAACGCGAACAATTTGTTAAATACGTCTTTATTTTTAGGTCGACAGCGGAGAAGAGTCAATTTTTCATTCATACGGAAATGCAAATGCCAAAATTCTTAGGAAATCATTGGTAACAAGCATTGTCACTAGGCTTACATAAACTTCTGGTTATTTTTGTGGTGAGGTTTGGTTCCATGTCGACAGGTTGACAATTGTTTATTTTAAATTGTAGCTTTGGCTCTTATAAACTCCAAATGTGATTTTTTAATTTGGTTTTTAAGGTCGGTATTGCATTAAAAACAATTGCAATTTATAATAACTACAATTTAAATTCATTACGGTGTCAACCAGTCAACATGAAACCTAACATCATTGAAAGAATAATAACTAGAAGTTTATGAATCAACACAATGCAATCTAGTGACAATGCTTGTTGTCAATGGTTTCCCTAGATTGCATATGAAAAAAAATCTGGTGTGATACACTCACACAACTTCCTTTTACAGTGATCTTATAATTAGTCAAAAATTTCATTTTTAATTTTTACCATTTGTTAAAAATTTTCAAAAATTACAAATTCTACAAAAACTGTACAAAATCGAGTGTTAGTTGAAGAGACAAATTTTCTCTAGAATTTTAAGGTGAATTCAAAAATGTAATAATATACCGGGTGTTCTATTTAAAATAGGAGTTAATAAAAAAAATAGAAAAAAAACAAAAGAAACCCACTTTAGAAGTATTCAACTGGAAAATCACCTATCTCACATCAATACACATTAAAAATGTAAGAAAAATGTAAAATTTAAAAAAAATCGTTAAAGCTGTTTTTGAAAAAATCGAAAAAAACTGAAAAATCACAAGAGTAAACACCTACTTCCGGTTATGCGATTTTCTTCAAAAGCTTGCTGTCTCATCTACATAGTACACAAAACTTACATATGAAGTTTCAACGCCATACCTCTTTTGGTTTTTGAGATATTCTGTTCACAGACAGACACACAGACAGACAGACAGACACACAGACAGACAGACAGACCAATGAAAAAAAATATGTTTTTTGGGATCAGGGGACTCTAAATCGTGAAGATCCGTTGAAAACTCAATTTCGAATTTTTGGGGTGAATACAATACTTCCTTTATAGTAAAAGGAAGTAAAAAAGGATGTCTAGATATAAAACAAATTCAAGTGGGCAATTCAATGATTACACATAAAAAAGATTTGGCTAATGAGTTTAATAAGTATTTTGTAGAAGTTGGGGAGAAAATGGCTGGAGATGTACCTAAACCACTTAACAAAGTAGGGAAAAGAAAAGCTTCAAACAATACAATTTATATGCATCCCACAGATTCCTACGAAATAGAAAAATGTATTAATAATTTGAAACTTGGTAAATCACCTGGACTAGATAATATAACGTCAGAAATTTTAAAGTTAATTGTTCAGTATATAAAGGAACCTTTTGCTTACATAATGAATAGAATGTTAGAAACAGGTATTTATCCATCTGCCTTTAAAGTGGGCGTAGTTAACCCCTTATTTAAGAAAGGTGATAAATTAGACATTGGCAACTACCGGCCAATTTCTCTTATTTCGAATTTAGCTAAAATAGCAGAAAAAATAATAAAGCAGAGAATTCTAAAATATTTAGATAAATATAAATTACTGTCAAACCGACAATTCGGGTTTAAACAGGGTATATCAACAGAAAATGCTATTGCTCATCAAACAGATAATATTTATAAGGCTTTAGACGCAAAAAGATGTGCTTTAGGTGTGTTCTTGGACTTAGCAAAAGCTTTCGATACGGTAAATCATAATGAATTAATATCAACATTGGAATCGATGGGTTTTCGAGGAATTTCTTTAACCTTAATGGAAAACTATTTAAAAAACAGAACACAGTATGTAAAAATTGCGGATGAACTGAGCAACCCTCTAGAAGTTAAATGTGGAGTTCCACAAGGCACAGTTCTCGGTCCAATTTTATTCTCTATTTATATTAATGATCTGTTGTGTTTAGATACCGTGGGTAATATTTCAGCATTTGCGGACGATACCGTAGTGCTATATACTGCGGATTCGTGGGAATCATTAAAAATCTTAGCTGAAAAGGATTTGCAATTATTAAAAAACCTGTTTGATCAAAAAGTATTATCGGTGAATTTTAAGAAAACCAAATTTATAGCTTTTAGTTGCTATGTAAATAAAAAGATAACATTTGATAAATTAATTATTCGAGGTGGTAAAACAATTTACGAGATTGAGGAAGTAAAAAGTATAAATTATTTAGGAATAATAATAGACCAAAATCTTAAATGGGATGTACATGTAAATTTAATTTAAAAAAAATTGAGATCTATCTTATTTCATTTCAGAAAACTAAAACAAATATTGGATATTAAATTCTTAAAAATTATTTATCATTTATTGGTCGAATCCCACTTACAGTATGGAATTGTTGGCTGGGGGGGCATATTAAAATACCATTTGATTAATTTAGAAGTTCTTCAAAAATATTTTTTTAAAGTTATATTTAATAAAGACCGTACATTTTCAAGTGATGTGTTATTTAAAGAATGTAATTTGCTAGATATCCGTCAGTTATATTGCTATAAAATACTTGTTTTACAACACAAAACGAGATATAGCTTAAAAGATATCGAACATGAGTATAATACACGATATAAATTTCATGCTCAAACACAGGTTGAAAATTCCAGCAAAACTATTGGACAGCGTTCCTACAACTATATTGCGCCACGAATCTACTCTATGCTACCTCATTCAATTAAAAATTGCAGTAACAATAAAACATTTAAAGCAAAAGTTAAGGCCTGGATGCAAAATATGCCTAGAAATACTATACATGACCTTATTGACATAAAAAATACATAGACTAAGCACCAATCAGTATACTAAAACGGAAAAAAACGAAATTTTTCATTACTACCACTGATCTCCATACAATATTTAGATATTAAAGCAATAGTTCACGCACAAGTTTTAACTTCTGTGAGCTTATTCGGTTATGTCGTTTATTTCTGAAGTTTTAGCCTGGGGTGGTTACATTACATACTTTTACATTTTACATTTGTTTATTGTCCAGTTTGTGGAAAAAAATGTAATTTTCTTTAGAAATAAATGAATTATTATTATTATTATTATTTTCGAACTGTAAAATATAACGATTTTTGTATCTGTAATAAATTTGTGTAATTCCAGTTACAACTAGTTCTGTTCATTCTGGAAGTTTCTCCTGTAACGTTTCAATTAGTCATAATCAAATGTTATGGGCACATAAAATTTCGCATTTTTCAACAATAGAAAAGTTTCCGTGCGCTCGATACTGCAAGTTCGTCCTTATGCGCGGATGAATCGACAGATCGTCCGCCGCGCATTCCCGTCTCTGCTTTGATGCAAGAGAAGGGAACTTGACAACGTATAAAACCAAAAATTGTTCCGCGAACTGAGGAGATTTTGCGAGAATTATTCCCGTAAAGCAAACTTCGCTTCTTCAAGCCGATTTCGCGGCTCCAATTGAGGAAGGGCTTTGCTCCTACCTCAGCTGGGCCAGAATTATACCAGAATTCTCTAGAAAATTCAGACCCAGCTCCCTGAACGACATCCCCGACCCGCTCCATGAAGTTCATAATTGTTTAAATTAAGCCGATGCATCCTGGAATTCGGGGCGCGTCAATAATAGCTAGCTCATCTTCACGAAGCTGCACCACTTTTTTAATTTCAAATAGCACAAACTTGAGATCGGGCTACGCTACGTTGAAATAAGTGTTGTAGCTTAGTCGTTTTAAATAGCGCACACCTGCGATCGGGCTTATTTTATACTTACGATTTGGAATAATTTATACATTGATTTATTTTTACAATTAAGGTTTGATATGCACATAGTGTTGAATAAATGTAATTTCTGTTATTTGATATTCTTTAAATCAATCAAGGTATAAATATAAAGCGGACCTGCCTATTCTGAGCTACCATTTATAAGGGCGAAATTAATTAATGCTATTATTAGATAAATATACAAGGTAGCTTTGCACTCCAAACGACGGCACTGTGCAATCTTAATTTCGCCTGCTAATGTTGGTAATTTGATTCATATCTTCTTGATTGAATATTAATCGATCTGGATTTCGCCATTTTCCCCCCTGTAAAATTCAACTTCCTCTACTTTAAGGAATGAGTGACCATTATACGTACGTAATAACTCCATTAGTTGTAAATTTTATAAACGGTTCTTCTGTTGGCAAACATACAATATGTAATCCATTAAATGGAACACAAACGTATCCCGTAAGTTTCTCTTGGTTATCGTCGTAAATATCTATAAGATATTGTTTAAAATACCCTTTTAAGAAGTATACACTTTTGTTTCCATCTTTTTCTGCTCCTGTCTGTCTACCAGTCTAACTGTTTGCTTTCCTGTCCGCCTGTCTAACAGTCTGCTTACCTACTTGTGTCAATAAAGAAAACGAATACAGCAGCAGAACTTATTAAAACTAAAAATATTACAGAAAGGTCGAGCTCTTAAGGAAGGTTAGTTCCTTTACTTTTTATACTTTTGACAGCAAATTTTTGTACGCTTCTTTTATAGACTTTATTTCAGCTAAATAATCTAGTTTTCTTTTTTTAATTTCTATTTCTTCCAGTTCCAATTTTCGCTTTCTTGCACTTAATACCTGGACAGGCGATAGTGAAGTTATTTCTTTAATTGGATAATACGTAAGCCTTTGTGTTATGTTAGTCATTTTTCTTAAGACCTGCGGGATAACTTAATATGAACCGGTTAACAGAAAACGAAGTAATTTTCCATCACCAAGCAGGCAGCGAACAAATTACAAAAACATCTGTTTACCAGTAAATCGCCCCGATCCTACAAGAATTTAAAAGAAAACCGTTACAAAAATAAAACAATAAATCGCGGCATGCTCACTCAAAGGAGCACCAATTCTCAAGTGCAATAAAGGACCAACGGCTCACCAAAACCTCAATAAATCCGGAAGCCGACAAAAACAGCGCCGCGGCAAACGAAACTCCGAACGTGCGACCAAATTAATAATCCAAGTTCAATCACTAAAACGCTCTTAAAACAGAGTGCGCCCAATCAAAACCCCACATAAGGATACCTGCCGATAGGAGGAATAAGCCGCCACCTGATAAAACAACGTCCAAGTCTCTAGCACACATACAGGTCGATTAAAAATAACTTTTCCATCAGCCAGCAAAAATATCACCGCTCGTAATGCGGGCGATGGTTGCAAGTAAACACTACAGAAATTTCGAAGTACACGGCGGCCCGGCGAAGACGTATTTTCTAACGGTTAAATCAGGACACAAAGCCGCTTACATCCGGCTAAATATTACACATTAAATTATAATTAACGGAAGGAAGCATCCCCAGGAAAGCGTGAATAGTCTCAAAATTCATAGAAAATTAGCGCGCAACCAATCGAAGCAAAATAACTTCTTAACATACGCAATAAAAGTAATGCTTAATTAAGTTTTACGCCGAACACGGAATTAAAAAATTCCAAATTCAACTAATCTTTACCAAACCTAGCAAATTGGGTGTCGTTAGAATCGACATTTCAACCACTATTGATCGCAACTCAAATCAAGTCGATAATTGATCACGCCGCTCAATTAAACGCTATAATCCGAAATACATCAAAAACGGGCAAAACATCCCTTCTACTTCGACCAATGAGCTGCGAGATCGCGTTTGACAAAGGACTGGCTCCTTTAAATAGTCAGACGCTGGCAGTAGGAAATCACTCAATCCAGGAGAGTCCACCAGCAGCCACTTCAGCTCCAGGACTCAACTCCAGCCTTAGAAGCTTCTCCAGGACCTCCAGCCTTCTAGGACTCAATCCAGGAGAGTCCACCAGCAGCCACTTTATCTCCAGGACTCAACTCCAGCCTTAGAAGCTTCTCCAGGACCTCCAGCCTTCTAGGACTCAATCCAGGAGAGTCGAACCAGCATCAACTCAACCCAGCTAGCAGCTCCAGCCTTCCAAGGATCTACCAGCCCCAGCCCTCTCCAGAGCCTATCACCTACGTGGACTTAGGGCCAATCCTCCGCATTGGACTCTGCTGCCTGCCGTCTTCGGAAAAATTTGGGAAGTCGAGCCACTTCCGCCAACCGCCGCCTCCATGGATACCCCCAGGTCTGATACGTAAGCCAGCCCGGAACCATTGGAGGTTTCCTCTCGCGCCCGCCGCCTGACATCGAGCCTTGTGTTCCAGGAAGCGCCGCCACGAGGAATTATTCGGCCCATCGCCCAAGACGCCCCCTGCCTCCCCCTTGGCCCAGATCGCCCGCGCCCGGATCCAGGAGCTACACCGGCCCCCTCCGTACTGGGAGGGACGCCTGCCGTCAGGGAGTCCACGAACGCCGACAAGGGCGCTCACCCCGGATTTCGTTGGCTTCACGGACGAGAGCGATCCGGAGCTCGGCACCCCACAGAGGAGCCCGTTGGTGCAGCACCTGTGAGACGCACCTTTTGCCCGGCTGCGCCGCCCGCCGACCCCCCAGGCTCCCCGTCCACGGATCCTCAATTGGGACCTCGAGGTGCGACTGACGGACGCCGAGGAAGCCGAGCTCGAAGCCCTGTGGCAGGCTACCTGCCCAGATAGCAGCCCACGTCGCGGCCCCCGCTGGCGACGGACCACCCGTCCCCGGACTCCCCTAGCGGAAGCCCGACCCCGCGCCCCGGCAACGCCCCGCTCCAGCCGCCGTCCCCGAGAGGCCTACTCGATCCGCCGACGTCCAAGGAGAACTTCCCAGCGCCCGCTACAAGCCGTGCCCCGGACTGCTTCCCGGAAGGACCGGACTACGTCCAGGCCGCGTTCCCCGCCTCCGGCCAGTAGGAAAGGCCGCCCCATCACCTCCCGCGCCACCAGCGCCCGAGTCTAGATGACTCTTTGTGTATATATTTCTTTTCGTGTTTTTTTTGTATATATAATATTAAGTTTTGTTTGTATGTATCATAGTGGCCGTAGAAATAAAAGTATTAAAAGTTTACACCAATCAATTAGCAGCATCGACCAGGGTAACGCCTACACCCCTTCTTATGCTGACGCCATTGTAGAATCTACCGCTGAGCTTAGACGTAGGCTTGTTAAACTGTACTCGTATCAACCAACCCCAAGGCAGTAATATTTACATTCGGTGCTATCGTAGAGAACAGTGTTGTGGATTGGGAAAAGAATGTCTCTCCAGCCTTAATATGGCACTTTTGTATTACGTTTATGTTATCCTCGTGTGAGACGCTGTCTACAATTTCTATATAATTAACTGGTAAATGGTAAAAAACTGCAGGCGGAGAGGACGTAGTTTATCATTTTCTCGTGTTGTTCTTGTTTATCTGGCAGTTTGATTTGCACTTCGGTCAACTTTCTTGTATTTTTGTTGCCCCGGAACACTTATTGTAAAACATCAACAGCTTTTCTGTTAACTTGGTCCACATAGAAGCGATTGGCACAGAATAAAACGGTGCATCTTGATTGCAGTCCTTCCGAGGGTGGAACACATTACCTATCTTATAATTGTATATTGCTGTTTCCAATCTTGCAATTCCGTGCTCTCTAGCCAAAGAAAACGTAAATGTTTCTTTTAATCGTACATCTGGAAATTTGATAAAGTTAATAATATGGTTTCCGATTTCCTTGTTAACTCCTGGACTTGTAACTTGGCAAATAAATTTGTTATATATCTTAACTCTGCAATTTGAGTTCATCCATATTAGACAGTCAATCCCAACTGTTTTACCGCTGTCTACAATCACATTACAATTTTCCTGGTACTCCCCTTGGAGGCAATGTGATTAGTCATTAAGTAAAAATGGCAGCAGTTTTGTGTTATATCCATATCCATAAGGTAAAAGTCATCAACTTGGAGCTGTTTTAATATTCCAGGTAATTCATCCAACAGAGTTCCCACTTTAACATTCGCTTGTTCAACAGGCCTCAACAAGTCTGAACAGATCTTTTCACACAACTACGTTCCCAGACAATGACGTCATCACCACATCCGGTGCCAATTCTCGGGAAACCACATCTGGCGACGCGATATGCCTCTATTAACACATGCGCAGAATTTTAATTTACCGAAATCTATATTAGTTCATTTGAATTTACCGCAAAAACCTGCACAGACACCTGCCACTGGCCCCTCTCATTAACTACATTCAGCACAAATTCCCAGACAAACACCCACACATCTGGCTCACATCTGGTACAAATTTCCAGACACTGATAATGGAGGTCATTGACACCTTTCATTAACCACATTTAACATAAATTTCCAGACCCTAACACCCAGCGCAAATGCCCGTTTGGACAAGTCTGAACAGGTCTTAACAAGTCTGACAACCACATTCCCAGACAATGACTCACTCTCATATTCTGTGCAAATTCTAAGAAATTACGTCACTCTCACATCTTTTGAAAATTCTCAGAAAATTACTTTACCACCTGCGCAAAAAAATGCGAAGAATTTGAATTTACCGCCAAAACCTGCCCAGATGCGCAGTGATACATTTTGAGTCAGAACCCGCCTGACTACACTACTACATTTGATTAATTTTCGTGGCTTTTAAAGCTAAGCTTGCGTGGATTTGTAGGTTGCAGCGACTAGGACGGTCGAAAAGCTATTTCCGAAGGCTCCAAACGTTAGCAGTTCTATAAGTTGATCAATAGCTACATTCGCAAACGTTTGCTATCTTACTATTATGTATTAAACAACTTGCAACCATCTAGCGACTGATTTTTTAAGTATTAACGCTGCAGTTGACATGACAATCGTCAGTGACATCGGCAAGTTCTCCTAGGGTTATTTATAATGCTGACTAGCACGTGATTGTCAATCAACAACAATATGATAGATTGCAGCGACTAGCACGCCAGAAAAGTTACCTCCAAATGCTCAAAATGTTAGCATTTCTATGCATTGTTGGATACCGGCATTCGCAAACGTTGACTATCTAACTATTACGTGTATTAAACAACATGAAACAAACCGGCGCGGCGGTTCACTTTTTAATGTATCCATCCTGTAGTTTACAGGACTATTATCACTGAGCTCTGCAAGTTGGCCTCGAGTTATTTATAAATCCGACTACCACTAACAACTGCCAAACAATAACATTTTGTCTTTCTTGGCTTTTAAAGCTAAGCTTGCATGGATATGATAGGTTGTTGCGACTCAGACGCTACATGTCAATCATCACTGACATCTGTAAGTTTGCCTAGGGTTATTTGTAATGACGCCTAGCACCAGCGATTATCAATCAATATCAATCTATTATATTTGACGGCTTTTAAAGCTAAACTTGCCTGGATATGATAGTTTGCAGCGACTAGGATACTAGAAAAGTCACCTCCGAATGCGCAAAATGTGTGCATTTCTATACATTTGTGGATACCGGCATTCGCAAACGTTTACTTCTTACTATTAAGTATTTATTAAACAACACAAAGCAACCACTAATAGAGCGATTTCTCCCATAGTAAGCTTGTATAAAAGTTTCAGCGCCCTACAACGAGTGGGCCAGAAACTATTCCAGCAAGGCGGCAAAATTTAAATACGCCATTACTACGATATTTGGATTAGTCAAGGATATGCCGTCAACAGCAATACAAATTTTGTATATACATAATTTGCTTTACCAGAATCTCGATTTTAAAGTTTTGAACGGCATAAGTCGGAATATGCAAAATCTTTATAGGTTCTGAAATTTACAATAATTATGGAAAATTCAAACAAAATATTTGCGAATAACAAATATATTTTATGTAATTCAAATAGCAATATTGTTTAATAAGTATTGTCAATCTTACAATAGTCGTGCTCAATTGCAACCATTTACTTTGGTTCAAAATGCTTTTCACGCATTTTAAATGATTTTTCGGTGACAGTTTGACGTATGAGTTTACTATTTACGCACTTTTCAAAAAGCGGACAAGTGACACCAGCGCCTCCTGACGGGTGGGCCAATCTCTAACAATTATTCGATTTGACAGATGCATTCAGAAAACGCTTCTATTAGTAGGTTTTTCTATGCCGTTGGGAAATTTGTGTCTCCTACACTAAATCAACACAATTTGAAACAACACTTCTTCACATACCGGCCCATCATTAATTATAGTTTGGTTCACAACCTTGCCGAGTGTACAGTGGCTTTATACAAGACAGTGTGGCCATAGGGATGTCTTCGCCGCTATTGGTCGACGCGATATCCGCCATTAACAGGCAAAATATTTAGTTACTTCTAAGTTGTTCTCAAATAGGTTGGTAGAACCTGTTCATTTGGTTATGGTATATAGTAGCGACATCCTGGGGCAAACCTGATGCAAACATAAAAATACAAAAAGTTACTAAACGGTAAATTTCAGTGTAAACAGTGAAAAAATAACTGATCTGAGTACCTGAAATCCTTTTCTGTCACTATTTTTACACTTATCGACACAACACCGTGGCATTTCTACGTCCTCGACTTAGAATTTGCCCCCGAAGAGAAAAATGAATACAATCACGACAAATGTCAATGTCACATTTTAATTAATTATACAACTTCCTTGGCAATTTTTAAATATGCTAGGGACTTAAGGGATACCAACGTGATTTTGCCCCAGCGGCAACATCAAAGGTTGTCGGTTGTCGCTACTATTTGTAAATAGAGGGGCTATAGGTTATGGAAGAAAATAAAACCTTTCAAATCTGACAATTGTAAATTGTCAGTGTCAAATAATTCATTAGCGTCGCAAGCGGGTGAAATTTTATCATTTATTGCCCTGAAAAACTAATAAATAAGCATACTCCACCACCTCTTGTGTCTCTACAGTTATGTACAGCAGAATAACCAGGTATGTTGTAATATTGCGTTTCATTTATGTATAACCAAGTTTCAGTAAGTGCGATTATATGTAATTGTTCAGTACTATTTACAATAATATCATAGAGGTCTTGTAGTTTGTTTCTTAAACTCCTAATATTTACATATAATATATTAAATGCCGATATTTGATCCATTTTTAATAGGTATTTTATATTTATATCTGTTTTCTAATTTAGAGCGTTTTATTTAGTGTAGATCCGTTTCAGATCGTATTTGTATAGGAGGTTCTGTTTCACTCTTTTTTATAAATATTCTTCCACCATAACAATAAGCAGATTTATATTTGTTTACTTTTTTAGCTTGTCTTGCTTTTCGGAATAGGTCCTGGTTGAACTGTGTTAGGTCATCGTTTAGATAAATATTTTTTTCTCCATTTAAACCACATTCATTTGTTTTTATTCCTCTTAGTTCCCTAATTTTGTTCTTGACTTGCTTTTTCTTTTCATTGTTTTTGAATTTGACTAAAATTGGTGAGTCTTCTTTCTTGTTGATTCTATAGCTTTCTACAATATCTTCTTGTGTTGTTTCTATGTTCATTGCTGTTAATATCTTGCTTACTGTTGCTCGTGCGTCAATGTTTTGTTGTGGAATGCCAACAATAATAAGATTATTTTCTTTTTCCTTCTGCTCTTGTTGATTTACTTTTGATTCCAAAACTAAAATTCTCTCTCTCATTTCATTGTTTTCTTTCTTCAGCTTTTTCATTTCCACTAGCAACTCTTCGTTCGAAGTCCTCTGTTCATCAAAACAATCAGACATATGTTGTACGGATTTTTCGAGATTTTTCATTTCTGATTCTATTTTGTCCTTAAATGAATCAAGGAACTCCTTAAGGAGCCCCTTCATCATGGTTTTTAGCTTTTTTTCATCCATATTATTTTGGAGTTTTAAGTTAACCTCACTTTCTGTTTCTGGTTTGTTCTTACAGCAAAACACTTTCTCGTCCTGATTAGCAACTTTTGCTTGGAAAGCACAACTTCTATGGTAGAAATTTCCACAGTTTTCACAATCCAAGGATAAATTTACTTTCTTTTTGCAGTGTTTGCACACTTTTTCTTTCTCTTCAGACTTTGCTATGTTTACAGTCGACATAACCTATATCAATTATCTATGTAAAAGTGAAATCAAGAAAAGTATTGTAGCTTTTAGTGAAGTAAGAACTGTTTACAAAAGAAATCACAATAGGGTATTTGCAATGCTTAACACCACGGCCTTCTGGATTAGCGTGCCTGCCGGCTCTCACCGGCCTGTTCATTTGTGACAAATAGCATTACAAAGTTGTGACTCGGCATATCGGGGGATTGAAGTTCAGAACCACGCCAGCCGGTTTGAAACTTAGCTTTTATCTGTCAGTTTTGGTTTGTTGGTTGGATTATTGTTCTGTGACGGAAACGTTAAATTAGGTTAGTTTTACATTAATTCTGTATACTCTCTAATAAAATTATTTTTTTGCATTTAATAGAGCGATTTCTCAAACAGTAAGCTTGAATAAAAGTTTCAGCGCCCTACAACGGGTGGGCCAGAAACTATTCCAGCAAGGCGGCAAAATTTAAATACGCCATTACTACGATATTTGGATTAATCAAGGATATACTGTCAACACCATTACAAATTTTGCATATACATAATTTGCCTTCATCAGAATCTCGATTTTAAAGTTTTGAACCGCATAAATCGGAATATGCAAAATCTTTATAGGTTCTGAAGTTTACAATAATTATGGAAAATTCAAACAAAATATTTGCGAATAACAAATATATTTAAGTAATTCAAATATCAATATTGTTTAATAGGTATTGTCAATCTTACAATAGTCGTGCTCAATTGCAACAATTTGCTTTGGTTCAAAATGCTTTTCACGCATTTTAAATGATTTGTCGGTGTCAGTTTGACGTATGAGTTTACTATTTACGCACTTTTCAAAAGGCGGACAGGTGACACCAGCGCCTCCTGACGGATGGGCCAATCTCTAACAATTATTTGATTTGACAGATGCATTCAGAAAACGCTTCTATTAGTAGGTTTTTCTATGCCGTTGGGAAACTTGTGTCTCCTACACTAAATCGGCACAATTTGAAACAACACTTCTTCACATACCGACCCATAATTAATTATAGTTTGGTTCACAACCTTGCCGAGTGTACAGTGGCTATATACAAGACAGTGTGGCCATAGGGATGTCTTCGCCGCTATTGGTCGACGCGAATATCCGCCATTAACAGGCAAAATATTTAGTTACTTTTAAGTTGTTCTCAAAGAGGTTGGTAGAATCTGTTCATTTGGTTATGGAAGAAAATAAAACCTTTCAAATCTGACAATTGTAAATTGTCAGTGTCAAATAATTCATTAGCGTCGCAAGCGGGTCAAATTTTATCATCTATTGCCCTGAAAAACTAATATTCTGCACAGTATTTAAATGTGACAATTTATAATTATGTTATTGTTGTAATAGCACAAGATGCGTTCGACTTGGAATATATGATAAAGAGATTACATCGGTGCTACGATAAATGGGGCCTTAGCATAAGTTTAGAGGAAACGGAGTATTTAGTAGTCAACTCGAAAGCACAATATGAAGTCTTAATAAATGAAGATGTCGCAGTAAGACAAGTAGAAAGGTTTAAATACCTCGGTGCTACAATACAATCGATGAAAAAGGTTTGGAAACAGAAGAGATCAGAACTCGAATAGTACAAAGTAGAGTGCTTTATTAACCAGGCAAGCTTATCCCACTAGATTTTGTGTCACAGGGATTTTAGCTCCAAGCCGTTGGCTGCGCTGACCGGTAACCGTGCGTTCTGTCGTCTGTCAACCAAGCAAGACTAGAAACCGTTGGAGCACGTACTGCTTAATTCAGACGAACACTGCATGCTGATTTAAATCTTGGTGCATTCCATTACGATATTAATTATAATTACAGTCTTCATCCAAGTGTGGTTATTTAAATCTATATACAGTGTGTAGGTGTTGTTCTGTGCTGTCAACTGTATCTGTCAGTTCGATTGAGTTCTGTCACTCGTCACTCTTGTTTGAACTAAGGTACTACTAAAGTTCTCTAGTTTTTGAACCACGTGCGTGTTAGTTAACAGTGTTTTCGTTTCGATTTTGTCTGCTTTCTTTTTATTTGTTTAAAAACCAATCATGTTTAAGACGAATAAAATTAAATGACATGATCCTTGTTTTTCCGACTTACCGTATGCTATTTGGAAAGTAACTAGAATTTTAATTTGCCGCCACTTTCAGTAACTCAAAATGGCGGACGAGCTTGCTCGTATAAATATAGTACCTTAGTACAAAGTACTTAAAATCAATTTGATGGGACAATACTATCTCTAACAAAAACAAAAAAGAATAGGTAAAGTAATGGTAGAGTCGGTGCTATGTTATGGCAGTGAGGTATGGACTGTAACAACGGAAATGAAACGTAGACTAAACACAGTTCAAATGGACGAAAAAGCGCAAAGGTATCGAGACGAGATAGAGTGACGAACGAGGAAATAAGACGCAGAATGGAGGCACCAGAATCAGTTGTGGACAGAATTGGAGAATGGAGGAGACGACGTGGCTTATGAAGATCTTTAAATGGTCGCCGCCGGTTAAGAAAAAAAGAGGTACACCACGCAAACCGTGGAATGAGAGTATTCGGAGAGCCATGGAGGAACCTGGAAGAAGACCAAGCACAGAACAGGGAGGTTTGGAGACAGGAAACAGGAAGACGGCATTTAGCTGTATTGTAAACTAGCATAACTGAAACCGGTTGTAAACTTCATGTAACACCTTATAGCACTACGAACGAACGCCAATGAGAAATGTCAATGTCCAAAAATAACACTGCACGTGTAGCTAACATCAACTAGTTAAAATAACTAGCGCCAAAATAATGACCACTCAAAAACGTTCGATTATTTCGAAAGGCACTGTATATCTCTACGCTCAAATTTGCCTGTTAATGGCGGCCAACAATCGTATGGCCACACTGTCTTGTATATAGTCACTGTAGCCGAGTGGCGACACTAGCGCCCTCCGACGGGTGGGCCAGTCCCTAACAATTATTTGACCGTCGCCTGCGTACATAAACAAAGCCTGCCAGCTAACCTGGTTTGACATTCATTGCAGTAGTTCACATTTTGCCCACTGGCGCTAGTTGACACAATTTGACGTTTCAAATTTGAAAACTTGTATTTCTGTGAAATATTTTTGAAAATGTCGTGTTGTATTCCTTCGTGTGGAAATAGGGATAGGAAAAATTATTCCTATCACGAGTTTCCATCAAATATGGAAAATTTTTGTAGCTGGATAAAGGCTATCACGCAAGGGGAAAATATGAAAGGTACCAGTGATGTGGTGGATAAAAATCCTGCATAAACATTTGGACAAATTTCCATTGCTAATTATATTAACAGCGGCTAGTTATAATTTTCAAATTTCATAGCAAATAGGCTTCGTTTTAAAATTAAGCCTTTCTGCATTGGTAGCGGCTTGTGATAGAAATTTAATTTCAAATGACTATATTATTTAGTTATTGTCAAGGAACAGATAAATGTATGATAAATTAGTAACTTCAAGTTGTAATTTCTATTTAAGATTACTTTGAACCTCCTAGTGAGAGATCAAAGGTGTGTTCATTGCACTTCGCCTGCACTGAATATTTTCTTGATTCACGAGGCAGACGAAACTTGAAAAAGAATGCGATTCCAAAAATTAAGAAAATAGGTAACATATGCACTATAAAACCATGCTTTTACTGTATTTATATTTTAACCTAGATCTAATGCCCCCTCCTATTTCCGTTCCACATGCTCCTGTGCCTATTCCAAGCAATGAATCCCGAATGGTAAAGAAATAAATCTATGTGTTTTTTAATTTTGAATCCCCATTTCTCCTTGTAACAGGACTTTCAGGTTCCTTGCGAAAGTCAGTACTTAATAACTAAAAATCAGGAACTTACCTTACTGTGTGACAAGTACAAATCTGAAATTGAACACTTAAATAATCAGTTAAACAGTCAGTCGGTAAATATTTCTTTATTATTTTTAAATACATATATCAGTAACTTATTTTTATAGAAAAATGATGTTGCAGTACAAGTTAATGTTCAGTGTGGTGAGATAACACAGTTGCAGAAAGAAAATGCATTACTGCTTAAAAAGAATGAAATAATTAATGAGAAACTTCAAAATTTACAAAGTTTTTTTGACCGTTACATAAATGTTTCGAAGAAATTTGAAATCCTTCAAGAAGATGCAAACAATAATAATCCTAGGGCTATATTCATTTTAGATCAAATACACAATTATGGCCTTAAGTCTCCAAGATGGTCAGTAATGACCATACGAATGTGTGTTGCTTGGAGGTTCTCATCTCCGAAAGGCTATGAATTAGGAAGACGATATTTGATTCGAGCCCCTTGTCGTTCTACTATACAAAAATTTGTAGCTTCTCCTGATACTAAATTTGAATTTGGTGTTACTACACTAATCAAGCAACGATTATCAGCCGAGGCAAATAAACTCAACAACCCAAAAGAACGATTTGCATCTATTATCGTGGATGAAATGGCCATTAAAGAACGTATGCAATATAATAGATCAGAGGACAAATTTTATGGACTCGAAAATGTTGGAAGAGAAAGTTGCATAGGCACAAATATACATCTGGCCAATAAATTACTGTGCTTTGTAATCCACGGACTTTGTACACAATATACAATTCCAGTTGCTTATTACTTTACCAAAAGTATTACTGGAAAGCGACTACATGAAATAACACTGAATGTTCTGCATGAAGTTACCAACTGTGGATTTAATGTCATTCGAATAGTAGCTGATAATCATAAATCCAATGTTGCTATGTTCAGATATTTTGGAAATGGTTCTTTAAAAACCAATATTCCTCATCCCATTGTAAATGGACTTCAACTCTTTATGTCCTTTGATTATTGCCATGTTATTAAAAATGTAAGAAATATGTTTTTACATCACAACATGGCTGATGAACATGGCATAATATCATCATCTTATTTACAAAAAATATACGACCTACAGAAGGACCTGATCATAAAACCGGTTAAATTTTTAACTAAAAAACATATTGATCCAAACACATTTGAAAAAATGAATGTTTTAAGAGCAGTCCAGATATTCTCTCCGATCATTACTAATCTCCTTGTCTATTTGAAAGAGCACCACAATTGTGATTATGATTTTTCTGATTCAGGATCTACAATTACGTTTATGCAAATGATGCACAAATTCTTTAAAATTCATGATGTTAGCGATCGTCAGCAGCACATTCATCAGCTTGATCCTGACACTGCGCCTTATAAAACAGTTACAGATGCAAGATTGAGTTGGTTAAAAGTAGATTTTCCTTTATATATACAAGCCATACAAAACGCTTCTAAGCAACTACATATGAAAGGATTCAGTGATGAAACAGCAGAAGCTCTTATTTTTACCAGTAAATCCTCATTTGAATGCATAACTTACTTACTTAATAGTGGATTTTATTATTTGTTAACAAGACGATTCAGTTCAGATCCAATAGAATCACTCTTCAGTTATGTTCGACTTAGAGGAGGTTCTAATGACATGACTGATGCAAGAGCTGCTCACTATGCCATTACAAGAATGCTTCCACTGGTATAATTCTAGCTTCCAATTACGCGAATGTCCCAAGTGAGAATGATCCACGCCAAGTTTGTGCAAATAACCTGCTGAAGCATGCTAAAAGAGACATATGTAGTAGCAATGAAAACGTTGATGTCGACATACCACGTATTTTAAACAACATGCCTAATTCACAACTTTTAATAGATAACATTAAATCACCATTACACCAGAACCTGACAGAAAACCATGAATCAGCTTCTGTTGCTTGGATGGCTGGATATGTAGTTAGAACAATAGAAGAGAGAATCAATGGTTGTAGCGAATGCCTTACAGACATATCAACTCCTGCAAAGAGCAATAAATTATTAGACCTAATATATCTACATGATAAGGGCTCTTTAAGATATCCTTCTAAACCATTTATATGCCTGATTTACGCTATAACAGAATTTATTATTAATATAGTGCCTGTTTTACATACTTTCTCGGCACCTTTATGTACAATTTCCCAAATTTTGCGAAATCCAATAATTGAAAGTGATTGTTTTAAATGTGAAGAACATAAATTAATTTTAGCCGATATAATATTAGAAAAGTTAGGAAAACCAGTCCTTAACAATATTGGAAATCAGGTCACTCAACGTGTTGGTACATTAAAAAGGAAATTGAATGCCAAACCTCTTTCCCGTAAAGTTTTAAAATTATAACTTATTTAATAGTAACAATAATTATTCTCTAAACAGACCTACGTTCATTATTATCCAAGTTTATTATTTCTTATATATCAACTTGACTACACAGTTGCTTAAACATTCTGAATTCAAAACACTGAATTCAGTCTGAAGTTATTTCATAACATTCCCTTATGCAGATTTGCTATCATTTTCTTGAAGGTTCTTAATTGACACATGTTATAAGAGAAAATGTATATAACCCAGGAAAATTACACTTTAATTTCGAAAAAATTCCAACCAAGCTGGATTTTTGTGGAGACCTTTATGAGGTCTATGAAGTTATTATGCTATGAAGTAATTGGTATCACTAGCTGCTGAAAGACTTCATATTTCGTCAGTAAATTGTTTATTCATTCATTCATTCATAATCTATAGCCTCTTTTACCTTTCGGTATCGAGGACCATTCATACCTCGCGGGAAGTGCAATTTATACTGTAATAAAATGTCAGTATTATGTTTCAACTCGTACATAGATTTAAATTCTTTCAAAAGAAATGCGACCTTGTTTGATTAGCGTATGGCGTATTTTGGTCAATAAGCATATTTTACTAAAATTCTGTAAGTATTAGAACGTTATACAGATTGCGGCAGGCAACTAGGACCATAGCAAAAGCAAGGGGACTTTACATGTGGACGTAATTGTATTTAAAAAATTTAAAAATCGAATATATACCCTGTATTTATAATGATCGTAACAACCTACCGCTATCGTACATTGATTGTTCATTTGTTAAACACCACGACGGCCACATGCATATTCTCCTTGCTTTTGCACTGGTCCTAGTTGCCTGCCGCAATCTGTATGTTATATAAGACAGGCAGCTGCGTTTAATTTCGTACTACTAATCAAACAAGGTCAAATTTCTTTTGAAAGAATTTAAATCTATGGACGAGTTTAAATATAATACTGACATTTTATTACAGAATAAAAAATTTACTGACAAAATATGAAGTCTTTCAGCAGCTAGTGATACCAATTACTTCATAAAGATACTGCAGTTGCTGCTAAATTATTAATAGGAAGGACTGCAACTTTGCGGTCGCTCGCTTGAGATGTGCAGCAACTACTGTTGGAAACGGTTTGGAAGTAAACGCGCGGTGGTAGTCCACATCGGCAATAGTTCATGTCGGTAGTACTTCCTGTCGGATGTAAATCAACATCAGTGGTAATCCAAGTCGATTTGTACACCAAGTCGGTGACATACCATATATTTGTTACCAACTTTAAAAGTCGGTAGTAAAATAAGTCGGTGGTAGTTCCTGTCGGATCGAAATCCACATCGGTTGTAATCCAAGTCGGTGGTAAACCAAATCGGTAGTAGTTCATGTCAGTAGTCAATTAATGTCGGATCCAAATCCACATTGGTGGCAACACAGATCGGTGGTACAGCGCACTCTACTGTTTTGATGTCCTAAACATATCTTGAAAAGTACCCTTAATTTGAACCATGGATTTTTTTAGGGATGAATTCTAGTATTTGTAAATATCTCAAAAATCATCAATTTTTCGAGGAAAGTAGTTCTGAAAAAATTGTAGTTCATAAAATTCTACACAAAAAAGGCCCCTAGACTTTTTCCTTAGAATCAATCGTTTCAAAGGTATAGACTGAATTATGTCTGAACAAAAATTAAGCACTATAATACCGTTCGACAAGACAAGTTTTTAACCAATGAAAAAACAAAAGTAAATTAATTTCTATATTAAAAGAAAAATTGGAAGCTGCAAACATCTCTGTAAAACAAGCCCAAGATGATGCTGATGTACTTACAAAAATTGCATTGGAACACTATTATACTAATACTAAAACAATAGTGGTTGGTGAGGAATTGATTTGTTGATTCTTCTAATTGGAAGAACGTCACCTGATCAAGAAATTAATTTTTTAAAACCAGGGAAAGGAAAAGCTGAAACGAAGGTATATTCATCAAAAAACTTGGACATTTATTGGTCCATGCTACTAGCGGGTATGATACTACATCTGCACTATTTCACATCGGAAAAAAGAAAATTATGAAATTGCTTCAATATTGTGAGGACTTACAGAATTGTGCCGAAGTTTTCGAAATGCCACAAAGTTCAAGAAAATTTATTACTAAAAATGGAATTTGCTTACTTCTGGGAATGTAAAATGCACCACTGAATGAAAAATAGATTTAAAAATACACATATCATCCATTTGTTAAGGCAACTAGACTTAATAAACCAGTAAAATTATGCAATCTACCTACATTCAGTCCATCACAACACCATTTATTTAGAGTCGCTCCAAGAACAAAAATGGCTTGACGAGTTAAATCCTGAAAACTGACGGTGTACGATTAACAATGATAGATTGGAACCCATTCAAAACCTTTTATCTCCGGCTCCTGATCAGTTAATAAATATTTTGTTGTTGAGGAAGTTGTAATGGAAATATATGAAGAGGCAGAAATCGAATAATTTAAATTATTTTTTTTCTATTGTGTTATAATGTGGATTAGGCCTACGGGGGATACCACATAAAAAAAAACGCGCCCAGTACTCTACCCCCGCGGTGGTGTGGAAAAGAGTACGTATTTAAAAAAAAAAAGCAGATATTGCAACTTTGCCGCACCTTTTGCTTAAAAACGATTGATACTAGGAAAAATAGTCCGCGAGCCTGTTTTGTGTAGAATTTTACAAACTATAATTTTTCTCAGAACCATTCTCCTTGAAAAATTAATAATTGTCGAGATATTTGCAAACAACTAGAATTCGCTCTCTTTAACCCCCTAAAAAACCAATGGTTAAAATTAAGAATACTTTTCAGGATATGTTGAGGACATCAAACTAAAGGTCTCCACAAAAATCCAACTTAGTCAGAATTTTTTTGAAGTTTCCATTTTTTTCCTAGCCTAATATTCTACAGTTAATTAAAGTCAATACATTATGAGCTTGGCTTTTCAACATCATATGTCACTTCTTGTGTAGCTTTATTGGTAGCCATGCAACCGTAATGTAAAGATTGCCGTCTGGTTGCTTCAGTGCCCATAACTGTAACATGAAGTGCGTATCATTAAAAATAGTCATACTTTACCAAAGCCTTTCCGTCCTTTTCTTTGTGGAATGCATACAGTTCCTGTAGCAGAAAGTCAGTGCACACGTCACCATTCATTACGAAAAATGTATCAGAACTGTCTCAGAAATTGTATCAACCACCTGCTGTTCCTAGAGCTGTAAACTCCTGCAAGTATCTGTAACGTGAATTATGAGGCATTTGTTGTTTAAATATTATTGTTGTTTAAATATTAAGACGGTAACCTTATAATTATGTTGTGTTGATACTGCATATCAGTGATGAATTGCTGAATTTGTGTGACAAGATAATGCCTATTAGTACGATTCCTTAGAGTCCCTTTACAGCTTTGCATGCTTCTATATGGTGCTGCATCAGTGATAAACCAGCCACAGGAAAGAGGTTTTGGAATATCCAGTGAACGAGGGTGAAATCGCGTAATTACCTGCAATTAGTTTGCAGTCCTATTCATATACTAATCACATTTTTCTTTATTACGGCATTCGCGCAGATTTGATACAGTGTTGAAGCCAGGGGGAAATTCCTTCTCTTGCTATGTGCCTCACCCAATTCCATTTCATTCGTTGTATTACATCCTCTACATTCGTTTTTCTTCGTTTCGTATGCGGTCCCATAAGCTTAGAAATAACCTTTTGAACCGCTCTTTGTGATGTTCTCAGCTAATTTGGCCATCAAAATCTCCTAAAATTATAATGTATTTGTACGAAATTACACAATAATCATGTAGCTTACTTGCAGCAAGTTTTAATAAATTATTAGTTTGCTACTATTGATCTATTCCCCGTCGTATGCGACGATCGTACCCGTAATTTAAAACACTGAACTCACGCCATAATAACGCTTTTTACGTGGATTTGCTATCATTTTCTTGCAGATTTTTAATTGACACATGTTATAACCAATCTGTTTGTGATCTGTCAGATGGTGTCAACCAGCGCCAATTTCATGAAGTGGCCATAATTTGTATCTTACCGACATTCGGCTAGCTGGCAGGCTTCAATAAGACGAAGTTTTTGTTAATCAACGCAGGCGACGCACGCGAGTCGAATAGTACACTTTATCTACAACTTTTAGGAAAATAACAATATTTTATTAATTTTTGTTAGCATGGTAATTATAATTAATAGTAATATTAGCGCAATTATTAAAAGTTATAGGTGGATTTTCTTTATCCGTCAAATTATAGTTTGTACTTCGTGTAGTAGAGGTACTTGTAATATTATTTACACTTTGTACAGTGCAATTATTCTTGTTAATTACTTCCACAATTTTTCTTCCTCGTTCTAACTTGTTATTTATGTTGTCGTTGATGTAACCTTCGGCAACTGCGGTTGATTTCCATCCCCCTAGTTTTTTCACGGCTGTGATGTCACCACATCCGCTCACACAAATTGTTGCCGAAGATCGACGAAATGAATGGCCCGTGTAAAGTTCAGGATCTTTAAGTTTCAAAAACATTGCAATTTGTTTGCCCAAAGCAGCTAACTTATTTATACCAACTTTTTGGATGGTGCATTTACCATTCTGGTAATTTAAAAACAAAGAGTCCGATTTGGCATGAGGTGATCGCAGTGCAAGATATTTTCTACAAATTTCGTAAAATTCACCTGACACGGTAAACGATCTAGAGGTCTTTGTTTTGGTGATAGGTATAGTGACTATAAGAGCTCCATTGTAATCTTCTATATCTTCAATTTTCATAGAATACAATTCGTTAGTGCGACAGGCTCCCATTAAACCCATGATTAATGCCACCTGTACAAAACATTACGGTATGAGAAATTTTACAATTTCGTGTTCGATCACTTACTTTGGTCAGAAGAAGTGGATGATCTGGTGCGTCTTTAAGAAATTTATTCAGTTCCTCCGGTGTAAAAGTCTTGGCTTTTTTTGGTCGATGGCCTTCGGACTGGCGTTTTAGAAACGCTTGCAACTTCATGTAATTTTCAAGATGGATGTTATGGTGAATATTCAAGGTATTTTTAAGCATTGAGTAGAAAGCCCAAAGTGAGGACGACTTGTACTTCTTGGCTAATTCAGCAAAATACACAAGTAGCACATTTTCAGAAATAGAAGTCGTTTTTAGCCTTAACTGCCAATCCATAAAATTCTTATATGCGGCATCATACTTCCCTTTTGATTTTATAGGTAAAAGATTCTCTGTTGTGCTTGCGGCTAATTTTAATATTTCGGTAGGTATACTGCTACGCATTTCGTCTTCATCAGAAGTATTCGTATCACTCATCTTGTACACGAAACAAACCGAAATAAAGAAAAGATTACCAAATTATTGATATTTGTAAAAACTAATGTCATCGTTATAGTAACATCGCACCACCTGCTTGTGCCAAAATAATGCATGTGATTTAATTTTGACGTAACGATTGAGCAATATTATTCCATCTAATTGTCAATATTATTCAACTGATAAATAGTAATAACTGTCATTACTTGTCAAAATAGTGTTAGTAATCCATAGATTATGCGATAGTTGTAGATAATAGTATATTACATACCGAGGTGGGAAGTGTTTCATTACTGTCGAGAGATTAGGTAGTTTACCGAGACGCGTAGCGTCGAGGTTAACTTTATCTCGAGACAGGGATGAAACGTTCCACCGTGGTATGTATACTATTTTATTTGCAATCATCTAATTTTAAAAATAACTACAATTGAATTCTGAATAATAGATATCTTGATGTAGCTAATATTTTTGTTACCACGAAAACAACCCACTCAATGTTTTGTTACCATGGAAACACCCCACTCTTCAGGTATGTAATAATTTCCTGGCTAGTTTCAAGTAATCATCTAGTTCCCAGCTGTCGTCATGTCATGAAATTGACACATTACAATGTGATTGCGAATAAAATTAATTACGACATGACTTTCAAAAATTACTGTTTGACACAAAGCCGTTTGATAACGGTTTTTTAACGAAATTTATTTCAGTTCACATTAGAAAACATCGTGATGCGTGATTACAAAATTATTGTGTGCATCGTATGCAAGTATAAGCTCTATGCAGAACTGAACTTTTCTCATCCATAGCCTAAATAGAATAACTCGTTTTCAAAATGAGAGTACCGTTGCATGTTATACCTTTCTTCCATGGCATCGATCTATGTATTATCGTCTTGTTTCCTTTAAATACGCTTTTAGATTAGGAAGCAAAAGAACTGTCTTGGGTACCAAGTCGGCAAAATATAGATTTGGACATTGATTATTCCAAGACCAGCACTATCAAGAATACTTATAACAGGGTGACTTTAATGGAACGACACATGATTTCGATATAGAGGTATGCTATTTTTCCTTTTCATTCTTCTTTACATATTCTTCAGGTTTTGTGATTATATTGTTTTTCAACAGTTTATGTCTTTAAATTTGTGGGAAGGATCTCCATTTTACTTTTCGGTTGTCTAAATTCTTATCGACGTGATGAAGATACCTATGTACCATAAAGAACGAAACAAGAATGCACTTGCAAACCTATACTCAATGCTCGGAGTATCCATCTTGGAGAAAATGTCAATTATTATAATCGTATGATCGCGTCGCCATTGAGTAGCTGTTAAGGCAACGCATCAAACAAAAAGTAGCATTAACTTTACTATTCTATTGAAAAATATCTGTCTAAAAGCGAGCTATGAAAATCCAGAATTTAACGTCTCTTGGCCATTCAAAAAAATATTTAATTAACTACTCAAGGTGTTGTAAGTAAATATATTTGTTTCATATAGATACAGATACCTGAATACAACTTTAATTCTCAACAGTCATTCTACTTCAGCAAAAGGGAGACAAGCTTAATTTAAATAACTATAGCCCCATAAGCTTACTACCACATCTATAGAAACTACTCGCAAAAACCTTAACCAATAGACTAATCTATAACTACCAGCGATGCGAGCAGATCGGCTCTCACATGTGGAACATTTGCAAACACTACGCACAGCCAGGACCGCGCCAGCATCAATGGCCGCCTGTGTGCAGAGCCAAATTTGCCGCTCCAAAATTTACATATTTGTTGTAAAATATAAATTTTATGTAGTACATACCTAGTTTAACTGTAACAAATCAAATTAATTTAAGTGAAAAACAGAAATTTTTTATTAACAATAAAATTTACAAAAAAAATAGTGGAATAAAATTAATAAAAAAACAACAACATTTTAGAAAATTATAAAAAAGCAACTTTCCTAGCTTTTTTCTCCGCAAATTCTTTAATTACTAATTCTAAATCGATGGAATCCATCGTGTCGCTTTCTATTGCTATTATAGACAGATTATTTAATCTGTTTTGTGACATTGTGGATCGCATATAATTTTTAATAATTTTTAGTTTGGAGAAAGATCTCTCACCAGACGCAACTGAAACTGGTAACGTGAGTAATATTCTAAGAGCTATTGACATATTTGGAAATGATGCTATGAGCTGATTTTCAAAAATATATTCAAGAATGGACTGGGGTTCTAACTGATGCTTTTCAGCTGAAGTAGGTTTAAGATGTAATTTTAAAGATTTTATCTCTTCAAATAATTCTATTCCATCTACATCTGATTCCTTTCTAGAATCATCAGTTAGATGAAGATGTAAATCTTTACAACATTGTAATAGCTCGTTTTCCGTTAATCAAACATCTTATAGAGAAATCCAAACATAGTATCATATCTTGTTATTCCCTCAAATCTGTCTCTTAAAGACGATAAAGTTTGATCTCATATATTAAAATAAACGTTAACTTTATAATAATTTTTTGGATCAATAATTGGTTCATCACTGTGTTCATAATCAAATTGTCTGGGTTTTCTTCGTGGTCTAACAGACTGAACAGCAGGGAAATTAGGTTCAATACCGAGTTCATCCGCAAGTGTATTAGCGTCAGTAAGAACATTATTGAATTCTTCATCTGATCGAAGAGCTAAGAAAAAATCTAACATATTTTTAAAATGCTCTAAGCAAGTTTTTATATTTATAGTAGGATTTTGCATCATCGTGCTCAAAACATTAATTTTGATTAAAATATTGTACCAAATAATTGTTGAGCACAAAAATTTATAACTCTGAATTTTTAATGCCAAAGATTTGGCTTGATGTGAAGCACTGTGGTCTTGTACGGATAAACGATCTTCAATTACTTCTACCAATGCATCATATATTTGCCCAATTTGGTAACGCAGGGGCTTCACAGCGTCTATTCTACTAGACCACCGTGTATTACTAAGTGGTTTTAAATTTAAATTTGTTGTGTGTTTTTTCAGAATTGACCATCTTTTTACCGACGCAGAAAAAAATCAATAATTCTTGAACTATATCAAAATAACCAGAAGTCTCAAAAGAAACTTTAGCAGCATCGTTCACTACTAAATTTAATGTATGGGCTGTGCACGGCACAAAAAATGCTCGCGGATTTATTTCTAAAATTTTGTTTTGCAAACCATTATGTTTGCCGCGCATATTTGCCCCATTATCGTACCCTTGGCCACGCATGTCGTAAATATTTAAATTCAACTTTGAAAGTAAATTTATTAAAAATTCACTTAAACCCACTCCAGTTGAATCATTAATAGGACAAAATTCTATAAAATGCTCGCTTATTTCAATTTTTTTTGAGGACTCATTCAAGATTGTAAATCTAAAAATTATAGTCATTTGTTCGATATGACTAATATCCGGTGTACAGTCTAGAATGATAGAATAGTATTTACATTTTCTAATTAAATCCAAAATATTATTTCTAATTTTGTTACCAATGACATCTATTATTTCATTCTGAATTTTGTCCCCTAAATAATTTACCATTCGTGTTTCATCTTTTTGTGACTTTTGAGTCCGAAGCACATGTTCTAACATAACAGAATCAAATTTTGAGATCATCTCAACAGCTTTTAAAAAATTACCGTTATTGCTTTCAAATAATTTATTAGATTGCCCGCGTAAAGCAAGACACTGTCGTGACAAATATTGTATTATTAAAATTATTCTCCCAATCACAGCATGCCAGTGCTTTGCTTCTGCATTCAACAAACCTAGTTGCGTCTGGTTTACAGTTTGTTCTTTTGATAACAATTTTATAAGTTCTAACTGATTTTTAACATTTGCATTGTGAGTATCACTTTTTTCGTGCCTTGAAATCAATAGTGACAAATGCTGCCAGTCAGAAACACCTTTTTTGCGAAAAATTGTTTTTAATTTTGCCAAATATTGTACAACAAAAGCAATAAACTGCATTATTTTTTATTGAATAAACTAACCACGGTCTATTAATTTCTTCTCCATTTGGAAGAGAACGGTAGAAATATTTTTTCGAAAACCTTCGACCATTTTCATTAGTTGGGAAATTAAATTGCGTTACCTGAACAGGCCCTCTTTCTACTAAAATTTTTGTTAATGTTGTTGATATTATCTCAGGCCAATCTCCAGGATCATCTGAGGTTGCTGTGTCCTGCTGCGACTGCTTTGAATCTGATGAGCAGCCAAATTTCTTTAGTTCAGAAAGCCTTGATGAGGATGACGTGCTGGCTTCTTCAGCGTCACCAACTTCTCTTCCGTCTGGTTTTTGAGACTCCGAGTCAGATGAAGTCACCTTCTCTTCCCCAGATTCGGAATCTTACCTCATAATTTCCATTTCGACTTCTTGGACGCACGGCTCATTAAGTGGCCCTGAAAGAGAACTAGAGCTTGATTCTAATGTTTCCGCTGACACATTTTCTGGCTTCAAATATTTTTCTAAAGTATTGGCCAGTTTTTTCTTTTCTTCTTTTTTTTGTAGACTTTGTTTTCGATACTGAAAACCCGACAGCCTTTTCGTTTTTCTGTTCTACAAAAATTATAACAATTTTATTACTTAATACAATTTAAGAATATGTAGGTAACTATCTGTGTATTGATTGATATATGATTGATATGTATGTAGGTACTTACCATATTTATAACTTTTCTTCAACTTTCTTCAAAACACAATCACTAACAAAATTAATTTTCTCTACTCGATCTTTTCTGCAGCCAATTCAAAAATTAAATGACCAAATAATTACCATTGCACCCATATTACCACAGCATTAATGTAAGCATCATATAATATTATATTTCTTAAAATCAGTTTTAAACAATTAGGTACTTACCGACAACAGAGATCGCCGACACCCCGATCAAAAATAATATAAATAACTACTTCGTAAATACGATATGTTTCACAGTCAATAAAAGCCGCCAGCCGCCAGTTTTCTGAAAAGTCACGTTTTGTTGCTTCTGATAAATATCCGACTTTTTTGTAATCATTGCATAAAGATGCATGGAAAGCGTTCCTTCAAGTTGGCTTCGTTTAACAATTAGCCGCCACGGAATAAAAACTAACTTCGAGAATTTATATAAACAATAATCCATGTAACCATATTATCAGGTGTTCATTTATACAATAAACATTTTTTATACCTATATAGGTACATATTTTTGAACTTATAAAATTTGTAAAGTAAAAAAATTGTACATTTTTTATTTGTTTTTGTAATTTGTATATAATTTTTAAACCTTTTTGGCCGCCCCTGAATTTGGCCGCCCGTGTGCGGTGCACACATGCACACTCGCTTGGCGCGGCCCTGCGCACAGCTATAGAAAAGTGCAATTAATATAACCTACTTCTGCACCTAGCTTTCGTCGATTATATTATTCGACTCAATACAGCTATGAACCACATTTCAAGGAATAGATAGGCCAGAGTAGACACAAGATATACAAACGTCCTCAAAAATATATATGAATATGCAATCCCCAAAGTAAAAATTTAAGACGACCTGACTCAGGCTTTAGAAGACGTATTTAAGAAACATAGAAAACAAAAGAATCACAGTGGACGGAAAATATTTACTTTCTCTTTGCAGATGACATAGTACTAATCAGCAACAACAAAGAGGAGTTTGCGGAAATTCTAGCAGAGTTAAAAGTCACTTCAGAGAAGTTTGGATTGAGCGTGAACATGAATAAAACCAGGACATGACAAAAAAGGAGAAATAGTTGTAGATGGAACAAAAGTAGACAAAATACATATATTTGAGACATACAATTGCTCTAGATAAGGAGACCAAACTGTCGAGATAATTAAACGAATTCCTATGACCTGGGTTGCAGTTGGAAGATTATCGATGGTGGATATGCGACATAAAAGAAACGGTTGACATAAATTGGCATCAGTTGACACTGAACAGATGTGACTGAAAAAAAAGTGGAGAGAAGGGTGGGCGACGAGAGCCCGCTGAAGAAGAGGAAGATGATGAGCAAAAAAGTTCAAACTACTGAAGATTACAACATGTAAGTCAGTCAAGTTTTTTAATATGTAATTCGCCACCCTGTAAAATTTAAATTACTAACAATCGTACGTTTCGAGGAACAATCTGTCCTCCTTATCAACGAATTAACAATTAAAACTAAAAATTTATAAGAAAACTTGGCTTTTCGCTGGGATTGAGAAACGACCAACGTCCACTTCGATTATTTTTTTATAATTCTAATACCCAATAAACAACATGAATTATATTATGCCACAAAAAGGTTTCAGAAACGTTGCAAGTTATATCACGACATAATCTTTGAGCAGATCCTTTCATTCATACGTTTACAACAACTAGTCGATGGCATGGAAGAGAACTAATAGAAATAAGAGCAATATGAAACTCAGAGAATATAACACACATCCAAAGCAATGTAAAGGCGGTTTTAAGAAAATCAATAGTTAAAAAAGCTATAAAATCCAAGAAGGCGAAGGGCAAGTAAGTAAAAAATCTAAAGCGGAAGCGAGAATATGCGCTGGAAATGTGCAAACATATTAAATGTTAAGGTGCGACTACATAGTAATTTTTTTAAGATATCATTTTATATTATGAGCACATTTGTACGCAAACTGTAAAAATTCTCTCTTTTATTTTTGCAATACATAGTAACTAAAATGAACTCATGTTTTTCTTGTTGAAATTCCTTGAATGCTACACTGCTCGCCTTAATCGGATATTAACTCAGCCTACAGTGCTTCCGTCGAGATTTCTGACGCGACGTTGTAAAGCTTAGTGTCGCTTCCAAGAGTTTCAACGGAAGAATTATTTACTATACATAATGTAGAGAAAACACACAAAACGAAAATCTCTGACAAAAGCAGCCACCGGTAGAGGAGAAAGAGTCTTTTCTCACAAATTGTATCTGTCGTTGAACGAAAACAATACCTGGAACTAATAAGTCGATAAAGTTTCTACCAGTATCTATAGGAAGTACATTCAACTCGGTTGCCTGTATAGTTTTTGGAAATTTTTGAATCTGCATTCAACAAGGTTTTGGTGAAAACTTTTCGTATAAAACTTCAAAGTAGAACTATTTCCAGTTTCCAATGGGGGAAACTATGATTCGGATATTGCAAGATGCATTTTGGGGCTTCTTTTGTTTACCAAACGGATTGATCGAAAAGCGTTAGTAATAAAGTGCATATTTGGTGTTATGAATTAGTGAATTGCTGAACATTTTGAAAACAATCAGTATTTTCAGGCTATTTTGGAAGTAAAACTACCTGTTGTCAGGACAAAATCTTAAGTATGGAAATCTTGCTTTACTTGGTATGACATCCTACGAATTTATTGTTAGGCCTCTTTTCGTTCAGAGTGGCCTCCCCAATTCGTTACGAATTGTTCTTATTGTAGATTTAAAATTTATTATCATTTTTTTAAAGCTCACAATTTAGCTCTGTGTGCAGAGACAAATATTGAACAAAATCAATTAATGCACAGAGTTGAAATATTTTATTTAGTTGCAATCTAAACAGTAGTAGAAGTTATTAAATGCATTGGAAATGAGATGCAAGAACTATAATTAGAGGTATAAAGGCTAGCATAAGAAAGGCATGTTTCAGAAGGATTGAATTTGAAGTCTGAGTAAAAGAAAAATTTAAGATCGCTAAAATAATATAAGTAATACGATTTGAGCATATTTGAAGCCGGACCAAATGAAAGTAAATAATACAAAAGGTTGGTTATGTGCATAATGAATATGCAAGCAAGCTGAAAGGTATATGGAAATCGAAGCAAGATAAAAATTGCAACGAGCAATACAGAACTAGGGCAATTGAAAGGAGACAATCAGTGACATGTTTAAAAATGAACTCAAGTGCCAGTGTATTATAAAACTAAGTGTATAGCAGAGCAGTGAATAAAAACGTTGTATGTGACGGGAAAGAACAATTTTTATGTATAAGAAATAAAGACAATTTTAGATTTAAGTAACAAACATGTTATCAAATCTTATTCTTTTTTGTGAAATTGTAACTAATACTTGTTTCCTTTAAACGAATTCAGATCGCGGTTACTAAGCAACGCAATGCTGTTTTGTTAAAAAAGAAGAAGTTAATTCCTGTAAATTGACAAACTGTGGGCAAATTGTGCTCCTAGTATTTCAATGTTTTAATATAATAAAAATTATTTACCAAGCTTAAAAAGTATATTAATCTATTCTACAAGCTACCAGGAATCTGTGGGAGTGTTTGTGAAGTTTTCCCCAGTATACAGTTTAAAAATATGTGCAAACCAACTTAGGATGTGCAACGGCACCGAGCACCTGGAGATTCCGAAGATCGACACCGGATCATTTGAGCTGCAGAAGCCAAGGGTCTCCAGTCCAACAGGCCAGGAAGAGGTGCTGCCAGAGAAGCGACTTCAAGCCGATAAAGCCATCGGCGTCATCTGCAACCAGCTCCGAGGCGAAGATCGGCCAAAGTTATAAGGTAGGATTTGTCATGTTTTTGAGTGATTGAAGTCTATAAAGTTAGTGGACGTCAAGAATACCCTTGTGGAGAGGAGTCATCGTGTTTCCAAGCGTCCAGATTTGTCCGAGTTCGAGTAAAATTTATGGCGTCAGTAGAAAATGCGGTTTTGCCAGAATTTGAAGCGATTACAGGAAGTAGAACAAAAGGGTGTCTCTAGCGGCGTATACGTCACATCTGAAACTAAATCCAATTAGTTCCTGCTAAGCGGGAGTTTTGCTACGATTTACCTGATGCTCTAACAACCTACTGTGGTAAATGTGAAGTTTGTGAGGTTCTGAGTATTCGAAGCTACTAGCGCAGTTGTACTAAAATTGCGTATTTGAGCGACTCTGAGTCAAATATTCTAATAATAATTTCAAATAAAACTCAAATTTGAACCCAACCTGAGATATTAGTCTTGTGTTTGCCGAAGCAAGCCCATAATATTATTGCAATTCCATAAAATATAGAAAGGGGCAATTAACCATTTTATTAAAGTATCAATAAATACATTTCATTTTGATTAGCCTAAAATACTGACAGCCAACGTTGTGGCAAAAGCGAATTTATATTTTATTTATTTTATCACATAATAAACAAGGGTCCCACTGCAAAGAGGCGCCGCAACGTGAAGCCTTTACGCCATTGTAATATATCCAGCAAAACCAATAATTTGTTTACTAATTTCAGTTGTTTTGTGTGTTTTTTGGATTTCTTTCAATTGACATGGATAGTAGATTGATAATCTCGTTGGTATATGATAAAACATTTTGAAAGATAATGACGTATATTTGCTAAACGTGATCGTGGTATCAAATCAGATTATCAATCCATCCGCTATTTAGTATGTTAACCATTATACACAGTTGTATGTCAACTACGAAAATGTCGTAAATATTACAACATTCAACAGAATTACCATTTAGCTAAAAACTGATGTGAACACATACGTATCAAGGTCACGTTAAAAATCAAGAGAAGACAACGTAATCCTTCTGTAGTCAATATTTCTATATTTTTTAGTTACTTTCTAATCTGCAAATGCTAATATACCTTCTATACTTATTTCAGCTGAAAACAAGTACGCTCCACTGTAGAGAATAAAATTAAGCTTTCAGGAGCTCCGTATAATAAAATATTGTAGAACAGGTGTACATGTTTACCATCTAATAGCAGACAGCGCACAACCGATCTAAGGTACACTTTTATAGTAGTAAGATACACAGGGGTTTTATGAGACCTGAAAAATGTCATCCCTAAAATATCCGAAAACACAAATATTCGCACGTAGGTCGATGCAACAAGTGGACTGTGGTCAGCTCTAGGACACGAAACTTCGGTTGATATAAATTTTATCCAACGATTGGAATAAGCTCCGCCCAAATTAAACCGCCAACGCCAAAGAAGTTCACTCACGCATTAACTACCTAACCGTCTAATGACCGAAGTTAAATTTCATTATACATCAGGGCATTTTTCAAGCATTGCAAGCAAAGGAATGTTCATTTTCTATTGACCTGTTTCTGGGCTTTGCAATTACTTCAACCTGAAAGTTTTTACGGCAGAATCGATACACACCTTGAACCACCTATAGGATAGCGAACTCTCATTATTTATTAATGGGAAGCGCCTTGGATACCTCAATCTTTATCTAAAAGGGCACATTTTCATTATTTAAAAAGCTTAAATGGTGGTCGATATATATGTCTGCGTTAGGCAGGCCCCTATGTTTTTTTAAACAGCCGAGTTGAGGTTCTGATTTATGTTTAGCGATAGAATAACGTTGTAGACAAGCCTAGCAGAAAGAGATTAATGTGTATATATTTTGAATATATAGTGAAATATTTTATTAGACTCGTAAATCGTCGGTATTTTTTCTTCAAGAGCAATCGGATGGTAAAGCATTTAGTCTGCCAGTTGGTGGGTAATGAGTTCGAGTTTCACAATGATTTTTTTCTCCAAACGAAAGTAACATTCCTCAAGAAAACATGACGGTGCACTCAAGTTATTACTACATATTTAGTTTTTGCCAGAGCATTACGCATAACGTTTATTGACTATTTAAGGTCTTCTTAGTGTTAACAAGCAAAACCAGTGTTGCCGCTCTATGTATTTAGACAATAATAACCTATCAAAGAACTTATTTTATTAGTTCACGTATTGCAGAACTACTTTCGCAAAATATGACTCGATATAAGAGTTAAGCTTCGCAGCTGAAAATAGTAAAAATCCTCTTTCTCATGATGTCCCAGACGACTATGGGTTCCATATAAGAAAATCGAGCTTTATGGTGTAACTCGAAATTCAAAACTTTTTTTAAAGGACGGATTACGTCGTTGCATTCGTATAAAAAAGTGCATGAAACACGTAATAGTAATTTATTATACAAGACGATAAAGTAAAATTTTATCCACGAGTGAATCGTTTAACGTCGAGACGAAGTCGAGACGTTAATGATTCAAGAGTGAATAGAAGTAACTTTATCGTCGTGTATAATACAATATTTTTTTCTATAGCAAGAACTTTAACAATTTCAAAAGAAAATAAGGACAGTCATTCACATTTCAAAATGTCAGTAGCTAGATTGGGTTGCTACGATAATACGAAGCTGTCATATTTAATTTAAACAAAAGTTAGAAAATTAAATTACTTTATCTATCCTTGATGTTAAAGTGCTACTTTATCTACCCTTGCTGTTAAACTAAAACTTGACCTTTTGTTTTGAGTTGATAAAAGCACACTTTAACATGTGCTATAGAAAAAAACAATTTTTCTCTCTTTTTATAGATAAGCGGGATATAGCCGCAAAACGAAAACCGAATTTTTGTTTATGACCCGAAAACAAAAGATGGTAGCCCATTTTGGTTTCCACCGTTAGCTTTTCTTGAAAAAAGAGACGGATGATGAGGCGTCCTTTTTTCAACATCTCCCGTACTTATCGAGATTCCCTATCACAACATCGAAATTTGCCCACACTATACTATGCATTCTGGCATATAAACAACTATAATGGGGTGGAACTTTACATAAAGAGCATTTTTTTTACAATTGACGTCGACCCCGTCACCGAAGAGCTGATTGGAAACGTACCGCATTATCTGTTTCAACAGAACGTCACTTTGCGTTTGTTGTCATTTAGTCAATCGTGTATTCTGTTAGTGACATAGCTTTCTTGACAGACTATCAACTTCTCTAGACAGACAAACGTATTCTGTAATCTCGACCTGCCAGTTATTTGTGTTTGGTAATGTAACCTCTTGAATTAAAATGGTTTTGCTACAAGGACATAACATTTTTATGATCGAATCCTATTTTCGTAACGGCCGGCCGTCGAGTTGATGGAGTATGGCAGTACTCAATCCATGATTGTTTTGACGAGTTTTAGCAGGAATTTCCAAACCTTGCGTTAACATTATAACACTTTTCGTTCTTCTTTGTATCGCTGAGTTAAAGCTGGATCTGTTTCACGCAAAGGTCATCCTCCGAGAAGAACGGCAGAAGTAATTGAAAATGTAAGGCAGATTGCGGAATATGCCCCGCGAACCTCTGTATTTCATTTTTCTGAAAGAGATTATTTGGCAATAGGCACCTGCCACAAAATATTATAGAAAGGCATCCACGTCTATTTCTACCGTTTGCAGTTTGTACAACATTTACATGAAGCTGATTATCCTCAGCATGTCGAATGTGGTCAGTGATTCCTAAATACTCTCAGTGACGACTTATTGAAAAACATGGACGAGGCATGGTTTTATTTAAGTGGATACATTAATTCTCAAAACATGCGTTAATGTAGTTAGGAGAAGCCCAATTTTATAGTAGAGACACCTCTTCATCCTAAAAGAATAGCCGTAGAATAATTGGGCCATACCTTTTTGAAGGTAGAAGTAACAGAAAATTGTTTATTTTTAAAAAATTTGGATAAACGCAAGTACAACACTACGCACACAATACGTAACACCTTAAATATGATACGAGAAATTTCGACAGACGGATTCTTAGTCGAAACACACCAATATCTTGTCCTGGCAGATTTTGCACCATGCGAATTCTTTCTGTAGCCGTATTTAAGTAACTCTATTTTCCAGCAACCAATACATGACCTAAATGAACTGCGGCACAGAATATTGGAGCAAATTTATGAAATCTCTAACAATCCGAATAAGCTGATAAATGTCAGCAATGGGATTATGCGAAGAGTTCGAGCGTGCATGGGTGAAGGTGCTGAACATTTTGATCATCTGTTATGATTTCCTTTCTTGTTGCAATTAATTACCTCTGTGAAGTTAGCACCACAAGTTCAAAAAATGTTTTTTTTCAAGAGTTCCCGGGGTGCTACTAAAACTCTAAAAAAAAATTGTTTTTATAAACCGGAAAAGAATTTCTTTTTAATTTTTTTTAGTTCCGGTAGTTCTAATGGGAGTTCTAGTAGCAGCCCGGCGAGTTCTATCTTTAACTTGACTTTCCGGGTGGTTAATACAAACACATCGAGCTGCCAATAAAATATTTATTTGTGCCTAATATTAAAATTTACTAAAAAACTAATCAAATCGATTACAACGCGTACTTAGAACAGGTTATACGTCTCAAATCTCCTGCACAATAACAAATCGTGTCAGTTTGACAGAATAATCCTTCTGCTGCGTGGTCGTACTATTTAACCTGTCAAACTGACACTCTATTATTGTGCAACAACTTATCGACATATAACCCGATAATATCGAAGTACTTATAGTATTACTGCTGATAATATGCAATCTTTGGAAACATCATAAATAATAAAGTAGAAAAAACAAACTAATTCGAGTATTGCCGGACGAACTCCTCGAATTTATTAACCTTTTCAGAATTTGTGAGTCAGTTTGCCCATGTTCCTTTTAAAAGACGGTGGTTGCTTCTTCATATATTTCTTTTACATTTTTTTATTTTCTATCCGAATCTGAAGTTAAATTCAGAAATTTCGAAAAATACTTAGATGGACCCATATACAACGAGGTCTTTAAAGTGTGTCCGCCATTTTGTCTATGTCCAGATGTGAGGTTGGTATTATTGACGTTTTTATTCTACTTCTTCATATTCAATACAAATATAAAGTCAAGATTTAATTTTTTTTAAACGTACAGAAAGACAAACATAAAACGATGTCCTGCCATCTTATATGTTCTTTACAAGGTTGGTTTTTTAGACAATCTTAATTCCTCAATTGGTAATCGAATCAGAAGCCAACATTTAAAAATATCGAAAAGCGTACAGGCCCACAAACACAATAATTAACAATATAGATAGGACTCCATCTTACTCATGCAGTCTCTCATCCATCTGTGACGTTTGCGCCTGTAGAAATTAAATTTCCACATAAGTAATGTGCTGGAATTTACACACCACCAACTTAAGTCACAACTGACGCCTCATCTCTAATGCTTATAGATTTGCGGATAAGAACAACGGCCCAGCTATGTGCGAGTTCGCGAGCGGTTAGCTACTGCGTATCGCTACCTGCAGATCTAGGTGATAGAGGACTAAACTGATATAAAAATAAGATACTCGGTCTGTTGAAGACGTTTGAGTGCAGCGACTTGAAAGTACAGCTCCACCTGGAGAAGCCGCCAGCGCTAAGTTGAGGTTTAGCCTGCAGCCAAAGAAAGCTCTCCCGTCGAACTTAAAGCTGTCACCATGCTTGCCTGATCCTGCAAGGTAAGTTTCCGTCAGAGCTGACACTCGAAGCTCCCTTACCCTCTAGCGAAACGGGCCCATCGCATCGATCCGGATCTCGCCTAACCCTGAAAAGCTTTGGTTCGAGATCTAGCACCACGAACCTCCTAGTAGAGGTCTACCAAAACTCTAAACACCCGCCAGAGCCTGAACCTTCCCCCTGATCACCCATACTCACATCAGTACCTAATAATACTTCCGGAACCAGCTCCTAGACTATTCTCCGGTTTGACGATATCGGTACCAAAAAATCCGTCTAAAATCAGGTCTCTCCTCTCTGGCCCGCTGATTTCGGTACCATAAAAAATTACCCTTAAAACTCTACCTCCTCCCTGCACATTTTGCGTCACCAATATTGGTAGCAAAGGTCCACACCCCCTTCTACTATCAGCCGGTCCAGAATTCTGTAATTAATTATGCCGTGACAAGGAAAATTCCAAGCCTCCCGCAATGAAGCTGATCATGGCGCTATATACATGCTGTAAGTCAACCCGTCATTGTAGTTAGTTATAGGCATTACTTACGTGGTAAGAGATCTTCTCCTGGCCAGTCGTTGTGGTGTTTACAGGCGACATTAACATCTCCAGAAACGAGTCCGAAGTCGCCAAAAAATTCATACCCTGTTACCCCGGAAGAAAACTCGAGCAAGCTGGGGCTATTTTGAAAGTAAAAGTTAGCACGTCAATAAGTAGAAATTGACGTCAATCATCCGTTAGCACCAGCACTACACCTCTGAGACTGAGAAAAAGCCCCTAGGGAAGTAGCTGCTAGTGGCCAGACCGACGTAAACAACGCCCACGACGCCGTTAAACATTGTTGGTTTAAGTTCCAGCCACAACGAAGTGCAGCACAGTTTCCGAAACACTTCGACCTGAGCAACCCCGCGGGTGTGTTGCACGGGGTGCAGTCCCCCTTAATGGCTAATTTATTAGAACAATGAAATGTGCCTGTAACATCAAAGCCAGTACACTTAATCTTTCTAAAGTGTTTTGAATCTAATCAATCGAAGCAGTCAGCGATCATCGTCTACGTTTCAAAGCTGAATTCCCTAATCTTTGCAATCCAGTAAACTTCGGCGAAAGTTACGTTTATATTAGGTATTGTAGGTGCCTACTATCAATTATTTCGCATCTTCAGCTAAATTTCGGTTTAATATATAATAAAAAATACAAACACGTAATTTTTTAAAAATTATGGCCATCATACCGAGAAAAAAGTGATCCAAAAATAAGGACAAAATAGAATTGTTGCCATACCAATTGAAGAAAAGGTGACTGCTACATTTCAAGGGTCAGTTTCGAATCAGAATCGTTATGAAATCGTATAAACCACTTTTAAAAAGCCTTACGGGTAACTACAACATCTCTGTAGAGTGTTTTTGTCATTTATTAGGATTCAGTGGCAGTTTTCCCCAATTGAAACAAAGTTTCTGTAATCATATACATTCAATGTTTGTAAAAATACTGCAAAACGTAGGTTCATGAACACTGCACTTAAAACAAAGCGGGCGAAGAGGTCAACTTGAAACATATCACTTTGCTGATTGAAAGTTGCTAGATCATGTGATTCTACTAAAATTTGCCCTCTCAGTTATAGATGAAGCAGTGCAACGCTATCGGTATTTTTTATCATATCTCGTAATTAGTACTCGAAATACTCTTCCTTATAGTTGTATTCATATGGCAGATTTCATAAAATTATTGTTAAAGGTATTGTATAATAACTGCTGAGGTTTAAAGGTTAATGTGGCGGAATATGTTTTGAAAAAGGTAATTATAAAGTCCCTTAAAAGCTTTCACGATTTGTAAACTTCGATGAATGTATATTTTAACGTATAACCAATTTAGTTAAAACGAAACGTTTTATTTCAACCAACAGCAGAGGTTGTAGTTTTGGTTCTACATTCACAAAACTGTAATTCTAAAACACGAAACCCATATGCTTTTACAGAGCAAATTATAATAGTGTGTGTATTTTTCTTGTTTTACAAACAGAGCAACTTTCTTTCTTAATTAAGTGCTGACCCATTACTTGCGAAAGTGTAGTAATATTTTCATTTAATTGAATAACACATCAAAAGCATTAGTGAGGTAGTTTTAAGGATGAAGAAATATTGTTAAAGTTATGTGTGTGCAAATCCCAGGAATATGCCATTTTCCACCTTGAATCTCTCGTTGCGACACAGCAGCACTTCCATATACGCGCATATTTAAGCAATTAAGTCTCATTTCCAGCACACATTTTCATACACTGTTTCTCGGTTACCGCATCTTAACTGCTACAACTTCGAAGCAAGAGCTTATCTTCCTAGTTTACATAGACGCAGACATTCCATCTACTCAGCGATGTGCTCGTAAGTCATTAAGGAAATGTCGAAAGTATTCCAATAGTAAGCAGCATGACATGAATTGACATAGTGTGGCATTTAAATTAAAATTTTACAACACATTTCCCTGCTGTGGTCTGCTTACATGAAAACAAAAGACGAATATTGGGTTCCAATGAATCCATCTTGTTACTATAGACCTTCATGCACTGTTGAATCACTGTGGACACATATAAAATAATATTCATTCAATATGAATAAGCAAACATAGCAGCAACGAGGTACAAATAGAACGATAAGATGGAGAGTGAATTGATTTTTATTCACGCACGATATCATCTTTATTAAAAATACATTGACATGCCCTCGCTCTAGACGTTTAGAAGAAAAGAAGTTCAAAGAACGGAGCGAATTTCTCACCCCTTTTCCATTTCAACAATTTTCTGCTACAACTAAAAAAATACGTAATGGTTAAAAACTTCATTTCAATGGACAAATGTGATGTTCTCTAATTTAAACTACTCTGTTGATAAAAAGCTTCTAGGTACGAATTGCAGCAACGCCAACGTTGCTCACGGTCTAACTCTAACATACTCACCCTAAACAAATAAATGCTAAAATCAATTCAAGTCTGAAAAATTATGCAGTAAATTTATTAGAAAACCGTTTGCTGTTTATATTTAGTAAAATATGTCTTGGGACACGTTTCCTTCTATTGAGTTTTCTTCAGTACAAAGTTAATCGATTTCCTCTCGGATAATTTACGTGCGATCGTGTGGGTAGGCCTCCACAGAACTGGCCGTAATACAATTATGATGATGATAAATTACTTTGGGAGCTTTAGCGTTGCTCGTTTCTGAAGTAGGGATGTGCAGGTTTAATTCTAGAAGTATAAGTTTCCTGCTGATTTACTTAACTTTAGAAAAACGATGGTTTCATAAAGCCTCAAACTACGTACGAATTGATACACAGACATAAGATTTATTATACCTTTTTTACCATTCTGCTACATAACAATCGATTTTTAATTAAAACTTTTCTGCAATGTTCCTCCAGTAAGTAGCTTTAATGGTGGTATTACCTGTTTATGTAACTTTATTATGTCGTTTAGAAATCTGTTAAATAAAAATAGATGTGTTACTCAACTACAATTTGTAAAATAAATATTTAGTAGTTTCATATTTTATGCACGGTTCTTTAACATACAATAAAAATTTCACTGTTAAATGCCTTTGCTACTAGTTAAAATGCAACATTCGACGACTTTGTCACAAATCTAGCATGAGAAGCACAGGACAATCCCATCGTCAGAAACAAGTACGTTTAAAATATGTCAAAAAGACGTTACCCATTGAAAATTTGTCGTTGAATTTTAGTAATTCTATTCACTATTTACGCAATTACGCAATTACATTAGAGCCCATAGCTATGACGAATATTAACATCGTTTATATGACGCCGGTATGTCGTTGATATTAAATGCTTTCTAGACCAGCAGTCAATGTAAAGCGTTGAAATGACGTTCACAAAAACTTTCAAATCCTTTGTACGTTAAAATAACGTTAATAAAAGGTGTTTTATATTGTTAAATTCTTTTTGCAATAGTAAATGGTAAAGCTATTGTCAGTTTGTTTAATTCTGGTAATTCCTCTGGCAAAACCTCCAAACAATTGCACTTATCGTATTATAGCTTATGAAATATCGTGAAACTATACAGGATCCATAGCAGAAGAGCCAAATTTGATACAGTTAATGTGAAACGTGAACATGACGATTATACAAACACAAAATTTTTACATTTTCCTTATTACGTTAGAATGACGTTCGACTTTTAACTTCGATATAACGCTGCTACAACGTGATAATTACGGTCTTGCACTATTTTTGATTATATGTGCTTTCTTGACCTGCAGCTATTGTGAAACGCAGAAATGACGTTTAAAAAACAAAAATAGAAAGTTTTTCTTATTACGTTAGAATGACGTTCATACGTAGCACCTTCTAGGCCAGTAATCGACTCTTGACGTCGATACGACTTCCATAAAACAACGTGATAATTACGTTTTGATGTCGTTGATTTTGAGCGCATTTTAGACCAGCAGTTAATTTCAAACGATTATACGCCGTTTACAAAAACACGTAAGTTTTACCCTTCTTCGGCAAGGTTGGCAGTAAATACGTTGATCTGCCACACCACAGCGAAATGGTACTGTTTAGTTCACCATTTGTGTCGTTAATAAAATCGGAAAGTGTGTGAAGAAGAACACTGTATTTATTAGTTCAGTTTGTTGAACTTAGCAAAACATGTTGCATTAAAAATATATATGGTAGGTGGTAGGTAGTACGTCCCATGTTCCATTAAGTTTTCTATTCATATTTAAGATAAAACGGCTCTCGATTTTGGTTGGAGCTAAATAGAGTGGAAGCATATACCAGATCTGTCTTGAAATTTTGTTTATAATATCTATCATGTTAGTCTATGGTGATATTATTTACATGTTGAAGCGGGTCTTGATTACCCTTGCCAATAGTGCATAGATATAGACAAGCTGTATTTTGATATGTTTAGTATTGTTAATTATATTTAACCAGTGTATATAATAAATTCGAAAGTATGCGAAGCCGATAATTTTCTGTGGGTAAATTTTGAAGTTGATTTTATATGTGTAACGTAACTCCGGATCCTGCAGCGACGGACGAGTGGAGAGTCAAACTTAACATTATTTCACGAAGAATAATGCATTAGTTCGTGGCCTTTGGCGCAAAACTAAATGTCAGTCTTCGAGTGCCCACTGGTGCGAAATTGCCTTCCGGCAGAATCAAAGCTGCCAATGCTAGAAAACGAATCTAGAACAGCACCGTAAATACAGTCAACGTATAAACGCATTTTCCGATTGTAATTACAGCAATATACAGAGTACGGGAATACCTCGCGGCTTTTAGTAAAAATCTCCACGCATCGCGCCATCAAAGATTTGGATGACGCAACTCACCGCAAATCTTTGGGCCACAATCGCGCTTAAGAAATATATCTACCTACGCAAATTGTGCAGGTTTAATCCATGCAAATAAATAACAGAAAAGGGCTATCTTTAATGGCAGACTTAATGGACGGGAAGGAAAAAACGAAAGCAACAAAGTAATAAGAAAAAATCTGGTGTGATACACTCACACAACTTTCTTTTACAGTGATCTTATAATTAGGTAAAAATTTAATTTTTTATTTTTCAGCATCTGCCAAAAATTTAAAAAAATTTAAAATGGTACAAAAACCTTACAAAATAGAGAATTAGAACGAGAGACAAATTTTCTCTAAAATTTTAAGCTGAATTCAAAAATGTAATAACATACCGGGTGTTGTACTTAATATAGGAGTTAATACAAAAAATAGAAAAAAAACAAAAGACATCCATTTTAGAGGTATTCAACTGGAAAATCACTTATCTCACATCAATACACATTAAAAATGTAATAAAAATATAAAGCTTGAAGGAAATCGTTAGAGCCGTTTTTGAAAAAATCTAAAAATACTAAAAAATCGCAAGAGTAAACACCTACTTCCGGTAATGCAATTTTCTTCAAAAGCTTGCTGCCGCATCTATGTACATACTATACAAAACTTATATATGAAGTTTCAACGCCATACCTCTTTTCGTTTTTGAGATATTCTGTTCACAGACAGACAGACAGACACACACACAGACAGACCAATGAAAAAAAATATGTTTTTTGGGATCAGGGGACTCTAAAACGTGAAGATCTGCTGAAACCTCAATTTCGAATTTTTGGGGTGAATCCAATACTTCCTTTATTGTAAAAGGAAGTAAAAACAGCGAGGTAGAACAGAATGACAATGGGGAACGGCTTGTATAGTTATGTAGTCAGTACGAACTAAAAATTTAGAATACATTTTTTCAACACAAATATGTTCATAAGTATAAGTGATGTAAGCCAATGCTACATCATTGAATACGTTCTAGGATGACAAAAAAATTGGATCTAAATGTTATACAAGCAGGTACTTAGAGGCGCGAAATGTAGATCTGATCACTTTTTACTCAGATCTGAATCATGTTTTCCATATAACACGCACCATGAGGAACAAAGTATTGGAAATGAAGTACCAAGAAAAGTGAGCATTCCTAAGTACAACACTAATCTTCTTAATGACCCATCTATTATCTTCCTTTCTAAATTAATACTAAGCGAACACTTCGACAGACAGATGATTCCACTTCACAATTTCTTTACAATAGTATAGTAAAGGAAATCCACCAAGCAGGTGTGGAAAATTTAGCAATTATTGAAAAGAAAAAGGGAAAACGGGAAAATGATACTTCGTGGCATGCCGTTCAATTTTTAACAAGATTACATCAATAATATCTTCAAAAATGTAAGTAAAGATGATTGTTCCAACTACAGAGGAATAACTGTTCGCAGTAGCATTGGTCAATTGTATGAAAAGTTACTGGAACGCTAAATTCAAAAGAAGTTTACCTATTCAGAAGATCAGAGTGGTTTCTGAGCTGGCCGTTCTTGTATGGGCAACACGTTTATCTTATGATAAATAAGAACTAAACTCCCAGCCCATAATTTAAAAACATACTTATAATTTATCGACGTACGTTAAGCCTATGACAGCATTTCCATATCGCAACTATAGAAAGCAATGCAAAACAAAGTATCGCGATTATTTAATAACAGCCGTAAAATATCCGTATAGCGGAAAAACAACTTCTGTGGAAATTGCTAATCTGATGTGGGCAGAATTTGAAGTATATAAAGGTCTACGAGAATGCTGCATAGCATAAAAATTATCACTTATAATACCATGAGTAGTCAAAGTTATGTCGAATATTTTTGCTGTGGTATCACGAATGCCCATTGCACTTAGGTTCGATTAGGACGAGTGCGCTAGCACGAGTCCTAATCCTAAGCGCAATGGACATGAGTAGTGATACCACCGCAAAATATTCTACTTAACTTTGACTAAGAATGGCATTCGAGGGACTATTCAATGAACCAAACTACTTTTTCAAATTAGTTTTCAGTAAATCTAGCACGAAACTACGCAATTTCTATAGTAACAGAACACTAATACTGACTTTTTCTAATAAAAATCTAATTTGTTTAAAATATTCACTATACCACTAGTGAAAATTGTCGATTATTTTCACTAGTGAAAATAGTCAATATAGTTCATTTTTATTGGCTCAAAGACGTCAAATCTTGTATTTTTATTGGTCAGTTTTTGATAGATGACAAGTGAGTTGAATAGTCTTAACAAAACCCTAAAAGTTTGGGGAAAGGAATGCTGCAGTATTGGAATTAAAATTCAAAATGAAACACTGTACCCCCTAAATTTGAGGATGATTAGATTATATTCGCCAAAGAGAAAGACGGTATTCACTACATGCTTCGAATTCTCCATGAAGAATACAGCAACTGGAAGCTAGAAATAAACTTTAACAGAACCTAGTGTTTGATGATTGTCGGTGGTTCTGCCGGAAGTATTTGTCTTATATCAGTAAAAGTAGTTATTTACAATATTTAAGACAGAGGCTAAGTAAATGTCACACCATTAACCTATTTCTTTTAGTAACTTTTTCTAAGTACACTCCTAGACAAAGAACGATTTGGGAAGTACACTCATGAAATTTTGGAAATCAAAGGCCACTTTGTGTTTTTATGTTTACTGAACGGATTATATTTGGATGCTCAAGTATCACAGAATGGTGGAAGTATGGCAGAATAACAAAGGGCTGCTACGTCACTCTAGCAGTTAACTAGAAGCATAGCAAAAGCAGCGAACTTCTCAACCGGAGATGGTCCTGGATTAAACGAGAGACTAACCTCAAAACTGTAAAAAATAATATGGGCGCACTTTGCTAAGCAAATAGGAGATACACGTCGAAAGGTGCTACTATACCAATCAATAAAAAAATAAAAAACGGCATCGGCACAAATAAAATTCGCAGGTATAAATAACGGCTCAGTATAATTTAAAAAATAAAAAGTACTTGGTAGTGCATACACAAAGCACGACAAACAAGGTCAAATATCTTGGAAAATATCCCAGTGGTAAAGTAGTGCCGCGTAAAATGTCATAGAAGTATATAATTTTATTTTGCTTAAGAAATTATAGTGCTGAAACTACATGGTCTTATAGCAATTATTATAAATTAACGTAAATGGATAAATATTACAATAAATGAAGCACTTTCATTTCCTTGAGGTATAAAATTAACTCGTCTAGATCGAAGAATATGGTTTGGAGGTTGGTGTCTGCTAAGAATTTTGTTCTTGCTTCTGTGAATTTAGGGCAGTCCAACAAAAGGTGTTGTACAGTTAAGGTGGTGTTGCACTGTTCACCTGTAGGTTTCTGGTCTTGTTGTAGAAGGTAGTTTGCGTCATTTTAGTATGACCAAGTTTGAGACGTGCGAGGACTGTTTCTTCCTTTCTATTTAGTTTCTTATAGTTATAATTTGTCCATTTAAGGGGCAGAGATGGTGTGCAGCAGGCTTTAGTTTCGGCAAATAGCGTCCATTCTTCGTACCATTTCCTTGTAATTTTGTATTTTAGATGTGTTTTAACGCCTATTGTGCCAGAGTGTGTCGAACTGTAACTATTTTGGTCTGCTGCTTCTTTGGTCTGCTTATCTGCTTCATCATTGCCAATGATATTGATGTGTGATGGGATCCAAATGAATGCAATCTGTTTATTTTTATCGAAGAGTCTGTGTCGGATGGTGTGTATTTCATTTATATATTCATAATGTGGATAGATGTTTTTTAATCCCTATAAATAAATGTTATATCCAGTGGTTTAAGCTGAGAGGTTCGTTGGTCGTGTATGAAGGCACACCCAACTACGTTGTTTATTTTGGAGTCATCAGTATAGATAATTTATCTATTAGGGTATTTATTTAATATTTCGTAGGAAACATTTCGGTAGATTATGGGGTTGGTAGAGCTTTTCGGGAATTTTGCCAGTTCAAGGTATAAATGAGGAGAGGGGATGATCAACGGAGTTGGAAATATAGGTGTTGGTGGAAGCGAGTATGATATTTCGAGATCAGTAAGAATTTGACGGGCTCGGATGTTTAATGGTGGTGATATTCTTTGTAATTGGTTAAACAAGTTTTGAAATAAGGGATGTTTAATTAACTGGTTATTTGGATGGTTTTTATTGGCTAGGATTCGAATACTGTATGTTGTTAGCTGGTTTAGTGTATAGTTCAGTGGAAGTTGGCCAGTTACTGCGTACAAATTTTTAATAGGGCTAGTGCGATGTGCTCCCGTGGCAAGCCGTAGACCATGTTGGTATATGGAATACAGTGATTTACGTATAGTATTCTTTGTTGAGCCATATATACAGAGGCAATATTCTATTTTAGATCGAATCAGCGTATTTCCTATACCAATCAATGTTTCTGGCGTTGTTCTTCACTTATGATGTGATATAGCTTTGACGACATTCAGGGATGTTCTGCAGCTATCGATTGTTCTTCTGATATGGGATATCCAAGTTAGTCGACTGTCCATGATTACTCCTAGATATCTTATCTCTGTAGTAGATTTGAGTATTGTATTGTTTAGTTTGAGAACAGGTGTTATAAGGTGATGTTTTTTGGAGAATGTAATAGATTTTGTTTTTGATGTTGAAAATTTTAATCCATATTTATTTGACCATTCATATAGTTTGTTAATAGCTTTTTGTAGATATTTTTGAAGTATATTTGCGTTATTGTTGCAGATATAGAGGACAAAGTCGTCTCCGAAAAGTGATGATTGGACATTATTCGGCAGATTACCGAGAATATCGTTTATGGAGATTACAAAGAGAGTTACGCTAATTACAGAACCTTGGGGGATTCCGTTCTCTTGAGTTTCTTCATTCGATATAGTGTTGCCAATACGCAGGATACATTTTTTTGTTTTCTAGAAGATTTTCAATGTATTGGAGTATTTTGCCTTTAAGTCCCCATTTGAGAAGCGTTTTGTTACGTGCAGAATGCGCCGCCTGCCATAATTTTGAATTTGAACGCTATTTTCCCGCGCGTTGCGCATTGGCGTTCGGCCGTGTCTTCTGGCGATAGCTTTTATCTGGAAAAACCATTAGCAGGCCGAGACTCGCTACGCGTCTTCTTCGCCAGCTTTCGAAGCGAGCAGTTCTTTAGTGCTATTCACTAGTTCGGGGATGCTTATTTAGGGCTATTTGGTCGAGTTGGAGACGTGAACTTAGGAATGCCCTCACGTTTTCGTGGATGAAGCCCCCCGAACGCAATTAAGGACTTTGGTTTCCTTCGCTAAGGCGGATCTATTTGGTGTTAGCATATTTCGAGCTGTTCCTTTTCTGCGCCCAAAAACCATCTGGGGTGAGTAGCTATTTTACGCTGAGAGGCCTGGCCGTGCGTGTTCTATTAGAGCCCTGTTTTCCCTCTTACAGCAAGACGTACTAGGCAACATTTCGCCTTCGAGCCGTGTTTGCCGCAATTTGCGTTTTCGCTCTGGAGTCGCTGGACCTGCCGGGCCACGTGCCGCAACGTTCCGCGAGGCGATTTGTCGAGCCTTCACGGGCCCGCTTCTTCTTGTCGCCGGCGCACAATTAGGGCACAAGAGGGTACCGTAATTAGTCCCGAGGTTTGGCCTTTCGACCTGTGGGAGCGGCGTTGTTATTGCCGGCCCCCTAGGCCACCGACGACCGCAAAACGTTCTTGGCCGACGCCGAACCACTAACGCAACGACGCCCAGATCCAGAGCTTTACGTCTGTCGCAGCGAGCCGCTGACGAAGTGGCCCATTTTTAACTTGTTGTAACGTATATGTTTGTCCAAACTGTAAGTACATTTAGTGCATGTGTTACTTAATTAAGGCGGCTCTCATCCTTCATTTCATGCTAGAATTAAGATTGTCAATGTAAAAGTGTTATAGCTTATTTTTGCATGAAATTAAACTATTTTAAATTATCTGCATATGATTTGTGTTAGCTACGGTCCGGTTGTTTTATCGGAGCCATCTTGCAGGGAGTATTATCGGCTAGGTACCGAGTTTACAATTTCTCCACAGTTCACCGGGGTGCAATTGTCGTACCTTCAAAAAATTGTTGGCGCTGGGCATTTTGTTTACTTCATTAACTCTACCGACATCAATCCCGCCCCCTACTACCGATTGAGCCGGCGGCCGGCAAATTGCACCCAAGTGTACCTTTTGTATTGTTTGATGCTGCTTGGAAAGATTGCCCAGAATCTTACATCATAAAGGCCTAACAAGAAGGATTTGGCGCCGAACGTGAGGCCTGTTTTTGTTAAGTGCGCTTTGGCGTTTCCAAATTTTGCCATTTAATGTGATAACCGTAGCTAGCGAACCATTTCTTTTGCATTCGAATTGTTAGGATGTTTTGCGCCGATTTAAATATTTAGTGATAATATTGCATGCGTTGTACTAACAGTATTTTAAGCTATATTTATTCCATTAGTTATTAAGATTTGTGCATGAACCTAACCCATTATTTTAAATATTGCAAATTTATGTAATTGTGCTCTGGTTCGGAGGTTATTGCTATTGGACCGCGTTCAATTTTTTTTTGCTTTTGGATTATTTGATAAGTGCCTGGAGAACTTCTTGCGATTGTACGCTGGTAGCCCGCGTTTTGTTTTTCTAAATTTAGTAGTAAGACATTCTTTGATCGTGATTAGTTATCAAAGTTTTGCACGTTGCGTCCCTCGTGTGCCTTCGCGTCGCGCGCTTTTATTATTTATTATCTGTCAATTTTCTACTGGGTTTTCTTGTCATAATCATTCAGTATGGATATCGATCGGCTTCTTGTAGAGGAGTTAGATTACGAACTGCGAATTAGGGGTGTCTGTTGTGACGGTAATTCTGGGGATAAGCGTAAGCTCTTGCGTGCACGGATTAGACTAGAGAAATCTGGGAACGCATCTTTTCCCGGAATTGAATTGAATATTGAGGAGGAACTAGATATTTGTTTCCGGAAACTGGGAATTTTAGTGGAGGAAATTTCGGCCCTGGGGCATCTTGTTCGTAATAGCAACGATTATAAGCGCCTTCAGACTAGGTTGTTGCATGTGTCGAATCGTCTGGAACGCTTGAACCCTACGGGATCTTTGTGCGATAGGAGGAATGAGTTGTATAATCGCTGCTTAACAGCTATGGATGATCTGGAAGTGAAATTAGCGTCGGTTAGCGAAACTATAGCACCTTCGGTTTCACGCGTGGCTAACTTATTAAATTTTGATGACAATTCTTCGCAGGTCGATGAGCAAAGTCTCGATGATGCGCACGATCATCCTCAGAGTCAATCTAGAGCTCCTGTCGAGTTCCCTTCGCAAGTCCGATTTAGTTTGCCTGGCATTAGTAACCCTCGTTCATTCCAATCGCCTTTGGGCCTAAATAGCACCCAAGCGTTTGAACCCGCGTCTCGCTGTAACAATTACTTACCGATTAATAAATGGAACCTTAGTTTTGATGGCCATTCGGGGTTGTCTAGTTTTCTGGAAAGAACAGAGGAATTACGTATCGCACGTGGTGTTTCGAAAGAGCAACTCTTCCGGTCAGCTGTCGAATTCTTTACTGATCACGCATTAATTTGGTACCGTTCGATTAGGGATACAGTATGTGATTGGGATGCTTTAGTTAGGGCATTGCGTGCCGCCTTTCTCCCTTGCGATTATGAGTCCGGGTTATGGGATGAGATTCGGAATCGCACTCAAGGTGCTGACGAGCCGGTCACTGTCTTCGTGGCTGTCATGGAAAATTTATTCCGCCGTTTACCTTCGGTGCCCTCGACGTATACGCGGCTTAGCTTGATCCGACGAAACTTATTGCCGCATTTCCAAACACATTTGGCCCTGGAGACTATCCATACTATCGCAAATTTGATCCAGACTTGTAAGGCAATTGAAGATGCACACGTACGTGCTCAAGGGTTTCGTGGACCCCCAACTAACGTTAGTCGCATGTTAGAGCCTGACCTCGCGTATCAAAGGCCTAGAGCCCATCCTAGGGTTCATACGATCGCCGTTTCGCCCAATGATAATTGCGCTCCCTCTAGAGATTCTTTCGCAAAATTGAATAATCCTGTCGGTGCTTCTCCACCGCGTTGTTGGAATTGCAATCAACTTAATCATCGTTCTATCGATTGTCCCTCGCCGAGGAGACGTCATTGTTTTCGCTGCGGGAAACCCGACGTTACGATTAGGACGTGCCCTTCGTGTTCGGGAAACGGAATTCAGCGCCGTTAGGAGACCGACTAGCGTGCGTTAGACAAAATCCTCAGGTCACTAGTTTTGTTATGGAGGCCTCCTGTTCAAAAGCGGTTCTAGATTTTATTTTGAGTCATGCTGGCCCTGATGAGCGACCCTATCTCCAGATCTCTATTTTTGGAAATAAGCTTCTTGGATTATTGGATTCTGGCGCTTCACGCACGATCCTAGGTAGAGAAGGTTGGGAATTGGTAAAAGGCCATTGTCGACTTGAGTCAAGTCAAGCCCCCGTGTGTCGTATCGCTAATGGCATGGAATGTCGAAGCTTAGGGACTGTCACGGCCCCGATAACTCTTCGCGACAAAGTTTGCTTTATGGACGTAATAGTTGTGCCTTCTATACCACATGCTTTAATTTTGGGTACTGATTTTTGGCGTCGCATGGGTATCGTGCCGGACCTTCGAAGTAATGAATGGACGTTTTCTAAGGATGACTTAGTTCCTGTCGTGAACGCTATCCAGGCCGTCGAACATTTGACGCAGTCTCAGCGCGAGCAACTTGACGTATTCGTTAAGAACATTTTTGAGCAGATGGGTGATAAACTCGGTTGTACGCATTTAGTTGAGCATGAAATTAAGACGACTTCGCCCCCTATTAAACAGCGATACTATCCTATTTCCCCTGCTCTTCAGAAACAGGTGGATCTGGAGTTGGAAAAGATGTTGGAAGAGGGAATTGTGGAACCGTCCACTTCCGCTTGGTCATCACCTATTGTTATGATCAGGAAAAAGGATGATAGCTATCGTTTTTGTGTTGATTTTCGCCGTCTCAATAAAGTTAGTCAGCCTGATGCTTATCCTATTCCGTATGTCTCGAGTACACTGGATAAACTTCGTGATGCGCACTACCTCACCACTCTCGATATTAAATCGGCGTATTGGCAAATTCCTGTTGCAGCCTCCTCGAGGCATTTAACTGCGTTTACTGTCCCCAATCGCGGGTTGTATCAGTTTTGTCGCCTACCGTTCGGTTTGCATACGGCCCCGGCCACTTGGCAGCGGTTAATCGACCGTGTAGTTGGCGCCGATTTAGAACCCTATGTGTTTACATACCTTGACGATATTGTGATCTGTACGCCCACCTTCGATAAGCACCTGTCAGTTCTTCGGGAGGTTGTATCTCGCTTGTTGTCTGCTGGCCTTACCCTAAGTAAGGACAAATGCCACTTTTGTAAGCCCGAGCTTAAGTATCTTGGTTATTTGGTGAATTCGAAGGGTTTGTTGGTCGACCCGGAAAAAGTGGAGGCGATCACGCGTATTCCTACTCCTGGTTCGGTTTCCGAGGTACGCCGTGTTATCGGTATGGCGTCATGGTACCGACGCTTCGTGCCAAACTTCTCGTCACTTATAGGCCCGCTGACGACTCTTCTTCGGAAGAACGCTAAGTTCGTATGGAATGAGCGTTGTGAACATGCTTTCCGCACAATCAAGGAACACTTGATTTCGGCCCCGATTTTGGCATGCCCGGATTTCTCCGTGCCCTTTGTAATACAAACTGATGCCTCGGGTTATGGCATCGGCGCGGTCCTTACCCAACAACAGGCCGATGGTGAAAAGGTCATTTGTTACATTAGCCGTTCGCTGACTAAGAATGAACGCAACTTTAGCACGACTGAGCGTGAATGTTTGGCTGTCCTTTTCGCGATAGAGAAACTTAGACCGTATGTTGAGGGAACAAAATTTACCGTGGTGACAGACCATTATAGCCTGAAGTGGCTTAACGATATTAAGGACCCGGTTGGTCGCATTGCGCGTTGGGCTGTCCGTCTGCAGCAGTATGACTTCAACATTGTCCATCGTAAAGGCAAAGAGCATGTTGTGCCGGATACTCTATCTCGTGCTGTTCCGGTTATTGATACAGTTAATGTTCCACCCGAACCTATTCGCGACCCGTGGTATAGGCGTATGTGTCATCAGATTGGAACTAACCCTCGAAAATTCCCTCAGTGGCGACTTGATAACGGTCAGCTGTTTAAGTATGATCGGTCTAACTACCCTGATCTAGCGGATGATGAGGAAGACCATTGGAAGCTCGTGGTCCCTAAACCCCGGCGCCGCGAAGTTATTAGGCAGAATCACGACGACCCCACCGCTGGTCACACTGGCGTAAATAAAACTTTCCATCGTATCGCGCATAAGTACTATTGGCCGAGACTACGATACGACGTAGCCGCGTATGTCCGCCGTTGCGAAACGTGTCAGCGCATTAAACCCGAACAAAGAGCCCCTGCTGGTTTTATGGGAGGTCATTCCCTTATCTCGAAGCCTTGGGAAGTCATTTGTGGTGACATTGTGGGCCCGTTGCCTCGATCATCGCGAGGATATGCGTATATTCTGGTTGTGGCCGATTGCTTTAGTAAATTCGCACTCACGTTCCCCTTGCGCTCCGCGTCTGCTAATTTGGTCTCCCGTCATTTTGAGGAAGATGTTTTCCTGATGTTTGGCGCTCCAAAGCGCATTGTGTGTGATAATGGCGTCCAATTTCGTAGCCGCGAATTTCAGTCCCTAGCGAACCGATATGGGTGTAAGATTTCGTTTACGGCCAATTACCACCCTCAAGCCAACCCCACCGAACGTATAAATCGAGTGTTGAAGACCATGTTGACCGCGTATGTCGCCGATCATCATCAAGATTGGGACAAATATCTCTCTCATGTCGCTTGCGCGATTCGCACTTCGGTTCATGAAGTTACGGGGAAGACCCCGTACTTTATTAATTTTGGTAGAGAGATCTCGCTTAAACACGAACCTCCCCCGGACAACGTGAACCCTGAGCTCCAATTCGATCGTAGTAAAGACTTGAATGCCCGTGCCTCGCTCATCAATAAACTTTATGTAGAGGTAAAACGTCGGCTAGGTAAAGCGTATGAGAAATCTAAAGCGCGTTACGATCTTCGCCGCCGTCCCCTAGAGTATGTTCCTGGACAAGCCGTGTTGCGTAGGAACTACGTGTTGTCGGATGCCGCAGGCCAATTCACGGCCAAGCTCGCCGCGAAGTTTGTGGGCCCGTTCATTATTAATCGGAAATTCTCTCGGTGGGTGTATGAGCTTAAAGATCCGGATGGGAATGTGATGAAGGGTACTTGGCACGCCAAAGATTTGAAGCCTTATGACGACTCGGCTATGGACTAGTGTCCCTTTCGTATAGAGTCTAGGGTGGTTGGTTGGGCATTTGTAGGGTAGGTCACTATTAGGAAACGCTTTCATCTTGTTTTTCTCCTCTTATACCGCTAGGGTGGTTGGTTGGGCATTTGTAGGGTAGGTCACTATTTTGGGGAGCGTATTCAACTTGCTTTCCCGTCTTCAAGGCATCTTCGGGTAGGTCACCTTTAGGAATTTTGGCATCGTGTTTTCCCTCCGGTGAGGTTTACTATTTGGCCACTTTCGGGTGGGCCTCTTTAGGGTATGGCCCTATCGGTTTTTTTTTTATTGCGAATGTTACTTCGGCTAGTGCCGATTTTGCCTTCTGGAAGAACGATTGGTAGAGATCCGCTATCGCGGTCTGATATGTCCTCGTGTTGTATAATGTTGTATTGGAGCCGGTTAGTCCTTCATCCTTCGCCTTCTGGTCTTATGAGCTATATCTGGCTTCTCGCCTTTCTCGTCTGGTGTGAATGTATTCTCTGTTGTAAATGGATCCTCTGGTGCGAGTGCGATGAAACCTGACTATACTTATAATTTACTTCTCTTTGAACTGGTGTGATTGTGGTCTTTGGTGCTGAATGGATCTTGGGTGTGAGTGGGATTAAGACTTGTAGAGATTTCCTCCAGGCCGTTCGGGGCGCTGCAGGGTCTCTCGGTCAGTATGTGTGTCGAATGGCGTATATGTTGGCTCTGCCTATCACTTCTCTGGTTTCTGTGGCCCTCTTTTCCCGGGGTTACCTTCTCCCCTTTAGCGTCAAAAGAAGAACCCTAACCGTCTTCGCTGCTTAGTGTTGTCCCATTTCGGTTTCACAGTACCTCAACTGTGGAGGTCTTGCTTCCGCCTCGGGGTTTTGTTTTGTAGGAAGTTGTCAGGGGGGGTACTTGGGAGGATACGGGGTGATGTTGAGGGGTTCTTGGGGTTGGAGCTTCCTCGCGATGGGTCGTTACGGGACTGCTCACCGGCGCAGCATTTTCACCCAGCAGCGACGAGCCGTCTCGATCCCTGTCGTGGAGTTGATCTGGCCACGGGTGCCTCTTGGGGTCACTACCGCCTTCTCAAGTAGTTGCCTTATCGTGGGGTGGGTTTGGGTTTTCAAGTGTGTGTGTTCGTAAGCGTATTAGCGGGGTGATGCCCTTTCTGGTTTTTTTCTTCTTTTTTTTTGTCTGACCAAGCTGTCTGGCGTAGATTTCTTCGTGTAGAAAAAAAAATTTCTGCGAAATTTTTTCTGTTCTGGTAAGGGGGGAGTTGTTACGTGCAGAATGCGCCGCCTGCCATAATTTTGAATTTGAACGCTATTTTCCCGCGCGTTGCGCATTGGCGTTCGGCCGTGTCTTCTGGCGATAGCTTTTATCTGGAAAAACCATTAGCAGGCCGAGACTCGCTACGCGTCTTCTTCGCCAGCTTTCGAAGCGAGCAGTTCTTTAGTGCTATTCACTAGTTCGGGGATGCTTATTTAGGGCTATTTGGTCGAGTTGGAGACGTGAACTTAGGAATGCCCTCACGTTTTCGTGGATGAAGCCCCCCGAACGCAATTAAGGACTTTGGTTTCCTTCGCTAAGGCGGATCTATTTGGTGTTAGCATATTTCGAGCTGTTCCTTTTCTGCGCCCAAAAACCATCTGGGGTGAGTAGCTATTTTACGCTGAGAGGCCTGGCCGTGCGTGTTCTATTAGAGCCCTGTTTTCCCTCTTACAGCAAGACGTACTAGGCAACATTTCGCCTTCGAGCCGTGTTTGCCGCAATTTGCGTTTTCGCTCTGGAGTCGCTGGACCTGCCGGGCCACGTGCCGCAACGTTCCGCGAGGCGATTTGTCGAGCCTTCACGGGCCCGCTTCTCCTTGTCGCCGGCGCACAATTAGGGCACAAGAGGGTACCGTAATTAGTCCCGAGGTTTGGCCTTTCGACCTGTGGGAGCGGCGTTGTTATTGCCGGCCCCCTAGGCCACCGACGACCGCAAAACGTTCTTGGCCGACGCCGAACCACTAACGCAACGACGCCCAGATCCAGAGCTTTACGTCTGTCGCAGCGAGCCGCTGACGAAGTGGCCCATTTTTAACTTGTTGTAACGTATATGTTTGTCCAAACTGTAAGTACATTTAGTGCATGTGTTACTTAATTAAGGCGGCTCTCATCCTTCATTTCATGCTAGAATTAAGATTGTCAATGTAAAAGTGTTATAGCTTATTTTTGCATGAAATTAAACTATTTTAAATTATCTGCATATGATTTGTGTTAGCTACGGTCCGGTTGTTTTATCGGAGCCATCTTGCAGGGAGTATTATCGGCTAGGTACCGAGTTTACAATTTCTCCACAGTTCACCGGGGTGCAATTGTCGTACCTTCAAAAAATTGTTGGCGCTGGGCATTTTGTTTACTTCATTAACTCTACCGACATCAATCCCGCCCCCTACTACCGATTGAGCCGGCGGCCGGCAAATTGCACCCAAGTGTACCTTTTGTATTGTTTGATGCTGCTTGGAAAGATTGCCCAGAATCTTACATCATAAAGGCCTAACAGTTTTCACACAGACAGCTGCTGTCTGTTATTTTTTTTACAAATACAGTTTTTATAGCTACCTCGAGTTTACTTAGGCATTCTAACGTGGAGCGGTTTTTTTCGAAATCCGTTTTGGTTTTGGTTGAGCAAATTTAGTTCTTCACTTAGGAGCCTGTTATTTATTATCCGCTCTAGCAATTTGTAAAGAGTTGATGTTAAAGATATTGGTCGATAGCTGTCCAGTTCGCATTTAGGTTTATTTGATTTCAAGATTGGGATGATAATAGACTTTCGTCATAGTTTTGGGGAATACACCTTCTGTATATAGTATATGATCAAATAATTTAACCAGTTCATCTGTTGTGGGATCTGTGGCATTATTTACCATTGAATAATGGATGTTGTCGATACATGAGCTAGTTTCTCTGCACTGCTATAGAGCATATTCTAATTCATGTTTTTGGATGTTCATATTGTAGTTTTCGTTTTCAGTTTTTGGGAAATTTTTTTTTATTTTTGCTACTTCTGCTTTCGAGTTTGGAATGCGGCGTCATAATTTTCAGAGCTTGATTTATTCCAGAAATATTTTGGTAGGGTGCTTGCTATGTCTACTTGTGATGTAATTGTTTGGTTGCCACTGTTGAGGCCAGTTATCTTAAATGATGGAGAGCTGTTGCCATTCATTCGTTTGGCTTTAGTCCACATTTCTTTGGTTGTCGTATTTGAATTGATGGATTTGACATTTTTTTCCCAGGATATTTTCTTGTCTATTTTGATTATTCTTCTTGACGTAGCTTTCATTTTTTTGTAGTTGATAAGGTTGTCTATAGATTTGTGGTCTTTTATCGAATGCTTTGTTTTTATCACATATAGCTTTCTTGCATTGGTCGTTCCACCAAGGGATTTTGTGTGTTTGGAAGGTGTTCTTTTTAACTGGGATAGATCTTGCTGCTGCTTGGATAATTCTTGAGTTGACTCTATATTATCGTCTGTACAAAAAAAATTTAATGAATCCCTATTCTGAGTATAGTTCAACACCTGACATTGCATTCTTAAGACAGCATATCTTATTAAACAAATCTATTAACTTTAACAGCTCTATAAGGTTTGATTGTTTAACTTTAAGTTAAATTCAAACCGTCATCTGAACTACTGCATAGGTAAATTGTTAGTTTTAAACCATTATTTATGTTTATGTGAAATCGCAACCTAGCACTATATAACACGTAGATTGTTTCAGGAGCTAATACTATTTTCATTTGGCACATCTTTCTGTTTTCATATTTGCTTTAAAAGCAATATATTTTTTTCAGCAAGTTGGCTTTTCTTGACATCGTTTGAAGTCAGTTTCAGTCCGAGAACACTACAGGACTGGACCAGATTCCTGTTTTAGCAAATATTGACACTTTATAACCACGAACTGCGGTATTAAAAGAGTTTTATGTTAATTGGGCTAGTTTATCGCACAAACAGAGCAAGGAATTATGAAATTATTAAGACGTATTATTTAAATTTATCGTATCTAGGTGCGGAGCTAACGTCAAGTACCTACTGTTACAATGTACATAAAAGAGGATTTAAGATATATAGCATCCCTGTCTAACGCTCTGATTTATATCAGTTTTGATATTGGTTTGTGATTGTTTGACAATTTCAAACCTTATATAAGGTACTACCATTATAAACAGGCCGTGTTTCGTTTCAGAGATTTTCTTAAGACGTGCTAAACGTTAATTTGGTATAAATTAGTGTATGAAGTATATTGATATAACCCAAAACATCACTTCCCAATACAATTAGCTTTCAATTTTTAAACGCGAATGTGATCTTATAGTTTTTTCAGTTACCTAGTTGTTATTGCAAGTTATGTCGGCCACTGGGCTTCGTCAAATCTCTGTGAGTCAACACATGGCCAATTTTTTAAATTACACGGTTTTGATTGTATCTGCTCTTCAGATACTGACAATTGAATTATGAGTTAGTGAAATAAGAGGTGGCTGATATATTTTAATTCTCCCTCGCGATCGGAACTAAAGTCTCCGATTTCTACGAAATCGGCTACTTATCCCTTGGTCACTGAAGTGTGTGTTATAGAGATCGATCCACGGACTCACTTGCCTGCGTACGTGCCCTTGCATTTATTATGTACTGGTTATTTTACATTTATGCATCTGTCTGATTTCGTAAATGTATTCCTTGTAAATAGTTTGTAATGGATTGCGTTTTATTTTACATCTCATCGGTTCAGCCCTCATTTAACGTCGAGTGACGGCTTTTATTTTGTGATTTCCCATAAGTAATTAGTATCGCATTTGCTATGATCGAAGCTTACCTATAGCAGTTCTAGTTATTACAAATTTGTTCTGCTATTATTTTATTTTGTCAAGCTTTAACACAGTTTAAATTCGACGTTTAAGATTTATTTGCCTCTGGTTTTATCATTTGTACATAAATAACCGCCATTTTGGTCCAGTCATCTATTAATAACTCATTTTAAATTAACTAATATATATATCCAGGTTGCACTCAAATTATCTTGCAAATAATACCTATGTTAAAACATTTTGGATTTCAGATTTTGGAAAATACTGTTAGGTTTACCATCCGTATAAAACTGGGCTGCACACCTATGTATCTATAAAAAAATAAGCAAGTTTATTTTACGTACATTTTGGGAAAGACGCTCAATGGCACGGAAAAGATACGACATGACTAATGATCCTTAAGAAATTGCTCTGAATGCCCCTGATTACAACGCCTATCAGAAGCAGTTAGCTTTATGGAGCGACGGTTGCATCGGCCAGAACAGTAATTTATATCAGTCTTCCGTCATAGCTAAGCTGATTGGAAAAAGGTACGTCTTTTCAGAACACTGTAATAACATATTATGTACTCGGTGACTTGGCCTGTTATTGAAAAGAAGTTTGTTATTAGAATGGTAACTACAGAAAAGCGTATAATAGTATATTATGTATCAAGTTTTATAAACGTCATTTCAGTCACGAGTGTTTAATAAAATGATTGACTAATAAGTTTATAAAACGAGTTGCATACTATACTTTTTCTACGGCCACAAATTTAGAGAATATAACATCACATTATTTCATTAAAATTTTGACATTTATTATGCCGCTAAAACACATTGTAAAAAACTAAAAAGGAACAGATGTACCTATTAGCGTACGCAAGGGTTAAGCAAAAAATCGATATAGCAGCACAAGGTTGCATATTCTGAGAAAGCGTTATAATAAGCTAGGGGTAAACATATCTTAACGTTCCTAATAATACTAAAACAAGAAAAAGATACACTGGGTAATGTAAAATACATCAATTTGCAAATAAAAAAAATTGCAGACGGGACTCCAACTCGACAGAGCGACATCAGCGCCTGCGGTAGGAATTTCAACGGGAAGAACTACCTGCACTGCAGCTATATTAAACACAATGCACTTATTCGTTGCCCTTTTTTGTCCCTTACAACATTTATCCTGTATCTGTTGTTTCATATTTTCATCGAGAGTAAAGCCTGAGCTATGTGCAAATTATTACTTTTATCTATTGCTCAGTTAAAGCAAAAAATAGGCAAAGTTTTAGCTTCTAAAGGTGCTCACCATGTATCCTATTTGAACGAAATTTTCTGGGTTTCATGCAAAGGAGACATATAATCCGCATGCAAAATAGTGTATTCCTTCAAAAAATAGTTTTTGAGTTATACCGGCAACAGGAAGACAGATAGAAGGACCGACAGACAGACGGAGACAGACGGAATTGAGAAAACCTTTTTTCTCGGCAACTAGGATTATGAAACGTGAAGATTTAAAGACATCTCGGAAGGTAATTTTTTCACCATTACAATATTCCCTTCGTCTTTTATATGAGAAAAGTAAAAATTTAAAATTCCGTTTTCAAATGAAGCCTTTGAAATCTATAAAAAACTTTCTTTGGGCTCTTATTTACCGTAGAAAGTGGTGGCGTATTCTATTTGGATTGTTAGCTCTCAAATACAAAACGTTGTAGATCTAAATAGACTATACCACAATATTATACTACATTAAAACGTTCCTTAGAGAATACGAAAGCAGAATTTCAATTGTTTTTTTTTATAATGATAAATTCAAAACTAGGTTGGTTAGAAGACATGTCTTTTTCAACTGTTATCTAGCAGTTTAACTAACATTGTATATTGTATCTCTTCCTGAGATCAGTGTGGTGAGCCTCAAAAGTGAATTACCCTGTCCACTGTAAACACTTCTACTTAGAACAGCAAGTAACAATTGTGACTGTCACCAGAAAATAAATAACATTTTGTGGGAATATTGGTATTTACAAATAAATCTAAAGATGATTTTAATGATCATCCTCTTGGTAAATCTATGTAAACCTAATCATTTTAACTCCGTAACAAGATTGTAATTATACCTTTGCAACAAGTAAAGATAGAAACTCTCAGTGTATGAAAAAAATTATAATATAAAACAAACATAAAGAAAGACGTAACAATAGAAGCATACGTAAAGTAGAGAAATCGATAAAATCCTCGAATTTAAGAATATATTGATTGGGAGCTGGGCATAATATAATTATCTTAAAAAATATTCAAATCAACTATAACACAAACCGATGCTGCAAAGAACTGCATATGAGAAAGGACAGTAGGCGTACAATTTCCGATATCAATCAATGGTCAATTCGTCCCGTACTTAGCCATGACTCTCTACTGGCGATTCCAATGAAAGGCAAATGTAAAGAAAGAATTCGGTTTGAAATACATAAAATTGTATTGGCTCATAATATATGAAATTCTTAAACCTGTTGCCTTTATGGCATACAACTTGGGAGAATTGTCAAAAAAAAACAATTTTTAGCAATTTGAACATTCTGCTAACTATATACAGGCTGGCCACTTTAACAGTATATCTTTTTTAAATTTTTGCTTTTACTGAGAAATAAATAAAAGTATCATTTGCACATAGCTCAGACTTTAGCCTTGACGAAAATGGGACCCAATAGGCACCTGGTAAATTTTGTAAAAAAGACAAGAGCCGGTCAACGATAATAGCATTCTAAAGTATGATGAAAAATTATTTTTATCTAGATGGCTATGGAATCGTTCTTACTTTATGAATGCAACTATAACTTATTTAAAAATTAAATTTGGGTATAAAAATAATTCCATTAATAAATTCGGAACTATTCCATAACCATACTAGATTAAGATAATTTTTGATCATACGATATTTAAGGCAGCCACATCTCACAGATGCGAGGGGTCCTCCGTGGCCGAATGCAGGAAACGGTCGGTTCGCTTGACGATTACTGCCAAGCCTTGAATTCACATTCGCGGGCACTGAGGTTCAAATCCCAACGCCGGATTTTTTGAATTTCAAAATTGATGTAATTTGCATTACCAAGTTTTTCCATTTATTGTTTCAGTATTATTCCGGACATGAAGATATTTCTATCCCTAGTTTCCTTTGGTTTTTTAAATTGTTTAGTGTCACAACGTCCGCTTGCAAAGAAAGCTCTGAGTCAAGGCCTTCATATATTTTTATACAGTGGTACAAGAACTGAAGAAATAGGTCTTTCGGGCCAAACACCAATCTCTCGAATCTTCGAAAACAACTTGTGAATTATTCCCACAGATTTGTATCCCAAAAATTGTAGGGCTGTAGCAAATATGAGATCATAACCAGCCGCTTTATGATATTTTAGCTTACAAACAACAAATTCTAACTCAGACAACAATATTGGTAGTGCAGGTTTCCAATTCCTGTCTGACACTGATGAGTGTAGTCATCCACATGCAACTTCTCACAGTAATCTCTCCACACATCCAGCACTTCCTTAATATCATTATACTGTATTACCATTTGCATTTTGAATACTCTAGCTTTTAGTCTTGAATTTACCAATGATTAATCCTACTTTTTTGAAGAGATTAAGTTGTTATGATTAGCATGATCTTCTATATCTTTGCATGTAATTTTTCTTGCCTCTTTTGCATGAGAACTAGATATTCAGTAGATAAACGATAAACTGTTCAACAACGCCACAAACAGCTATAACGTCCAATTAAGAAAATTATATTAAACGTTACATGTAGATATCAAACGAGCGTAGAAATGGTACACTGACACCATTTTAATATTTCCTTGGAAGCAAATCACAAATATAGAATTCGATGTGCAATTTCTCAATCAATCACAGGATAATTTATACATAGGCGTTATATTTGAAGTCGAGGCACTCCGATGAGAATCTTGAAATACCATCGAATCGGGATTGTTATGTAATTACAGATATAAGCTTTTGATAAAAATATATAACTTTACAAACATTGAACTGTCCAACGAGACAACGTTATTTCTCTGTTAGATAAAAGTCGTTATTTTAAGTTCTCTACATTCACAATTTCAATAGCTTAAGCTACTTTTGACTCTTCAGTCTTAAAATCGACCAGGATAATTACTTTTTAACGGACTTTGCAGGTCTTTTGACCAACCATGCATGTAAGGTGCAGACGTTTAGTTAATTAAATGTGTTTAGTCTTTATAGCTTTTTGTTAGTTGATCTGGTTAGTTGTATTAAGTGATTTGCTGTGAAGCAACTAATAGTGAAGAGATTTTAGTCCCTTTTCACTGATATTTTGAAAGATAATTTCCGTTGCATCCTTAGTTCCTTAATACCTTAATTACAATGTGTTAGTCTTAATAAGTCTCCAACTAGTTTTCTTTCTGGAAGGTAATTGAGCAATTACTTACATTATTACAACCTTAGTTACCACAATTGACCTTAACAACTTCCCAATCAAACATTGGAACTGTTTTAACGGCTCTCAATCCGTCTCTCAGATTATCAATTAAAACCAATGAGCACATGTCCTTCAAGATGCTGTATCGATTTTATATATTGAAGTAATCGCGATTTTCTTTGTTAGTAAGGCGAAGTGGGGAAATCTGATAAACGACATTGATAATTTATTCCCTTGATAATTTTTCAATTGGTTTCTGATTGATGACTTCATTGATATGATATTAGCTTCAGTTTCTATTACGAAGTAAGATGTTATCCCTATGATCTCTTAACTAATAGTATATATTAGCACTGGTTGTAACATGCCACTTGGTAGAAGTCATAATGTAATCTATAATGGCCAGAGGAATTTAGAGGTTTCTTTATTTATTCTACTATAATTTAGTGGTGCACTTGTGTAAATAATTAAAATAATTGCTAGTAGTCAATTTTGCTGAAAAATATACAGTTATAGATATAAACAATAATTTTAGATTGCATGCAGGTACGATATATTCACAAAATTTCCAGTCCTATTGATTATACTCGTACATATACTTTATAATAAAATCATCGATGAGTTCGTAAAAACAATAATTCGTACCGAAAACAGATTTAGGGTAAAATCCTTACATTTACATTTTCCATATCAGTTGCATTTGATTAGTTAAAAAATATGGTAAGTATGTATGCGGAGACTGTGAACCATAAATTTCCTTTCTACTGATCATGAAAAGTTAAACTCTAAAACCTTTTTCCTGAAGCCTGTGAGAGCAAAGGAAATACGCTAACAAGGTAAGAGCATTATTGATACATTAAATTTTCAGAGGCTAAGGTGTAACTGAGTTGAATTTATCCCCTGTTGGTAATCTAATTAGCGGTAATTCGCGATTTCAATCTCAGACTTTCGCTTCTAAGTTTTTACGAGTTTTGTCGTTGGCGGTCCCAGAGCAAATTTACATCACCGGCGTCTTTCGGTTTGCGACTTTAATACCGAATGTGGTTTCTTTCGCCTCGCTCCTATACCCACTTAGACAATGTTCAAACTTTATGGATTTCAATTAAATGGTGCTAGATCGTATTAAATTAGTAGAATTATTTAAAATTATGAACATTTACTGTGACGCAGCTAAAAATAAAAAGTTTTAATATAATGAATAGTGTTGATAGTAGTTTTTACGGACTTCCGCAACATTAGCTATAACTTTAAATATCTGAGTCTGATAGTTGTGAATTTGAGTTACAGTGAGATAGTCTATTATAAAACAAATATTTTTTGCACCAGTGCTTAGGAGATATTGAATAATATGAGATCCATTATTGATTTGTTTTTTATTAGCATTAGTTTCCGTCCCATACGTTTGTGTGATCCGAGGAAATCACGCATTGGATAAGAACTTCACGAATCAACGCAATTGGTGCAAAACAGGACAGCATAGAAAAAGCATTCGATACTGTTGATCATTCAATTTTATTATTTAAACTTGATCAAATCGGCTTTACTACTAATTTCGTCAAATTGTTTCAGTCATATCTCACCGATAGAATTTTGTATGTGTCGTGCAATGGATATAATTCCAGAGAGTTTGTTACGTACTCTGGTGTTCCCCAAGGAAGTATCCTCGGGCCGCTAATTTTCCTAATTTTTATCAATGACATTGTTAAAACAATAAAATTTGCAGATAAATTAATTTTTGCCGACGATATAAAGTTATATAAATGTATTCAATCTTTCACAGACTGTATTGATCTTCAAAATGATTTAGATAACATGTATAAATGGTCGATACGCAATAAACTACTCTTTAATATTAGCAAATGCCAATGTATGACATATACGCGTAAAACTAATAATCTCAATTTTAATTATAGTATGAACTCACAATCTCTAAATCGTGTTGATACTTGCAAAGATCTGGGAGTGATTTATGATTCAAATTTAAAATTTAACTATCATTATGAGCATTTAATAAAATCGGCTTCGAAACAACTTGGAATTATAATTAGACATACACACTACTTTACTAATGTTAACAGTTTAATCATATTATTTAGTAGTTTAGTTCGCTCTAAATTGGAATATTGCTCTGTAGTGTGGAATCTGCCGTTTATAAAATACAGCCTTCAACTTGAAAAAGTTCAAAAAAAATTTCTAAAATATTGTAATTTTAAATTTGGTTTTCCAGTTGCTGATCCCCATTACATTTCTTTACTAAACTATTTTAATTTAAATTCTTTATCTGATAGAAGGCACGAACAAAATTTACTGTTTTTGTATAAAATATTAAATAACTCTCTGGATATTCCCTTACTTCTAAATCAAATTAACATTAAAATACCAGACACCCGTACACGCACATGTGGTATGTCTCTAACGTACACATGTGCCAATACGGTCAGTCATCTGCACTCTCCAATGTTAGCATTATTTCGAGCATTTAACAAAATTCTTAGCGATATTGACCTATTTTCTATGAATCTAAAGCAATTTCGATCGGCAATTCTTCTTCACTAATTTAATTTAATTCTTCTTCTCTAATCTAATTTGATTTTACTAATTTAGAAATGTAATTATATTTTATTGTTTACTAGTTTAGAAAATGTGTTATTATTTTAGGTATATTTTTCGTTTATCGTTTTAGACATATTACCTCATTTTGTCGTCTTGGATCTATTTTCTTTACATTAATTATACTGTTTTTTCACTTGTAATTGGGCAAATGCCTGTAAGTGAAATAAAGATTATTATTATTATTATTATTATTATTAATATGACGTCCACACGTCTATGATGTCACTACTCTCCTCCAGGGGTATAGCATGAGAGAAGGTTTTCGCTAATTTTCTTGTTTTGTTTAATACTTCTATTAACATACATTTCCGTTGCAATGTTATATGCTTTATGAAAATGAAGTATTTATTCTAGTCAAGCTTCTTTAGTGATAGACTCATTATTGACTTGTTTGAAAATTAAATATAAATACTGTCTAATAGTGGTAGAAGGCACTAAAAATGTGCATTTCTTTGTACATGCGTTATAGTATATTATTATATGAGCGATTATGACAGCCATTATTCACGAAGATGACATTTGCACCACGCGCCTTCTGCTTGTGGCGCAAGTCATCTGAGTGAATAATGGCCATAATCGTGAATTTAATATGATATTTTATCTACTCCTATGCAATAGGAGTTTTGTGTTCATATTTCCGAATTATGACATTTGTGACAGCTGTTAACTTCAAAAGTCATTTAATAATAAGAATGCATTTTTTGATTGGCTACAACCTATTGAATGCAGAAAATAGAATTTTCTGATTGGTTGCAACTTGCAAACTATTGAATTATGAAAACAGAATGCATTATGAATCATAATTCATGGCCATTATACAGTAGGAGTAGATAATAGTAGATTATATTACAAGTGAGAGAAATGCATCATTATTTGCGAGTGAGAATTTTGAATCGCGAGTGCCTCAGCACGAGCGATGCAATTTCTCACGAGCATATAATGGCGTTCGCTCACGTGTGATATACGACGTTTTATCTTACAGTAGCAATTCTTGTGCCTAAATAGTTTGCGCAGTCAGAATATGTCGCGAAATAAATTTATAGTTAGACGCCTATGATTTGTGATATACGTTTGACAGTACTGAAGTGTATTGGCCGTACTGAAGTGTATTGTCAGTCTATGTCAAATTCGAGGTTCGTAGGTTAGGTTTTGTTTGTTATTTGACACAGACTGACGCAAAACTTAACTTGAAAATTACGAATTTGACATAGCTTGACAGTGCTACCAACAATGCAGTGGTATAAATAATGAAAACTCACTTGTGAATAAAACTTCATTATAGTCACTGAAAACAGTTGTATAATGTATGGCAATAGGCGCTACTGTAAGATAAAAATATTAATTTATTACGAACACAATCTATTTATTATTATACAAATAACCATGACGAGGGAATATGAAGGAATAAACACATGAGCACACAAACCAAAGTCAGAATTTATGACATGCGTGAGGCCTATCATAGCATATGCTACGAAGACAAGGGCAGTAAATGCAATCACAAATCGTCTTCTAAGAAAACCGAGATGCAGACATTGAGATCAATAGCAGGCTATACTTTGAGAGATAGAGAGAGAAACAAAGACATCGGACACACATGCGACATCGACGACGTTGTCAGATGATCAGGAAGAAGGAGAAGAGAGTGGAGAGACCATGTCAATAGAATGGCTGATGATCGACTGAAAAAATAGCCAAAGAAAGCAAACCCGACTCCAATGGGCCCCCGGGCTACACTAAAGCGCTGACTTATTATAGCGAGGATTTTATTAGTACATACGAATAAGAAGAAGAGAGAACACAATCTAACTATAATCGTTTCTTTTCCCGAAGCCATCCCTTTATTTCCGGGACTGCTAGGTATTGATATTTTTATATTAGGCTTTACTTGTATTTTTGTTACGATCGCAAAAAATGTGTATGCAACTTGCTTATAATGCACCTGATTACGTGGGGAATTACGATACCAGCTCGTTGGTGTGCGTAAACTTTCCACTCATAGAAACAGTTGCGCTGTATAAATATCAATTATATGATATAATGGTTTGTATGTTCAGCAAAAAGTATCTAGGCACATGTAACAACATTGGCACACGTTCTAATTATTTTAATAAGTAATTTACACAGTGCTGCAGAAATTTTTTTTGGATAGAAGCGAATATGAGTAACATCAGTGTATTAGATTCGTCTATATACATGGAGTTAATTAATTTGACAATGTGTCACTAAAAGAATCAAGGTATTAATAGAATTATATTTTATAAATGGGGTTCGGGAAAATGGCAAATACAAATATAGCATTCCACTTTATACTGGGGAATTTAGACAAACATTTACTGACGTAATTGATTTAAGAAATTGTATGGATGCATAAAGGCACTGTCAGTACTAGTAGTACGCGTACATGTCCGACACGCACAGACTATAGATGATGTTAAGCAGCGTTTAAGCGATGGAGCAACCAGGTAATTAGAAAGACCTTCATAGGAAGTGTAGATGTACTACGGAATTTGCAATCAAATAGTGAAGAAGGACCTTTAATGGCTCCTATATCAGGTGCAAGTTTTCGATAAATTATTACCAATGGATCGTAACAGGATACTTTCATACTACCTGTAGTTCTTTAGCTTGTTGTTTTAGTAACACGTAGATAAATGAAAGAACAGAGTAAATTAACAAACTAATTAAATATTGAAACATATACAGATATATAATTTTTGAAACAACCACAGTAGACGCTTACGTGATTCCCGATGCAGTTAGTAAGCTGTCTCACGTCGTAAACCCTTTGATACGTACTGCCTATTGTCTAGTTCCTTCGGAATTTGATAAGCTTTTATGTGCTTGGTTTCCCGGACAGTGAGCAGTGCCGAATGTGGACATTATTCGAGAGATTATGATATCCGTGACCTGTTTACAGAAGAATCTGTGAAAATAGTTCTAAAATTACTGCAGCACGTCTCTAGTAACATAAAGTGACTTGTTAATTACTGCTTGCAGATGAATGGTGGTGATTTTAATCATCTATTGTATTTCAACAATGTAACGTTAAGATATCGTGTTACTTAAATAATCCTATACATATTTCTGTGATTTTTGTTTATACGGTGGAGATTGATCGAGATATGTAGTTAATTACTTAAAATATTTCATTTGCCCAAGGAAAATTACAGGTACAAACAGATTTTTGCGGTAGAATTTATGGACCGATGTAAGCAGTCACATTTAAGGCATAAGTTGTTTTAAGAGTTCTACATACAAAACATTCTTGTATATAGTAGCCATATCACAGAAAGTTTCAATCAAGTTAAACACATATGTAAAGTGCATTTCACACTGCACCAAGTACGTTCGAGGTTCTCTCGTGTCTGCCAAAAAAATGTGAGGTTACGTTTTGGTAAAACCAGGTCAAATTCGCATGGATAGATATCCCATCTTTAACCACACACAGAGCCAGCATACGTATAGGGCTACACGTTAGTTGGCTCACAATAAAACGTTTTCAACACGTTTATATACGATTTAGTGTTGACGTTAAAGTAGCGCCTTAAATCTACACATGCAGTGTATTTAAGGTTGAACTGTGTATAGAACCGGGTCAGAACACTAAAATTTTATACACTGGCTAATGAGATTGGCCTGTTGGTATGTAATGGAGCTATAATCGCTGGCCTGAGGTCGAATGGAAACCCGCGTCGTCGGCAAACACAAATTAAACGGTCTCACCTGGAAAATTCGAGAACCATAGCTGAAAAGCATGAATGTGCTAAAATTTGGGGCTTGCAAGCAAAAAAAAATTGATATTGTGCACATTCAGGCAATAAACAGACGCTTCAGTGACATTAGAGGTGTTACGTGCCAATTATTACAACTAAACAAGCTCCACAGGTATGTGTAGTTTATGAAGTATGCACATAGTTCGAGAAAGTGCTGCTGGACATATTGGGGCCTTCAACCATTAAAAGAGCTGTCAAGCTCTATGGCAGGGGTCGGCAACCTTTTGGCAGGCAAGGGCCACATAGTGGCAAAATGAAGTGAAGGCGGGCCGCACTTATTCATAATTTTGATAATAGGTATACTATGTATATCGGGGTGATATTAAAAATGCGAAAACATTGTATTTCAATTTTATTAATACGCAGGAACAATGACAAAAAAATTAGGAAAAATAATAAAAATACGAGAACTATGTACAAAGTATATCTACCTACATATAACTGTACTTATAAAAAAATGTAGTGTGACTTTTGTATCACATTTCAGTGGCTATTGGTTTCAGTAATTTCAAGGAACTACTGATTTTGAGAAAATGGTCATGTTAATTTCTTAACATTAAACTGCAGCAGGGTCGTTTCAGAATCCATGCTTTTAAAAAATTCGCGCCTTTCTAGGTTATAATTAGATATAAACCCAAACACCATCTTCTGCTAAGTGGTCAAGCGGAAATGGAGCGAAAATAAATTCGCTCCCAAAAATGACGGCGGCTGCCGAAGCGAAACCGAAGCGCTGTCGGTCAAGGAAGCGTTCAACGCAATCGCTACCTCAGCGCTATGCCGGCTGAACGCACCCACTCTGTATCTGTGATATTACATACTTATTAAATGCACGCTCGCTTGAACTTTGCGCGCGCATGACGCAATTATTTAAATTTTAGGTAGGTATATAAGACCTTCATTTACAAAACAGTCGCGGGCCGCAAGAAGGAGGGCCGCGGGTTGCCGACCGCTGCTCTATGGCATCGTACGAAGTTGCAAGATGCGTATGTCACGTACGCCAATGTGGGAAAATCTTTGTTAATTCCATTTTCCTCTTGCAAATAACGTTTATATATGTGCAGTGGGGTTCTGGAACCACTTTTCAGACATAACAATTTTTCCGTTACTACACCGGCATGTATATGCGTGTGATTTGGGACAGAGGAATACGCTGAAGACAAAGGTATTATAATTTTGCGTTTATGTGTAAGGCATTTGTAAAAATAGGATAAGCATTTGGTAATTAGCCGTAGCAATTTGTTTCAAAAATTTTATTTTTAATTTGCTTGAGGGGACGTAAAATTCAGCCAATTAAAGACCCGGAATAAAACGTGCACCTTTTGTTTTTAAGCAGCTATAAAAGAGTAGAACACCGAGAACAACGAAAACTTCTTAATTTTTTCCGTTGTAATACGCTGCCCATTATTGTAGTGCATTCAGCCGTTTTCAGGTTAAACATTTGTATTTGATCTGACGTATGTATGTAAATTGTTTGAAACGTTTATTTACTTAAAATTAAATAACAGCCTTTCGTGAACGGCGTTTTGATGTGAATAGTGCAAGTTATCTAAAAATTCTGTGTTTGTGTGTATTATTTAGATCGTGTAATTATTGTAAATGTTGAGCTCTACTATGATAATTCACCTGGCGAAATAGGTGTTTGACAAAATCAGAGATAAAACAAGGTTTTTCTTTTATTTTCAAAAAAGTAACTATTGTTTACTTCTATGAACCCACGAATCACAAATCATTTTTTGTTGTCAATTATAACCGTGAGTTGTTAGGCGTGTAAAACAGGAGTCTCTTATTGTTTGTGCTATTGTAAAACTTGCTACTAATGCCCTTAATAAATAATGGAAAAGCAGCCAGGTACCAAAAGCATTGTAGGTGCAAAGGTATCTGTGAAGCAATCAGATAAATAAAATAAATATTTGCATTGTAATAGAATTATTGGGGCGTAGTTTATAGCAATATATAACAATCGGATTCCGCAGATTCGAATTCCACAGATTGCAATTTATTTGTGTAACGTAATTCGAAATGTTTCAGTATTATGAGCAGCATTAAGATATTGTTATCTAGTTGGAACATAGTTAAACACTCCTTTGATGTCGAAGACGTTAACACATTTTCTTCTGTAACTTTTTTATTTACAATGCAATTTTAGATGAAAAACTATTTTAATTAGAGTAAGGCCACCTAAGTGATGGGCTCAAAAGCTAGTATGTTTTATATGCATAAACACAGTTAAATTAAATTGACCTAGCCTATTTTCTAGTTAGAGCAGCAAATATTAGAACATTGGTTCATCTTCCTACTGGAAATAAGTTTGATTGCGAGGCTTCAAACAATATTGCAGTCGTAGTGATTGTTCGGTTATGAACTGTTATTCTTGCAGTCTTTTGCTTGCATTCAAAGTAACGCTCAGGCACAAAATGATAGTTACACCTGCTTATCCCAGCAAAGTTAAAATAGCTGCTTATATTACAGTTGAGAATCCACAGTACTATTTTCTAAACATGTTTTACAACATCGTATTTAAAATATTCAGGTGAGATTTTATGTCTATAGTTAAGGGTTATATCGTAAATTTGAGCAGCTAATATTTCAAGTATGCGCAAATTAATTTATAGAATGATATTATTTAAAATACGAGCAAACAATTTATGGATGGCATTACGCAAACCGCATAAACTCATATCTCAAAAATAAAGCTTTTACATGAAAATGTAGGCTGATCCAATGACATAAAGTAGATTACGGGAAAATAAACAACCAAGGCTTGACCTTTACGTTGAATTTTCAAAGTCTTTTGGAGATATGCCTATACTTTACTTGTAACCATAGCCCTCAAGCTGGCTGATAGCTTACGGATATATAATTTATGGAAAAGTTAGTTTACAGTGTAGCTGATTTTATATTGCTTCGAACGACTAAATCCGTATAACCTTTTAACGCTCTCTGGTATAAAAGTGTTAGGAATCCTAACTGTAACATAATAAACACTAGACATGTTGAGAATGGACTTTAGTAATTAATATTATTTAATCATAGCTTAGTGTCTAAAATAAAATGTATTTATGTAAGGGCGAGTTTAACAAATTATCTGCCCTTGGAAGTACGTGCCGGAAGAGCAATAGGAATTTCGCAGGCCAAATAGGGTTAGAACTATATAGTAACCATTATGACTTATACATGTCATTATGCATGGGACCAATTTTTTCCTCCGGTTTCCATGATCTAAATAGCCTCCTGCAGGCTTTTCAGTAAAAGCGGGAATCTTGGTGAAGGCAGATTTTAACTGACATCGGTCTCGAACAGATCGCTCCCGAAACGAATAATTTGTAAATAAACATATTTTAAGCTATAGAAGTCTTTCATTTCTTAAGTAGATCAGTGTAACTAGTAATCTGGGCCTAGCTAAAAACCCCGACGTTACTCGTATTGCGACAGTGATGTCAAGAGGTGTTATTTGTGACAATTTAATAAATCTCAAGACAAAATAACTTATTTTGTTTCGACGTTGGTCCTGAAAGAACGAACGGCTTACGAGAAGAAAACGCTGGAAGACTAAAGGATCTACAACTGGTGACAGCGCAAGAAAATATTGCGGCGAGGGCAAACCATGGGACGGTGACAACTAGAAGCAGCGTCAAGGAATATTTTCGCGGTGAGGTAAACTCAGAGACACCCGTGAAGCAGTACAACTGATGACGGCGCAAGGGAATATTTCGGCGGGGATATACCAAGGGACGGTGGCAACTGGAAGCAGCGTCAAGAAACATTTTCGAGGGGTGGTAAACCCAGGGACAACCGGGAAGCAGTACAACTGGTGGAAGTTTCAATAGTAAGTGAATAACATATTTGAAGGAACTACTTACCATTGTCGATGTTTGAAATGATAATAATTGTAACAGATATTATTTCGACTAACTTTTCACTTTTCATAATTTTGACATTGACAGTTGTACAATTGTCATTTTTGAAATAATCGTCATAATACTAATTAACTATCAAATGTAACAATTTTGATAAGCAACACAATAGCAATTATTAATTACATGAGGATAATTTGTCATATTTTATATAGCAAGAACCTAACCTGATTGAGAGAGTGATTGTTCTACCGGAGTTAGAAAAGGAAATAAAACTTATAGTAAACAAATTTGAATGAAGGCATATTTTACATAATTTCATCTTGATTTAAAATTATATGCTATTAAGTAATTTAGTAAGCATCTAAATAGATAACTCCACAATATTATGAAGTGGTGTCGTGTTATACCAGTGTGTATTCACAACATATTTGTCCTGAATGCTCACTGATGATGCTGACTGAATGGCTGACCAGCATCTTTTGAAAAACTGAAAATACATGTTTGATAAAAACATTGTTTTTGGGTTTCCTCGCATCTCAAAAAATGTATACAAAATAAATTTTAATTTGTTTTTCTTCAAGCTAATTTTTCCGGTTAAAGGGACAACTAACGACTGACTTATGAATAGCGCCATTTAAACTGATTTCATGGAATTTTCTCTTGAACGTAAAATTGTCGCAATCCTTTAACTACTCGTAACAAAAAAAATACGATCGTATACAGTCTGGAAGTTATTGTAAGCGCCAGATTTCTGCAAAATTTTGTGTATATGACAACGATTATTTTTCTTCATAGGGGTCGAATATGTGTGAGGATTTCTAAATATTAAAAGTTACTTTTAATGGTTTGCGGCATTATATTAACACTGTATAGTGAAGATCAAAACCATTATTGCAGCTCGGCATAAAGTAAACCAGCGCACGTATACGAAACAGCAACAATTACCAGTGTTCGTTATCGATTTTATTTTATGCGTTTCTGCACTTTACTAAGGAGGAACATGTAGATTCGAGGCTTTGTGCTATGCTTTTAATGGTGTTGTTTCGGTGTAAACAACTTTTGGTGGCGAATCTGCTTACATTTAATTTACGCTAAATCCCACTATTTACGGAGTGCCGACCACTATGGTAATGAAAGCCAAACAAAGGTTGTTTTCTACAATAATTCAATTTTGTACAAACACTGCCTGCAGTAAACAGCTGAGATTTCAAAAAACATGCAAGTTACTCCATTAGAATTAGGATCTTCTTTTACGTAAGGAATACATTTCGATGTGATAATGTCGGAACTTGGCAAGCACAACTGCAGCAGTACTTTATAAGCTAAAATTTATAAATTTTATTATAGTTGAATAGTTGGAGCGAAGCGAAGCAAAAGTTTAAGCGCAGAAGTGCGGATATAGTTAGCCTCAGGAGCCTCCACTGCTTTATTTTTCTACAACTTTTAATGAAATAGCAATCGACTGGTAGCAAGATGGGATAAATTAAATTAATAGAGGTGAAAACCAGGAAAAAGCAGTGATACATAATTCTCGAGAAATCAAATAATAATACAAAACACCCTTCCTATACTTGGAATTTATTTTGAATTTGGTGTAGTGAATACTGATAAAAAACATAAGAGCACCATTTGTCTGTATTTTCAACTAAAAAGTATCAAATCTGCGAGTTGTCAAAGATAAATTTAGCGCTAGGATATAGAACTTTCAAGTCAATAGTTGTCTTAAAAATCACATAGTTTGAGAAATTGGGTTTCTACTGATAAAAACAAAAACAAAATCTAGAAAGGAAGTAAACTTGGAATTTTTTCTAATTATAGTATATTAAGTATGGAGAACTGTAAGGGATTTTTACCGTTCGAAGATAATAATTGTTTGGAGGAGGACTGAAGCGACGACTCCAATTACGGTCTGAGAACGAGGACGGGAATCCTTAACTTTCGACGTGCTTACCTATAAAATTTTTTGCACGATCGGAATTAAAATTATACAAAAAATATAAATTATTTATTGAGAAATTAAAACTAGCGAAATACATCGAAATGATCGAAGTGTTATGGCCCAAATCAATAGGTAACCAATTTGTTATTTGTCAAATAAAATTTCATAAAATTGTGCATGTAAGACTAATTTTGATTATTTTTACTTTCTCGCATACGGTAGTATAGAGAAAGTATTGTAATCGTCAAAAAAATCGACTTCGAGATTTTGACGAATCTTGACGTTTTAGACCTCCTAGAGTCCGAAAAAACAATTTTGCGAATTATGTCTGTGTGTGTGTGTATGTGTGTGTTTGTATCGTATTGAGAGTGACCTCTTGTGTGTACATCATCGTGTACTGTAACGGCTTCACGTATAGTGACCTCATACACTGGATGTTGTAATTTTTTCTTCGTTTTTATTGTTCTTTACGTCAAATTATAACGTATAGGCAAAACTCTGAATTTAGCCATCTGTGAAGTCACAATCCACAATGGTTCACGTGGTAATCAGCAACTATTGTGACCTCTTTACACAATTTGACTTGTGGCGCCACCTATAAGTACCGAATTAAGGTGGAACTAAAAAACCGCTTGTAGTAGAAGCTGTTATGTTATTATTAGGATCACGTATATCACGTATATCAAATAGCAATATAGTACGGCGGGTTCTCTGGATGTTTGGATCGTAGTTTCTACAGCACTTGTTCCATTTTTCTCTGCCCTAGCGCGTATTTAATAATTAAAATATATTTTTAAATTAAACATAACTCAATGAATACCTATTGAAAGAAGATCTTAAATTTAAATATTTAAATAAAAATATTGAAGTTAAGTTTAGAAATTATATTTCAATTATTCCTAAAGTGAATCAACTAGCAATTACTTTTAAATACATTTTAAAAATTATTTTTAAATCCAAAATAAATAAAAATGTGTTTTTAAAATAAATTTTTTATAAATTGTAATCTAGATTTGGAAATTTAAAATATTGACAATTATTAGAAATTACTTGTAAGGTTAAATGATTTAAAAAAATTAAACAGCTAGAGGTATTTTTAAAACTTATTTTTGAATTCAAAATTATTGAAACTACGTACTAAAAATAATTCCCAAATTTTTAAATCTAAATGATATTTGAAAATGGAAAATATTAAACTAAATTTTATAAATCAAATGTATAATTTTTATTAGTTGACAGTGTTAGAAATGTCATTGAAAAGTAAAATTTAAAGTTAAAAGTTATTAAAATAGTAGTTAAGTGTAGGCTGTCAGCAATATTTAAATATTGAAAGAAAACCATGTTTTGCGTGCAAGATAAAGTAGTCATGATAATTAAAAATGTGAAAAATTTATTTAAAAATTTCAAATCTGAACAATTTTATAAAACAATATACAGTCGCGGCCATACAAACCGGGACAGTTTTCTTTACCTAATTTTCAAAATGTGAAAAGAAGTGCTGACACTGACAATTTTAATTAATAAATGTCATCAAAAGTCATTGTTTCGATCTGAATAGTGACTTTTGATGACATTTATTAATTAGAATTGTCAGAGTCAGCACTTCTTTTCGCATTTTGAAAATTAGGCCAAAAAAACTGTCCCGGTTTTTATGGCCGCGACTGTATGTATACATTGAGGATCAAAAGGCCCCCTCCCCCTCTGACTTTTAAATGCGTCAAAATATTGTAAATATACATATCCACATTTCTGCTCGCCAATGAATGTTGCATGAAAGACGACTCAGGTTTCTTCAATCGATGTCACTTAAAACTTGTTTATTTTTGTCTTGGATCATCTGGAGGTTATCATACCTTTCTGTAATATAAATAATATCCTTCAGATATCCAAAAAGAAAAACGTCGTGCGGACTCATGTCCGGTGATATAGGTGATATGGTATAGGGACATGAGTTCCTACCCACTACTTACCAAATGTCTTGTTCAAATATTGCCTCACTAAAACACCATTATGGGCAAGTGCATTATCTTGTTGAAAATAACATATAACTTTTAAATCTAATTGAAGGTTATCCATTCAAGTGTCTTCAATATGATTTCTTAGAAAATGTTGTAATAAACCAATAATTGTATTATTTAAAATACCTTACCAAATATAAAATAATAAAACATTTATTTTGATAATTCTTGTCGTTTTTCGGTTGAATAGTAGTTACTTATATTTTATATGAAACATTCCATTGTTCGCAAAATTGAACTCGTCTGTACGTTTATTCATCAAACTATATTTACAAAAAAAGTAATGCGACAGAGGCAACTATTTATATCTCTTTTTTAATCATTCTGTATGTATACCTAAAATTGCTCTTTAACGAGATATTTCACTTACTAGTATTTTTCTTTATTTAATTACAATCGCGATTGCATTGAAGCAATGTACACTTATCAACAGTAACACTATATGTTCAGTTTTTTAAAGCTGATCTTTTTTCAACCCAAAAATTAAAAAAGTACGGGATTTTCCTTTTCAAAACCAAAAGTTGAAGCAATTTCCTTTTAAACCGGAAGTGCTACAATAACTAAATTGCAGTTTTCTAGTAACCGTAGAAAGTCCTGGCACTTTCCCCATTTAATCTAATGTCTACCTTTAATAATAAAAAGGTTACTAATGGTGGACAAGTTAAGAAAGGCACCTATATCAGAAATACATTCTTTTTTTGTTATACCTGCATCAGAATCGCCATTTAAAGCAAGCCTGAGCGTGCGAATACAGGCAATTAAAGCTCGCCGAGCTTTAAACGTTGTCAAGGAAACGACTGAATGCAACAACGGACATGGACGCGACAAAAACGTAAATAATTCTCGTAACTATAGTAGCAATATTATTATGCCCTCTCGATTTATCACGACAAAAATTATTATTAAGTTTTTAGTGCGTAATTTATTTCCAGTATTGGAAGTATAATAAAAAATAGCGTAAAGTATTCGTGGATAACTGGTCTTTAAAACACTTGCTTTATTTCGAGCACTCCGGCTACGCCGTCGTGCTCAAAAACTCGGGCGTGTTTTAAAGACCTTGTTATCCACTCATACTTTAATATACTATTTCTCATTTAAAATGATTCATGTGATGTTTCTCAATTAATCGCAGACATTACATTTTGTTTTCACAGGTTACTGATTAAAAAAGTTTTTGGTGACTTATTGCTTCGTTTGTCAAGAGATACAGGAAGTATTTTTTTTTAAATCGGCAGTGAAGAACGTCAACATCGTCAAATACGAGAAAGCGGCAATGAAGTAATCCATTGTTTTACGACTTTTTGTAGGTGGCGGGGCGATAGGTAAACGTCAACCCACGTCAACATAACCTAGAAAAGTTGGTTAAAATGTAATTTCCGGATTTCTCGATTAAAAAAAAACATAATGTATCCCTCGGCACTCCTTTTTATCCCTCAGGTGGTTTATTTGCCATGGCCCTACGGGCCTCGGCAGCTAAATCCACATTCGTGATAAAAAGCTAAACTACAGTGCCTCTGTATACAAATTACTATTGTGCAATTCCGTAATAAACAAAAAAATATATATTGTAGGTTGTGCTGCCACAGAAATATACGACAAAGGGTAAAAACACGTACTTATTTCACGTCACCATTGGCAACGTTTTAAAAATGTATGTCATTCTAACATTAATAATGACAACTAAAATGTTGATAATTTAGTGCAGGATTGTAAAGAACTACGTATACGCTTTGCAAAAATGAGCGTATTTTACTCGTAATTTATAATTAGAAAAAATTTAACAATATTTACGACTCGTGAAAAAACATCTACATTTTAGCTTGTTTTTTAAATAACTCTTATCTACAATAGTATCGTAAAGCAGACTTCTCCAAATACCAAACAATTTTCGAGAAGTGTCACTTTACCGCTTTAAAACATGTTTATTTTTGATTGACAATTAAATGGCAGTTGTTAATCATGCAGTTATGGCAATTACCTTGAATTGTTGTTATTGACCATGCGTTTTGACATTTGTCAAAATGCCTTTGAATCCCTGCTGATTGCTTATAAATGTGATTGTAGATCAAATCTAGTTTACATACTTATACTTGCACTGCAAAATCAAATTGCCAATTGAGAGAAAAAGATGACGCCCAGCGCTTTTTATATACATACAAATAATAGCTATTAAGGTGCTTTTTTACCCATGAAAACCAAGTTACTAAAATTCTTTTTTGGTAAGAGCGTTTTTGGTTGCGAGAAACTGAAACCCTAATATATTTTAATTCAGTTTGAAATACAGATTTTAACAGAAACTAAAAAATAAAACGTACAATAATGTTGTTTTTTTAAACAATTACCTACTGGTTCTTGACATTGGTTGAGTTTCATACTTGCGTTATAAATTCTAAGTAACAAGTGAGCTGCGACAAAATGCCAAGTTCTTTTGGAATAGATTATCTGTAATTCCAATGTTTACAAAGAGTAACGAGATCAGGTGATTGTTCGCAAGAGACAACACTTTGGTGACAGTTTTACTCTTGATTTTTTGGGTCCTTCGTTTGTAATCGCTTTGTTATCACGGGTTGTACTCACCGGCAAAGATGAACTACGCAAACCTAACCGAAGCTGTTAACAACCATAATTATTATTTAGGTTAAACGTTAGATCGGGCAGATTTGCAACCACAATCTTTAGGATACAAACTGAGAAAGATGTGTTTTTTTTTAAAATAAGAAATATACGTTTGTCTAACTTGTAGACTAAATGTAAATCGCATAATGTACATCTTCGGATACTTTCGTGTAGTCCAATCCGTGGAGGTTTGCGGTAATACAAATGCTGATTCACGTCTTGCACTTAATGTAAACTATTATGTGCTCAACTTAATTCGAACAATTTTAGAATCGTAGTGGTGTGATTTGTAGTTCTGCTACATAAAGCAATCAAGGTAAGTTTTATAAGTGTCTGTTGGATTTTATTGTTATTCAAGTAGGTACCTACGCATGTAAATTATATCGTTATTGAAGTGCTTACTTTTTGCAGTAACATATATACGGCAAATCTAGGGTGACCACTTTTCAAAGTATACAAACCCTGAGATCCTTCGTAAGTTAAAAAAAGGGCCTTTTCAATGTGAAATGCAGAATGTTTATAAGAAACAAAATGCAAGCAAATAACAACCATGTTTTTGTTAATTTATATTAATGGCCGGCAAAGATGTAACTGAAATACATGTCCACATCGTACGCTTCGCCATGATTAACACCGATTGTTTCTGGTTGATCTGCATGTATTCAAAATAAAACATAAACACAGACGGTCACGGGGCCTTCGCTATAGTTGCATTGACTCAACTACCGGCTGAAGTAGGCTAACATGCAGCTTGTGAAATCTCAAACAGACCATTAAGATAAATAGAAAGAGATATAGGTATCATACCTTTGATAACAATAAAATTAAAGATTATACGCTAGCGCCTTGCTCGAGATTTATGGTGGCGATTTTATTTTTATTATTTTTTCGTTGACCGCTTGTTAATTTCAATATTAATGAATTATTTTTTCTAAAAAAGGATGGATTAATAGACGTCATTAATACACTGTTTTTGATTAATACACTCTTTTTCATTAATTAACTGTTTTTTTAAAAAAGGATGGTTTAATAGATCTACTAATACACTGTTTTTAATTAATACACTCTTTTTCATTAATTAACTGTTTTTGTGATTTTGACGTTTTGATGATATTTTGCATGGAGGTTCTTCTTCTTCTTCTTCTGATGGGGCTTGCTGTAAGCTGCACTGAGACCTATTGGTCCATTGTGCTCCCACCTAATTTGTTATGGGTCTCGTTCGAAGAGGCCGGTTTCCAACGCGAAAGAAAGAATCCTACCCATAGGAACGTCCCTTATTGCCTGGGGTTCCACCAGGCCGGCTCCAAAATGTTTATGTCGCAGTGTTAGGAGAGCCACACATTGACATAAAACATGAATTGAGGTTTCTTCCTCCAACTGGCACTTTCTGCAGGTGGCATCATTTACGATTCCAATGCATGGAGGTTAGTTGTATTAATCAATTTTTTGGCCACAAAAAAAGATTTTGCGGTCAACGAAAAAATTTTGTAATCGACTCGTTTGTTAATGGGCGATTAATAATAGCCGTCATTAACACACTTGTTGGTTAAATAACTAATAACCGACTTACGGACTTACGGTGAAGTTAATGTTAGAAGACATTATTACAAAATTAGCATAACCCCGAGAAATTATAACAAAACCCGGAGCCCGGAGATCTGGCGTTGAAACCGTAAGACTATGGGTCAGTGGTCACACTACTCAAATGTCAAATCGTGTTTTTCCTCTTCTTTGCTTTCTAATCATTATGTAGTTTTTAATTTAATCTATTTTTAATTAAATCAATATTATTTAGATTTTCTTTTTTTGCCCTTTCTGTGATCGGTACAAATATTAGTAGGATAATTTATTTTATTCAATTTTGACAGTTTAAAGTGACTTATTAACTCCATAACAACCTTCATAAACAGTCTATGATTCACAAGAGAAATAAACGTGTTTTAATTCACTAGAGAATTAAAAAAGTTTATTTCATACTGATGTCAAAAATGACATTTTTCGGATTATTTATGGTACAAAAAATGGAACATTAAAATCCTAGTACTTTAAAGTAACATTTTAAAGTTCAAGTACTTTAAAACTTATTTATTGTACAAAAAATTGAACATTAAAGTCCTAGTACTTTAAAGTAAAATTTTAAAGTTCAAGTACTTTAAAATTATACCGTCAGTTGTTGACATGCAATTTGAAATGATTTGCAAATTTTTATTTAAAATCCATTAAACTTGCATTATGAAATAAACCGTTGTATTCACCACGAACGAAAAGTGTTTTTAAAGGTCCTCGCAAGTAATTCCGTCCTCGGCTGAAGCCTCGGACGTAAACAACTTTCTCGTCTTTAAAATGCCACTTTTCGTTCTAGATAAATAAACTACTATTAATTCACTAGAGAATTAAAAAGGTTTCAATGCAGAACAACATATTTTTATGATTTCTACAAATATTTACATTCAATTATTATTTCTATTTTTAGTGTGTAATATGTAATTACTACAATTTAGATCAAATCGATGATGAATGGGCAAATTTATATATCAATTTGAATATGTTTAAATTTTTTATTTAAAATTTCGTCAAAATTGAATAAAAACATATATACGCCACGTGAATTAAACATTTATTAACTCAAAGATATGATCTATGATAAATTATTAAATTAGTTTTTTCCGGCAACCTTATCAAAAAATTTGCCTTACTATGTTGACATCTTTAGGTTATGGCTCCCATCTTCAATTTGGGCTACAATTAAATGTCAAAATATCTTTAAACATAACACTCAGAAGTATTCACAATGCTTCTTTCTCTCTAGATGAATTTCCACAACATATATCTTCACATCATCAGAAGGCAGTTTCATCTGCGAAAAAATCTTCTGTTAAAAAGCCATGGCGTTGTGAAGAAGAATAGCTTGTCGTGAAGTGCGTTGGATCTCTAATTAAACACTATTAACTACCTGGAAACTGGAAAGACGGTTTGCGAAGACTGTATCAGCAAAAATCCCATTTTGGAAGAAATACAATTGACTGATATAAAGTTTTGCATTAAAGATAATTTACCTAAAATAAAAGGAAAGTAGTTTTAAAATGCTCTTTGTACTTTGCAAAAAGCATGAGGATTTATAAAGTGTGATTTTAAAGAAGGATCGACCACCGCTACGCCTGTTTAATTAAAGTATGAGTAAAATCCAAAAGTGTTATTTTAAAATTTGCTTTTAATCGATTATTTAATGTATTTTGTGTTCTTTAGGACCCACCGTATACTATTTTCTAATATTTGTGAAGTATGATCTAAAACTTTTATCCTCTATGTGGAACTTTTTAAGATTTATTTTATGTTGGCAGTAACGAGTGAAGGTACTTAATAATACATCCTAGACCAGGGGTGGCGAACCTATGGCACGCGTGCCAGGAATGGCACGCAAAACAATTTTACTGGCACGTAGAGAACGTTGTATAATATATATATTATATTTTTCAAAAACTTTTACATAAATATTAACCTTTAGTAACCTTAGCATAAATATTAAATTTTAGTTACTACAAAAATATTTTTCAAATGTTTCGTAGAGGTCAATGATTTTAAGACGTGTAATAATGCACAAGATCAGTTTTAGTTTTCTACTGCAAGCGTAAGATGATACTTTTATTCTACTCTTGGTTATTCGTATTCGTACATATTTGCCATTGTCCTGTAATTCCGTAGTGGTGTGAGGTGTGTGGTTGTGCTTCCAATAAAATACTCTTTGGTGTTCCAAATCGTTAACGGGAGGATTATTTTATCTAGACAGGTAATTACATTTCTACTTAAAGCCTAGTTTCGAAAGTGATTATTATTTATTTGATTTTTCATACAGTTCCCGTTAACATGGCTAGTTCAAATAAAAAGCAAAGACTATCTTTAGATTCAAGTAGCAGAGAATTTCAAAGTTGGTGGACTGAAGAGTATGGGATGACATACACAGGAAATAAAGCGATATGTGTTCTCTGTTCAGGGTCAGTAGTATGCAGGACGTCATCAGTTAAAAGACATTTTGAAACAAATCATGCATCTCTTCTTGAAAAAAGTAAAGAAGAAAGAAGAGTATTTATTGCTCGGGCAATTAAAAATAGAAATGTACAGTCAACATCTTTAATGAAATACGTCTCCAGTGAATCAAATATCACCGCTGCCAGTTTTGCTGTCTCTAATATAATTGCTAAACATGGAAAACCGTTTAGCAGTGGAGAATTTTTAAAAGATGCAGGGTTGAAATCCGCGCAGTATCTTTTTGACGATTCCGGAAATTAAAAAAAAAATCATTCAAAAAATACGAGATGTGCCTCTGGGTAGAAACACTGTAAAACACAGAATTTTAAAAATGGCGGCAAATATAAGTCAACAGCAAAACACAGAAATAATTTCTTCAGGCCTGTTTTCGCTTTGCCTTGATGAGAGTACTGACATTTCCGGGTCAGCACGTTTGGCAATTTTTGTCCGATATTGCATTGGAAATTATGTTAAAGAAGAATTAATAGACTTAAAATCTTTAGCAACAACAACAAAAGAAGTGGATATTTGTGAAGCAGTTATAAATGCGCTGTCCGAAAGAAACATAGATCCCTTCAATGTTGTATCGGTAACTACTGATGGTGCTCCCAGTATGACTGGCAAAGAAGCTGGTTTTGTCAATTTGTTTACAAAACACATTGGACGTTCACTTTTGGGTTTTCACTGCATTATACATCAGCAAGCTTTATGCTCAAAGACTGGTTTCAAAATTCTAGAAAATATTATGCGCACGGTAACAAGAGTAGTAAATTTTATATCTGCAAATGCGTTGAATAAAAGAAAATTCAACGTCCTGTTGAGTGAGATAAACTCGGTCTACAATGGTTTACTTATGTACAATAATGTCCGATGGCTAAGTCGAGGTAAAGTGCTCCAACGATTTGTTGAATGCTTGGATGAAGTTAGACTTTTTGTACATAATGAGAATAAAACTGAACAATACCAAGAATTAATGAACGTTGAATAGACCTCAAAATTAATGTTTTCGGCAGACGTATGCCTATATTTAAATGAATTAAATGTTAAATTGCAAGGTGTCAATAAGACTATCATCGGCATGTTTGACCTAATTCAAGCATTTGAAGCAAAATTGCAAATATTTTATCGAGACATCTCTTCCAAAAGCTTCAAATATTTTCCAAATTTGAAAGAATTCTTCACAGATTTGAACTCTCACTAAAAACCAGATGAAGCTAAACTGACTGAAGAATTTTTAGATGTAATTAATTCCACAATCAGTGAGTTTTCATTAAGATTCACCCACTTTAGACAATTTGCTGAAACTGCAAAATTTATCATGAACCCAGATAATCAGATAATTGCAGATAACCTAAACTTAGAAGCATTTGACTGGTTAAAGTTAGACGAACTTGAAATGCAATTAACAGATTTTCAGTCGCGTTCCATATGGAAGCAAAAATTTGTGGATTTACGAAACGATTTGGAAATAATTGAACGCGAGCGATTGTCCAATATATTTAACAAGAATGCAGAAGCGGAAATCGTAAAAACTTGGAATGCTATGCCGCAAAGCTTCCATTGTTTGAAAAAACTTGAGAATCTTTATTTTCGGAAATGAACTTCATAAATATAAAAAATAGTTTCAGGAACAGACTGACGGATGAATCTAGTTTAGCATGCGTGTTGCATCGAATATTCAGCAACAAAAATCCCATTAATAAATTATTGGAATACTTTTTTAACATTTTTCTATTTCAATATGACAATAAACGTTAACGTAAAGTAGTATGACAAAAAAATGTTGTTACAATGAATTATATTGTGTTAAAGTTTGTCCTTTGTCAAAACAAACTAACTGGCACGTCAGCACATTAAAAAATGTATTTTTTTAAATTTTTGGCACGGTAACAGAAAAAGGTTCGCCACCCCTGTCCTAGACAATTTTGTCAGAATCACTTAACTTTTACAGAATGTTTAATAGTGAACACAAAGTGGACCTGCGTATGGAAAATGGAGGAAATCACTTTGAACATCTGTATTTATTTTTGTTGATGTATTCAATAACAATTTTTGAATTTGTTAAAATAACATTATTCATATAACCTTAAATTGTCAGATGTAAAATGCCAATGTCACTTTTACTGCCAAGGGCTGCCAACATAAGAATAAGAAATACCTTTACATCCCTCTACGGTATTTATTTTGAGTTTAAATGTTTTTTTTTAAATGTTTTTAAATTATCTTTGTATTTTGAAAAAGAGCATGGTGTCAGAGGGAACATAAAACATGAAGATGTATAATGTGCGATTTTAAATAAGGGTCGACTACCGCTACGCCTAGGCGCCTGTTTAATTAAAATATGAGTAAAGTCCGGATGTACCGAATTCTTTTTTAAAATTTGCTTTTAATCAATTAATTAATATCTATTATAAAATCATCCATACTTTGTGTTGCTTAGGACCAACTGTATACTACTTTCTAATATGTATGAGATACCTATTTTTATATGTAGTGTCGTTATTTTGTACTACAGAAATGTATGGTTTATTTGTTTAAATATAGGTATTTTTTTCTACTTTCTAATAAAACCACATAAGAATATAAATTTCATTTTATTTGCTAACTGATAGGCAGAAATTAATTGGTACAATTCATAGCTCTCCAGCAAAATTAAAACATCAAAAAATGTTTAGCCAAACCTTTATATTTGTAAAATTTATATCTGCAGAAGTTTTATGCAGAGTTTCTATAACAAAGTTGCAAGCTTCAGGTAGCACTCTTCTTTGAGAAAAAAATATGATAAAAATGTCATCATTTACCCTGTATCTGTTGGGTCTCATTTTTTTTCAAGGGCAAAGCCTGAGCTATGTGCAAATTACTTTTATCTATTTCTGAGTTAAAACAAATAAACCAAATTTTATTTGGTTAAGGTGTTCACCCTAGATATGTTGGGTTCAAAATTTGCCCTTTTTCGGCAAGGGTAAAAACCTGAGCGATGTAAAAATATTACTTTCATTTAAGTAGTGGTTCTTGATGTTACAGCAAAAATAGACAGAATTTAATTTTTGTAAGTGCTCACCTTGTATACATTTTGTTTTTGAAGTATACGGGCAACAGACAGGCAGGCCGACAGACGGAATTGAGAAAACCTGTTTTTCGTCATCTAGAGGCCCTGAAACGTGAAGATTTGGAAAAACATCGAAGGGTGATTTTTTTGCGATTCCAATACCTACTCCTTTGCCTCTTAGAGGAGGAAAGTAAAAACTAAAAAAAAAATGCTGTAACTGTTCGATTTGGTTATGGGGGTTTAAATAATATTCGTACTACTGAAAAGTTAATCTGGTCTCGAATATTCGAGAATTAAATTAATCTCGCTCTTCTCGAATATTCGAGATCGATAGATGCCAATCTCGATCTCGAATTTCGAAACGAGATCGAAAATTATCTGGTCTCGGTGGCACTACCACTAACAGGCCGATTCTATGACATTTTTATATTGGTTTTAAAAATATGATTGAAAATCTGTCGAGATCGACAATTTGGTTAATCTCGTCTTGAATATTAGAGAATTTGATTAATCTCGTCTCGAAAATTCAGAGATCGGGAAATTTATGTCTCGATCTTGAATATCGAGAGAAGATGAGACGAGATCGAGAATTTTCTAGTCTCGGAGACATCATAAATGCATAGTAGTTGCATAGTAGTTACCTCGTTCTTGAAGTGACATATTTATTTATTTATTTATTTATTTATTTATTTATTTAATTTGCACTCAGCCAACAGCCGTTAGGCCAATTACAGGCGTCGCTGTGCAGTTATGACGACTTCCAACCCCACTAACGACTGCCATGATGTTGTATGACCGCCGGGACCAACTTTTTTCCGTGATAGCCGTACCACGAGGCGCCGAGAGATGCAGCCGTGGAACTCCCATCCAAGTTCTGACCAGAGACAGCGTTGCTTAACTCTGCTGATCGAACGTGGACGCTTGTTCAAGCTACACCACTCGGGACCCATATTGTTGAAAAAGCGAAAAAAATCTTATGGTGACAACCAATCTACCGAGTGTTTCACTTAAGGTGCGAACATAGGGAACTAGCATGGGAAATCGTATACCGGTTCACGGTTATGCATATTTCTGGTCACCATTTTTATGGGAAAAAATGATAGTGGTACTAAATTAAAGAGAATAATTTTCCGCGTCGTTTAGTATTCAAAATTTATTGGATAATGTAAATTGTGCATAAAAGTGTTAATTTTAAAATTTAGATATTCCCAAATATTCATTAGAATACTCAACATTATTATTCATAGTAATTAGTTAAATACGTGAATTAATAACTAACAGAAAATAACATTTATTTTGGCAGAAACAAATTGGATCATGGCTGGTCTGTTTTTTTTTTTTGAATAAAATGAAAAATATTTATTACAGTTTTTAAGCTGTTTCTATCTTAAAGAAGCAACAAATTCAAGTCAAGTGGTATCAAATTCAACGCATTTTTTTCTTTCGATCGATACCGCTATCAATCCTATCAATTCACGCCGCAATCAGGAATCTGCATAATATATACGATTTAACATGCTTTCCCCTATATTCACCTTTAAAAATTCAATTTTTGTATAAGGTCTCAAACATACGTAATTTATCTTAACGAGGGCATTTAAAATAATTATCTTATAGAATTTAATCTTATTTCTACTGTTAAAAGAACAAAGAAACTGAATAATTTCGGTTATATAGATGCATTTAAGAGGTCATCAGTTTCTTGACGAAAAGAAAATCGTCTGTAATTGTCTGCTTAAATGTACAACTGAGGTTTTTGTCATTTCAAACATTCTAATGATGACCTTTCAGCTTAGCATACCTGGTATACTTGTGACATATTTTGCACAAATCTTGCCTATTTCTTATGATTATGACCTCCGTTACACAGCTTCACGGTTTACTAAGACTGAGACATCACTTTTACACAATTTAAGTGTCCTATAATTGTGACATCAACTTACACATTTCTGGTTGCACCGTACTAGTGACCTCGGATGTTATTTTCACTGTCGACTTAATTTGCTGTGTATCAGAGTGTGTATTAAAACCACAATTATATCATTTAATTGTGTGTCTTTTACTACCGATAAAACCGTTGTGGCCACTTTCCATGGTGTAGATGGGGATGTCACAGTATACGCAGTACGTGTATGGGTGTGTGTGTGTGTGTGAACACGATAACTTAAAAACAAAATAAGCTAGACCCTTGAAATTATGTACATAGTCATTATTCAAAATTTGTAGATTCCTATCAAATTTTGAGCGAAATCGGTTAACCGGAAGTGGCACTTTACCTAAACAGATAGCGGTACCTATTCAAGTAAAGTACCAGTTTGCTTCGAGATATTTGAACAAAATTTTGTACATACATTTCTTATGTAGAAAAACTACCAGATATTACATTTCAGCATGATCGGTTAACCGAAAGTGGCATTTTACCTAAACAGGTAGCGGTATCCATTCAAGTAAAGTACCAGTTTGCTTCAAGGTATTTGCGAGAAAGTCTAGGGGAGCACACTCCCGATTTTTTAAAAGGCGTTGGTAAGTATCTTTGCTGTTCAGTTTTTAGATCAGTAAGTAATTTTGCTGTCATAGTTATAGCAGCTGGTAAATTCCACTTACTGTCATGGAAACACCCATGGTAAATAATCAGAAATGAGCTATCGAACAAAAAATTGTTAAATAGTGGAAAACTGTGTTTAAGGGTACAATATATGATAAGTTTATATACAGTATGATTAAAAATTATGCTCATCTAGTATGGCTATGAAATAGTTCCAAATTTATGAATGCAACTCTAAGTCATTTAAAAATCAAATGTCATTTTACTATAAACGTAGTTGCATACATGAATTAGAAGCTACTTCATAGCCATACTAGATGAAAATAATTTTTGATCATACGCAAATACGGTCTATAAAATTTTGATTGTAAAGTATTGCTTAGCAAATTCTGTAAGCTCAGTTCAAACAGAAGATCTGTATGTGATGTAAATAATGCAAACGGTAGAATTTGTCAGGACATTTTCAAATGGTGCGAATGCACGCGTTATTTGATTATTTTTCTAAATAACGACCCCGCTTGTATATAGCTTTTTAAATATTTTTCTGCTTGAATTTAAATGTATCAAGTTTTATGCTGACATTGGCTTCAGGCCGTCACACAGCTGTCCTTGCTTCGGTCCGTCACGCGCACACGTGTGCTTTTTATCGCCTCGCAGCTGTCGTGAACTTGCATACCAGCGTGTTTTTTAGCATTAAATTTAAAACACCAGTCCATGAGTGCGAGAGAGAGAGAGAAGGAATGGTTTCGCTGGGTTTCCGTCTATCTGGGCACGAGTTGTTACAGCCTCTTCCGTTTTTTCTGGGCTGCGTGGCGTGTTGTTAATCAGTTGGAAGCTGGTCACGGACCTCGTTGGGTTACAAGCAGTTCTTAAACTGTGGCTTTTTGCCGCATCTGCGACTTCGGTCGTGGAGCCGGCATCTTACAGAGTGAGTTCCGTTAGGTGCCATTTTACGGTGTGTGTTCTGAGATTTGAAGCTGTCTATGTGGGACCAAAAAATGGAGAGCGTACCCCTGGTCAACTTTTACGTGCCAGCCTTGTTGTCGTTCTGGCCTCATCGTGGATTCTGTTTGGGATACTATGGGGCCTCATTATCAACGCGTACGCTCGTTAGAGCTTCTAGCCCCGTTTCGCAGCCTTGGGACGCCGACGTTCTTCAAGCTGGACCCGTTTCGACCGCCTCAGGTGAAGTTAAGAAAGTATTTGTGTACTAATTAATGTCTGCACTCTTATTCATTCACTTAACTAACGTTTGTTACACTCCTTTTCTGTTCTGCAGTGCGAGTAAATTCTCAATGTACAGTGCCATATGCCGGCGCATTTCATTTGTGTACTAAGTAATGTCCGTAACCATATTTGTGTGTAAAAGCAATAGACCTATTTGTTAAAATCTATCGGTGTATTTTCTTTGTGTTGCGTGCCGAATTTCAGGTTAAGCAGTCTGTAGTGTATGATTGATGTGATATGGATCCTGGACGATTTTGTGAGCGTCAAGGTAGGTTCGAACGCTCCAGCTGCCGGTTCCGGGGAGTCCCAAGGTTGCATTCATACTCTACCCTGTTTAGATTTTGGATTTCTGGCAAGTGTAATGTTGAAAGGTAGGTTCATTTGCTTCCCGGTTCATCGGTGAGCTTACCTGTGCATTCTTGTTTATCGTGATAGAACTGTGGTGGCGCTCAATCTATTTAGATCTGGTTACCGTTTATTAGGCCGTTGCCCTTGTGTTATCACCTGTTGTACCAGCCCTCGCTTCACTGATTCTAGTCGGCACTTTTTGTTACGGGCCGGGCAGCGGTCTTATGTGTGTTAATTTTCCGATTTTTAGAGATATCGTACGCGCTAATCGTTTAGCTTTTTCGTGGCTGGCGCGTTATCGTAGATATCGTTTTGACCCGTAACAAATTTTTAAAACCAACGTGATAATCTGTCTACAATAATTGCAATATTTAGAAGTGATGGATGGAGTAGGGTTATTCTTCAGGAGCACTGTGATTAAACTGCCAACATAGCTATGTACTTCTCGTGTTATCAATAATTAAAGAACTTTCTACGATTTAAAATAACACGTAGCAAAGTTTTTCGGGAAATACGTGAAAGTTTAAGAAGCAAAAATTACACATAAAGACAGTATCCTTATTAATTTTTAAAAATTCCCGTTTTGGAACTATAGTTCCTTTACTGTATTGTATAAACAAGAAGCTGCACAAAAACTTGCTAGATCTAGCTTGCCATTTTTTATCCTAGTTGGTCTTTGTGTCATTTTCATCCGTGCTTCATTTCTCTTGTGGATTGCTTCCATACACTCATCGTTGTACCATTAGTTTCTTTCTACTCGGCTTTCATTTGCAAGATTTTCTTAGTTACTGCATCACCAGCGTTTCTCATTGCTGTCCAGTGATGGTCCACGGAATTTATTATTTCTTTATCTGTCTCTAATTTTTGGAGCCTTTTCGCCAGTCTTTCTCTAAATTGTAATCTTTAGGAATGGTGGATGGCGTTTAGCGTTATTCTTCAGGTTATCCGTACGCAAAGAACATTCTACAATTAAAATAACAAATGTCAAAGTCTTTCGATAAATATCGAAACGTGTAAGAAGCAATGTTGGTACGAATGACATTCATTTAAACTAGTGTAGAAGAAAAAAGGGTTATAGATTCAGCACGTTGAATGACGAGGTACTTAATATAAATGTTGTTTCCTAGAGAACATTTTCAAAAATTTTTATATGCTTAAATCTACTACTTATCCCTTCTTAGAGACGTACAACGTACAGCTGCTATTATATGAAATAATTCACCTCGCTCACTCAAAGTGTGCACCACGCCAGAGACAATATTCTTCTACCAATGGAAGAAGAAGAAAGTAAAATGTATAGTCAAATGTTCTAAAGATTGAGCGAGGGACATGCCAGAACGCGCCAATAAGGTTAGATTATTGCTACAAAATTCTTGTTAAGCTACTCTTTACCAACATCCAAAATCCAAAATCGAACGTCATTTTTCTAATAAGACCTGTAGATATTTTTACAGACATCTAATAGAAGTTAATTATCTGCGATTCAAAGCCTGGTCAGCTCCATGTCATCCCTGAAATTTACATACAGGATATTTCTCTCCACTAGCACTGCAGCTTCCTCAACGTATCAATTAGCAAAATACCTTCTTACTAGCAGACTTGCTAGAAATTCTTCACATTTCATTCAGTTCACGTCCTTTACTATACAGTGCGAGTGTAAAGTCTGGAACTATCGAAATAGAACTTTTATCAAATGTTTTTGAAAGAAATCTTCGAAAACGTCAATTTTTATTTAAAAAAATACATATTTTACTGTAATTGTCACTTTTAGATTGTCTTTTGTTTTTGAGTTATGACGTTAGCGATACTTTTTTTAAATGGAAACCCTCAATTTTTATGATGAATTTGGACACAGCATGAAATTCTAAGACCAAATACTCTAAAGAAAGTATGATACTGTATTTTGAAATTTTCGAGAAAATCGTACGGTTACCAGATCCCCTCAATACTAAAATTTCAATTTGTCCTTTTTCACTCGAATATTGTATCATTATTTATTTAATTAGGAGCACACCACAAAAACAGATAAACAAACTATGAAGAACTGTCATAATTTTAGGGCTAACTCATTGTTTCATGGCTACTTGATTTTTATTCGATTTTTGCTTTAATACTTTAATAGCGATTTTCTCGAAAATTTCAAAATATAGTATCATACTTTTTTAGCGTATTTGGTCTTAGAATTTCATGCTCTGTCCAAATTTATCATAAAAATTTGGGGTTTCCATTTAAAAAAATGATCGCGAACGTCATAACTCAAAAACAAAAGACAATCTAAAAGTGACAATTACAGTAAACTATGTATTTTTTAAAATAAAAATTGACGTGTTCGAGGATTTATTTCAAAAACATTTGATAAAAGTTCTATTTCGATAGTTCCAGACTTTACACTCGCACTGTATAAGTGATGCACATGAAAATTTGGAAGTTATGGGTTTTAAATTCGACTAAGCCTCATAGAGAAATGGCTCTCGTGCACTTATTTGCTTATTTCTTATTTCCATTCTAAAGAAAGTTCTATAAACAGTGGACACAACCACCTCTTCCACTTGTCGTGACCAATACCTTAATAGAAGCCTTCGAAACTTTGTATCTGAAATCAAGATAATTATAATCCAATGTCTGTTTTCAGCACTTTAATGATAACTCTATAATTTATCCACATAAAGGCATTTTACCCGTCTGATTAAACATCACAACAATACTTAATATCGAGGCATTAACCTTGCCAAGGAAGTCCAAACTACATGTTCTTCTTTGCCCTATATGTACCTGTATTGTGCCAATCTACTGATGAAACAGCTATAACAGCATGCCGATTTCCATTATGTTCCAACACAAGAGCTTTCAGTGATCAATTTTCTTCTACATCATTCTGTTTTCATAACTTAAGCCAGTAACACCCACGCTGAATTTAATCATATATGGCAAGTTCTTAGAAATAACGGTTACCATGTCATGGATGTAGAGTTCGCTATCTCTATTCACAGCCATCCAAGCAGAGTACTTTGTTCATGTAATGGATTGGATGGTCAACTAAAACCCACATCTGTCAACAGCAGCATTGTCTTAGCTCAGATTTCGTCTTATGATCAACCACTGCTGAACAGAGACGAGCTCACAGCCACAATATAATTTTCCATCAAGCGTCTATTATTTTCAGACCCCTTTTAGACATTTTTAAGCAAAAGGAGAATTGAAACAATTAAATGCTCTCTTTTGTAGAAATCTTCGCCTGTCAGGTTTGCAACTCATAATACACAGCGTCAGGTCTCAAGCGTGAAAAGATGGAGGTGTTTCACCTTTTGCCGTTTGTTGTAGATTAGCTGACGGTGTGGTCATAGCATGTGTTGCCTATAATTTGGGAGCGCTCAACTAAGTCGCTACGCAATTCAAAGCGTGATTAATTGAACATTATCCAGAGGAACGCTTTCACTTTCCAGATTGTAGTGATAGAGGCAATGTTTAGATTTATCTGCATACAATTCGATTAAATAGTAAACCACATGTTGAGTGAGCGACGGATTTCTATTTTCAAGTATAAAACGAAAAAATTAATAATAAACGATTTTTTGCACTACTAGTCTCAGAACGCACCGTTATTGGCCTATTTTTAGGTCGTGAAGTTGATTTTCTCCACCAAGGGAGAGAAAGGAAAATAAACAGTTTTCACCGTGGTAACTAATAAATTGCTAAGTTACCAAATATGACTATTTTAATTTTGACGTTTTAAAGAGCTGTACTGTCAGGTTGACAGTTAACATATTTTCAAAATTTGTTGGGAATTTAGGTATTAAGCCGTTTGATAGTGCAAAAAATAGCATATACACCACGGTAGCGAATCGTCTTATAACCTTCGCGCTTTAGATACTTCGCGCTGCGCGCTCAGTATCTAATATGCGCTCAGGTTATAATACTGCGCTTCGCTACCTTGATGTATAATATACTATTATTTCTCGTAAAATTGTCGTCTAATGATTTTCGTTAGACTTTTTTATGAGGGAGTCTTGGAAATGCTAATTTAGAAGCCGTAATCCTGAAGGGTAAGTTTGACATTGGAGCCAATTCTTGATCCAACGTCACGGACTGGTTTGGTATGAGGAATCTTGAACGTAAACCTTTAGAGCATTTTTCAAAGGAAACTGCGTTTCCGAACGCGGTCTGGTGGATGTGGGCCAGATAATTTCAGCTGCAGTTTCGGCCAGTACACGGTTTAAATTTTAAGTGTTCGATTATATATCGACCTTATAAAGTTCATTGCGGCTATAGTTATGAGTAGGTACTAGTCCAGCTCATTCCGATTTGACAAGTGAGTTAGTTGTATTGTAATGAATCCCTTCGTTGATCGGTGACAAGTGTGTAATAATATAAATAAATAAAGTGTAGGGATATCACAACAAATTCATAGTTTTAATATAAGGATTCTTGTGCGATCTCAGGACTTATTAAAATGATTATAGTTACTGCTAATAATATCTTGCGCATTTATTAATGTATAACAATTACTTAATGTTGCAATAAACAAAGTACCAATTCTGGGAAATATTTGAATTTTTCTTTCATGTTCGTGTCTTAGTTATGCAACCAGAATTTCTGTAGGCACTATACCATTATAGTATTAAAAATACAGGTTTCACCAAACTATGTTTGTTAAGTCTAACTTTTGGTATTTCCAGTAATGTTTCAAGTTTTACCTTATTACATTGTGGTTATTAATGAAGATGTGTAAAGTTTAGTTTCTATTAAACTCATTATAGTGTAGAATAATTTCGGAAGAAAAAGTTTAATCATGATTAAATTTGAACTATGGTAGCTAAAATGGGGTCACTTATTGGCTAACTTAATTTTTACACTGCACCCAAACAGATCAGGTACACTTGCTTTCAAAACTTTCGCGTACACATTGAAAATCAAGTAACAACGATTTTGCAAAAATTTTAGCTGTGTGAGCTGCTAATTTTGAGATTAGATTAAAAATTACATTGACAGCATTTGCTCTGTCAGTCGAGGCACTTTGACAACCCTGATTTAATACAGCGAAAAATAGATGTACGCGAAAGTTTTGAAAGCAAGTGTACATGGTTTAGTATTGAATTCACTGCATCTTATGTTGGATTGATTTTTATTGAGTGTAGGAAAATATACAAGCGCCTGGATATGGTGTTACGTTGGATTTGGGGAAGTGTTAAATTTACTCAGTCAGTGAGATTATGTATTCTGATTTCCTTGTGTAAAGAAATAACATTTCCTATTATGACGTTAAATGTTCTAATTTTTATTATCAGTAACTTACAGTAATTATTTACCTGTTAAACGTTTAGGCAATTTATTAAGTAAGGTGTCACTCTTGCCCCCCCCCCCCCAAAGAATAGAACATTTAAATATGGTTACCTACTAGTTCAGTATGGTATCTGGTATTCATGTATTTATGTGTTAACTTTTTTCTTATACGTGTACACGTTTTGTTGTTGTTTTTGGAATATCAGTAATTACATATCCTTTTTAAATCTGGTATTACTCAGCTTATTGATCATTACTAGAGAGTGCATTTTAGGTTGTTTTTGATTTTTGGCTTCCTTTGAGTCATTTTGTGTTTAGTTGTCTCAACTATCCAGAGGAAAACGTGCCAGGTTGAACTACCTGGCGCCCTTATGTTCATCTTTATTTCAGGTAAGTCGATCCCGACCTATTTTCCAGATTTTAGTGGATGGTATGTTTCCGTTCAGGAAAGGCAAATAATCTCTTAACCGTTTTTGCCATCGTGTAAAAGAATTACAGGCGACGACGAGCATTAAAATGTCATCAGACTTTCCTCCCATAGGCACTTGCTTATGATATTTAGTACCATCTACATGTGGGTGCAAATAGCTCCGTCAACCGATTATATGAATAAGAATTCCAGGTTTGTTCAAATGGATGAACATATGTAGTCCCTAATTGTAAACTACAGCTACACCAAAAGTAATATAAACTTAACTTTGTCTACATCCTTTAGCTGTTAATATGACAATGAACTTTTACTGCAAGAGGTCCGTTTCCGGATTGATAGTTTCTGTTGTGTCTTCTTCCATAAGAGGTACTAGAAAGCTCCTGTCCATATTTAAAAATACGCATATTACTATTTATTTCACTATCATGTTTATAGTTCAATACCGCTCACCAAACACCGTAGAATATTTTGTCGAGGCAAATTGTTTTGCACAAGGGAGTGCTCTTGTTGACGTGTCATTTCTAATATGATAGTCCACAGTTTTCTCTATATTACTAAGGAGCAAATTCGTTAAGGTATAAGAAGCTCTTAATATATTACCATGGAATACAAATCTCAATACCGTATTCAACAGAGTTAAAAATATTGTTCCTCTTCCTGGCAATTTAAAGAACTCGATGAGGTTGCCAGACCACCTAATTTTATTGTTGCTTAAGAATCTTTTAAACCCAAAATTACAAGACGTCTGAAAATAGTCTCGCTGTACCTACAGAGTTAGTTCAGACAAGTGTCTGAAGACACTTCACTAGTGCAAGAACGATCAGACTAAGGTTGATTCAGAAACAAACCTACCAGATGGGCTTACAATATAGGTTCTTCACTTAAGCACAGCGACGCCTATAATAAATAGAGATCCTGGAAAATGAGCATCTGAAAATATCGTTTCTTTTGGATCATCTACAATAATATGATTAGGTACTCCCGTAAAAACTCGCGTAGAAAATACAGAAAAGATATCGTCAGGACAAAAACAACTACATTAAAGAGAATTGTGACGAAATTGAAGAGAAGAACTTCATGGGGACTTGTTCAAGAACGTAAAGACACTCACACACAAAATCAGACCCAACACGCTGACTATTGAGGACAAGAATGCATAGGTCCTGTGGGAAGGAGACAAGGTTTTGGAAAGGTGAAGATAATATTGCACCGACTTATACAGCGAACAACTGGCACACATCATTAAAGTTTTTTTAAATACTATAGATTGTGAAGTAGAACCAAAAATAATAAGAACAGAGGCTGAACACGCAATAAAGTATTTGAAATCAAATAATACACAGGAACCTGGTGATATCACTGTAGAGGTTCTTTACTGGTATACGATGGAATAGACATAATGTTATTGGATTAATTCAACAAAATCTGGCAAATGGGGCGTTCGTTAAAACTTTAGAAAGGATCGCTTTCTATACGAATCCATAAGAACGCTCCATCCAGAGGTGGCAAAACCATTGAACTATTTCTCCCATCTCACAAGCAAATACCGTCTGTTAAAAAAGATTCTACCAGAGAAAGCTTTGTAAAGGGGAGAGAGGCCAAAGATCAGATTTTCAATATCCGTTCACCCATTGAGAAAGCATAATAATTTTAAAAGATAGCTTGTTACTATTAGATGTAGCAGTCTTTTGAAAGTCTTGTTGGAAATGAGGGTAATAAATCATCTGGGGCACTTGGTCAGAGGTATTTACAAAACGCGAGTAGAAACCAACATCTCGGAATTCCTAAACACCCAAAGAGGCATACGGCAAGGATGTATACTGTCTCTCAGGTTATTTAACTCTTAGGATGAGTACATAATAAGGCGAGCCCTGGATAATTACGATGAAGGTGTGTCATTTGGCGGCAAGCAGCTGAATAATCTGCGTTTTCCCGATGATACCACTATATTGGCCAAGAACAATACTGAATTCGTGGAATGCTCCAACTGATCATTGACGAAAACCGTGCGTTACGACTGGAAACAAACTTAGAGAAAACCAAGTTAACGATTGTGGATAAAGGCAACACACTTGAAAAACAGAAATTACCACAACAAATTCCAGTTTCCGTTCGACAGTTAAATTATCTCTAGTTATTAATTTCTAGCTAGGATAATTGTTAGTCATAAATAAGGGACGCATAGCTGTAGGCAATATTGTAAAAATATTGTCAGATAAACTAATTACAAAAGGCACAAAGATGCGATTCATGGAAACGCTAGTCTTTCCGTTATTTGTATACGATGTCGAGTCATGGACCATAAAAACATTAGACGGACACCGAAATGATGCGTGCGAGATATTGTGTTGGAGGTGAAATTTGCGCATTCCCTGGACAGCAAATAGAAAATACATTTTGATCCTAAACGAAATAGGCATCAATGACCGATTTTATCAAAAAAGTGATGACGTTTTACAATACTTTGAAATACCTTGAAAGATTAGTAGTCCGGGGAAATGTTCTTGGAAAGCGGTTGAGAGGAAGATGGCCGGCCTGATATTTCGACAAAATGAAAAATATCACAGAGAAGCCTCTGCAACTTTGATGGAGGCCGAAGACCAAGAAAATTAGAAAACCAGCACACATAAGCTATAGGGTCGCGATTTTTAAGAAAAGGGAACGACTTGGAGAGCGAAAGAGAGGCTCCAGTTATATTAGAATTGTTATTAAAGTATCGTTCATAATGCAAAGAAGCAATTATTTTTACAAATTTTAAGTTTTTCGACATATACCTTTTTATGCTGTATCCGCATCGATATCGTTTTGTGAACGTTTTGGCAGAATCTTTATCGACTATTTAATGAGACCTTGTATTTTCATCTACGACGTAATAATAACAGCCATTTCAATAACTCTGCCGTGGCATTTACATTCTGTTCGTCAAACTAGTTTACATTTGTGATATTGAGACCCACTTTTGCAGCAAATGTCGCATTCTGATTCATATTATCGGGTCAAACTAGAATTAATGATGACGAAGTTCAGGCAATAGGACCGAGTAGCTCACTAGGTCGCTGAGTTAGCTAGAATAGCAAAATAAGCGTACATTTTACATTGTTAACTGTATGTAGCTAGTTATAATTAGTATATTTATGTTATTTGATTTTTAATACAGTCTCAAATCTCGAGCTTTGTTCATTACTGTGAGTTAACATAGGCGAGAAGTGTCTTAAGAGGAAAGTTTGGCCTGACATCCTGTTTACAAATACACCCTCTACCGTTTCACCCCTTTGCCACGTTTCAACCCCTTTAATAAATTACAGAACCTAAGAACCCGGTTCTTTCAATCAACAACCAACATTTTCTGAAGTACTTCCTAAATGTGCAATAATTAAGAAGATTTAAGACACTGTTTATATAGGTTCTGTGTCGATGAATACTACGTATACTGAACATTTCATATCCTGTTAATTTATATGTATTATTTATCTCAAACTTTGTGTATAATTTTCAAGATGGAAATTGTCTTGAGATATGGAAATATGCAAAGCGTAATCGTGGAAGTTCAGCATCTGCCGGGTTACGTATTCTGAAAACAATTACAATTAGTGTCAGTTACGTTTTTGTCAGAGTTACAAAGTTGTAGCAGCTTAGAGGCAGATACCGACTAAGCAAAAGCGCTCATACATTTCATGAAATCATAATAAATTTCCTGCTTAATTTAATTGACCCCATCCTAGCCCCTAGAAGCTAAGAGCAGCGTCAAAGGGTCTAAATACTGTGTTAATGCGAGGGTAGCTTCCGCATTATTTTGCCGTTAAGCTTGACGGGGTCACTTTACTTACGCTCAGCACGATATTTGCTTTGTATGGAGTTTACCTTCCATAATGGTAGCAGAAAGTGCAGTACAATCAAAGATCTTGCTATAAAACACAGCAGAAACGTTGTCATAAACCAAGTAATATCGAAGGAGGGATAATATTAGTTTATTAATCCAGCTTTGATAGAATTGCTATTTGTGAATGTTGTTGGTGCAAACCTTTAAAAGTTTATAAACGACGTGGATGTCACATGCGAAACCTGAAGGGAAATCAGCAGAGCTTTGCACTGTGCTTTTAAAAAAAAAGAGGAAGGTCGTTCCGCAATTTGCCTAACTGGGTTACAAACTTGCCCGCTTTAGCAGAATTGTATGATTTTCAACTTTATAAAGGAAGTCGTTCCGTTTCCTGGAATGCTGCGGTACGTTGTTTGAATGGTAGGTAAGATAAATTTAAACAAAATTCGGTAAACATCCATAGGTTTTTTCCATCTAAGCATCTGAACAATTTAAAGTTCTCGTATACATTTTCTATACTTTTCATGCTCCGGTGTGGCATTAACATATGAAAGTTCAACATCACCTCTGGTAACCAATGTTTCCTTCCTTCCAAATTTTATGAAAGAACTTGAAAATTCAGTAGAGAAAACATGCAAGCGGATGCTGTTTTACCCTGAAATTATTGCTACAATTATTACGCACGGTCAAATAGAATAGCACAAATACTAAAACGCGAGGGGCGCTACCGAAAAAAAATAAATTAAAAAGCAGTGCCAAAATGCTTAGCTTTAGCACTATATAATATGAAAAAGTTAACATTCCTTAGATCCAGTGAAGGAACGAGAAGGTTAAATAAAGAAAACGCAGAATGTAATTAGATTTTTTACGGCTTAGCAAATACTGGAGAACCGTGCTAGATAATCAAAAGTAAAGTAAATGGTACAAGAAGAGCAAGTTTCTCTTCCCTACAGGCAACAGGTTAATTTTGTAATTTTAATTTCCATAAGCACTGAAGCGTTATTGGGTTATAAAAGCAAATTCCTCACTAAGACGTAGAATTTGGTTATATTATTATTTAAGTCATTATTCATTAATTATTTGAATATTCATTATTTATGTATTTTAAACTATCAAGTACTACAATTTCTATGTTACGGAAAGTGGGTATTCTTTTTATGTTATTAATGGCGTGTAGATGTTACTATAATTGTAACATAAACGGTATAAACAAATGTATGAGAGTAAACATTACTGGTCACCAAAAGCTCACTCATTTGAATTTATCTCACTAATAATTAAATTAACCTTGTTTATAAACACGCAAACAACTCATTAGGTACCCACACAAGTAAAAATAGCGAATCGATCTAATAAACATAATGCACAGACAATAATATTTATAACCTTGATGTAGTCAACTTAAAAAAACTATTGATCTTTATTTTAACATAAAGCTCTTTTTAAATATACATTTTCATTATTTAGAAACACCGAAAAGCCAGTATATGATTAATATGAAATCCTTAGCACATGCAATATTTCCAAAGATATTTTTTTAAAACAGCATATTTCTCTTGGCTATCCCATGGCTTTGCTTTGGAAACTACATAAATATCATTAACTTTAACACTGTACCTGCTGATTGTAGGTTTACCGTTTATGCTGAAATATCGTATATCTACATACAATATACAGGGTGTTTCTGAAATTGGCCGTGTACCTTTGGCGGGTACAATGTAACATAATATGAAGTTGAAAACGTCACTAAAGTTTTTAGCTCAGAGCCGTAGTTATCTGATAAAAACGCATCAAAAATGAAATCAAAATGTGTTTATCTACCTATCCATCTGTTATATTAGGCATCATTCAAATACTGAGTAACAATGCGGTTAAAATAACAAGGGCCCCTTTCAGCATAAGTCATGTTTCTATGTACTTTCAACGACACATCTCACACAATTTCTGGAAAATGTTTAAGGCCAAGAGTTTCGGTCCAAACGTTAATAGAAAAACTTCGCGAGACTATTCCTCCACCCAGATATGGGTATTGTGAAAATGAACCACCACCGGTCCTTGTAAAGCAATATATGTGGGTCATAAGAATCGTTGCGAAAATATCATACAGTTTGCAACAGCACACAGCTACAACAGTAGCCATTGATATAAATTTACTCGACAATATAATTATCATCATTTAGCTCTTCTACAGGCTATGAATTAAAATAAGATTTTTCCGCGATATTCTCCCAACTGAAACCCGACTGCTGTTAAGTTTCGTGTTAGTTCGTGCTGTTTTCGTCTTCCGCACCATCAAAGATTCCTTCCTCAGTCGCATTCTTCTACAAAATATGGCTAAGCTGCATAATCCGAGACCAATTGCCCTCGTTTTGCTGGTTTATTTTAAATTTACTTATGGTTGCTAGAGAAACAGGATTAATAATAATAATTAATATTAGCATCGGATTCTGCATTTTGCCCAAATACATCATGACCATGTGGCTTTTTATACATTTTTTGGTACAAGAGGTGTCAAGCAAACGTCACTTTTTAACTCATCTTCACCTATTTGTCATTTTCCTTTATTAATAAATGCCTACGCATATTCTTCGTTTTTGTAACGGTTTTGTTTGTGGTAAAGAAGAGAAGAGGGGGAGAAATAGAACTTACTGTGGAAATTCAGAAGTATAACACAAAATTTCTGAGGATAACGGAAACGAAACGGAGTGGAACAAATAAAAAAGGGGTATTGGCTACTCTGGTCACAAGTATAAATAGACGAGAGAGCAAGGGCAGAACGAGGGCCAATAATTAGAGAAGAAAATCTGAAATAGGTACATAAATAACGAAAAATATACAAGTAAAAGAGTAATGAGTTTAAACCTGAGCTTTACCAATGAACAAGAATCGGTCTATCTAACAATAGCATATGGACCAGACGAAGATAGAAAGATGACAGTAAAAGAGAAATTCTGGGAACACAAAATGAAATAGACGAGAGAGGTGAAAGCGTAATAATAGCCGGTGATTTAAATGGTAGAGCCGGAAATGAGAATAAAGGCATACAAATACGACAGGGAGACATGGAGGAAGGACTAGAAAGAGAAACGGCACCAATATAATAGAATTCTGCAGAAAAAACAATTCAATAATTGCTAGCACTAAGTTTGAGACATGAAAATGGCGATCAAAGAAATAGAATTCGAAAATAAAAAGAAAATAGTAAAAAGTAAAAAATTAGAAGCTTAAATTTAAAAGACATAAATATAGGAATAATTATCACGACGCGCTGTAAGAAAGCTTTGTAAAAAATACACAGAATGAGAATACAAAAGGAAAATGGCGGGAGCTTCGTGACAAAATAATACAAGCAGGAAGAGATAGAGGGCTGGATGGTGGTCAGATGAAATAAGAGAAATAGTGGAAAAGAAAAAATTAGAAGGGAACATATATCTACAAATCAAACAGGTAGGGGACTATAACATATATAAAGAAGCTAGCGTAAAAGGAAAAATTGCAGTGAAAGAGGCTAAATACAAATAATGGATAGAATTTTGTCACAGAATAACAGAATTCTACAATGAAAAGCAGAAAATATTTTGGGAATGATTGTACAAACAATATCTAACAAAAACCGATGTTTAGGAAACATAAAAAAGACAAAAAAGGAATGTCTTAAAAATAAACTCCATATTTTAAAGAGATGAAAAGAATGCTTCCAGGAATTACTAGAAACTGAAGATTAAGGCAATCAGGAGGAATTTAATACACATGACTTAACAGAACAACAATCTACGAACCCAATTACGGAAAATTAATTACAAAAGACGTTACAAATATAAAGGTTAGAAGAAGCTGCAGGGCATGACCAAATATTAGGCGAGGTAGTAAAGGGGGAGAAGAAAAAGGTTTAACAGGGCTCCTTAGCATACTACATAAAACAGTTAGTGTAAAAGAAGTTTTCGTAGATTGGCAAACTCGAATAATAAAACTGATATTTAAAAAGGAGATCATACAGACTGGAAAAATTATACAGGAATTATCTTGTTAAGTATATCAAGAAAGCCTTATAGGTGAATTTTGGGAAATCAGATCAGAAACGAGGTACAGGCGGACAGACAGACAGACAGACAGACAGACAGACAGACAGACAGACAGACAGATATACAGACAGACAGACAGACAGACAGACTAACGGAATTGAGAAAACCACTTTTTCGTCATATAGTGACCTTGAAACGTGAAGTTCTGAAAAAATCCCGGAACTTGATTTTTTCGTGATTACATTACTTGTGACACTAAATAATTTTAAAAATAAAATTAAGTTAGGAGTAAAAATATCTTCACATTTCTAATAAATTAAATAAATTTTAAAGTAAGAAAAACGTTACCGGTGGTCGAATTCGAAGGGCAGGCCGACCGCGTATGCAATCCCAACGTTTTGTGACATATTGCAAGGGAACGGGCTATTTCTACCTGCACTACGAAGCACTACGTGACTACGTGCATCCCGGCTGGCTTAACTAGAAGCTCTTTTCGTTGACACCTCTTATTCTGTAAAGCAGAAAGAGCACTTACGTTGTATCTGTTGGATTCTCGTCAAAAGTAAAGTGCAAATTGTTACTTTCCTGTATCTCAGTTAAAGCAAAAATAAAAATATTACCAGTGATGCGACTCGAATTCAGCGCTTGCGAACGCGCCGGCCCCTTAAATTGCTTTGTTTGGAGGAAGTTTACGCTATTGCTTTCAGAGCTACGGCGACATTTCGAATTCCTGCGTTCCAGCTCTATTTAACGTCCCACATTAATTCGTTGCTCTTTTTTGTATCATACAGCATTTATTCTGTATCCATTAGGTTCTATTTTTGGCAAGAATAAAGCCTGCGATATGTAAAAATTATTACTTGTATCTAATGCTAAGTTAAATCAAAGATAAACAAAATTTAATTTTTTTAAGGTGCTCACCCAGGACATATTTCGTCTGAAATTTTCTCGGTTTCCTGCCAGGTAGATATACGGTGCTAATATACATAATGCGTACATAGGCAGTCAAATCTGCTAGAATACAGTTTATGGGCTTTGTGTAGGTTAGACTGAATTAGACCTATATGCGATTAACATCTAGCATCCGCAGAATGAATGTGTTTTATTTTCAGAAAACACTGAATCCTAGGATACTAGATTTTAAATCGTATATGTCTATTTCTGTCTAACGTATACAAAGCCCATAAACTGTATTCTAACTCGTTTGACTACCTATGTTCGCATTCTGTATATTAGCAATGTATAATGTGTATGCAAAATATTGTCTTCCGCCAACAAACCGTTTTTGAGTTATATCGCCAACACACAGACAGCAGACAGAAAGACAGATAGACAGACAGACGGAATTGAGAAAACTTGTTTTTCGCCATCTAGGGACCCTGAACCGTGAAGATCTGGAGAAATCTCGGAGGGTGATTTTATCGCGAAGTAAAAATAGGGGAGTAATTACATATAGATACAATCAGATATATAATGAGCCTATTCAAAACAAATAGAAGCTACGTCATAATGAAAAACAAACTATCCAGCACGTAGTAACAAAAACAGGACTTCGACAAGGATGTGCACCCAACTGCTGCTTATTATAGTTACCTTGGATGAAACTATGAAAAAAGTCAAACAAGAAACCAAAAAATATCTAGTAAGCTTTTGGAACAAAGAGTAAAACAAAATAGATAAACTCAGCTATGCAGACGATAAAGTCATTCGAAAAACGAGCGAGAACTTCAACACAATTTAGAAATATAAGCTCACAGTAATAATTATGAAAGTCGGTAAAGCAAAAACTAAAACTACGATAATAAACAGAAAGGACAATCTTGGAGCAGTTAAATAATTGTTTCTACTTACTGTATAGAAAGTCGTCTTTTGAGCCCTGGTTTTAGAAAACAAAGCTCAACCCAAACCAGCAGGTTTCACTTTATTTTAATTAACTACCGGCGGAAGCCAATGTATATTTTTTACCACCCACATTAGTGTTTCTGTTAGGTTAGTACATTTGCTTAGCATTCGGGAGGTAGTGGATTCGATTCCCCTGGCCCTCTGCTCTGATTTAGGTTTTTAGGTGGTTTTTCTGAGTCAACAGAGTACCTTCTCTGAGGCGAATGCCGGGGCAGTACTTCTCCATCTTACCTGCCCTCTCTTCCATTCTCCACCTCTTCCTTTGTCTGACCCATCTCGAAACTACGTTATTAGCTGAAGAGAGACGCAAGGTCCATGTAGCAATTGAACTGACTTTAAACTAACCTTTATGCCACCATGGATACCACACCAAAGGTAGAAGAGACCGAATAAGAAGCCAAACTTTTAGGAAAACTTTAAACATGGAAGCACCGACAGCGGTTATGCAAGAAGGACAACTTAGGTTGTTTGACCATATCAAACGGTTGGACAAGCCCAGAGTAAAGAAAAAAGTATATGAGGCACGCGGAGTGGGACATAGAGGCAAGTAGGCATTCAAGAAAAACTTGCAATCAAAAAGTAAAACTGGCAGTAGAAGAAAGAAATATCCCATGGAATAGCCTAAAAATCATGGCCAAAGTTAGCAACCAATGGAAAATGCTACCCCACCCACACCAAGACAAATTCTAAGATACTCGCTCTTACGGATACACACTTTTCGACTCCACAAGGTATAAGTAGCCTTGAATTAAGTAAGTAATCTTACGAATTTAAATTCTTATGCCTCTGCTTTTTGGAACATGCCGTTTTACTACAAATTTAGGGGCTCTTTTGTGATTAAGCTACGGTTCAAAAGCAAAATCCGTGAAAAGGTTTCGGCTTTTTTTATGTTAATTGTGCCTCTACAAATACCCAAACTATGAAAAACCACACTGTCGATGTACATAATTAACATTGTACGTTTTGGATAAGAAGAACCAGTGACAACAAAACACAGAATGGGTGTAAAATTGAAGTTATTAATGAAATCATGTAAGATACTCATGTAGTTCAGCTAATTTCTTGAACTACTATATATCCCAGGGTACCGTTAGTTTGAGTTAGTTAACCAATAACAATATTTGTATTCTGAACATAATTTATTTGAGGAAACAATTGTATTGCTAGAAAATATGGAGACTTACTATTAATATAATTTTACTGATTGCTATGGTCTGATATTGCATAACAAATTATTGAAGAGCTGCTATCAAATTAGACTAAAAGCTATTGATCTTCTCGGTTAATATACTGACACATTTAAATAAACAAATCCATAAAGACACGGAATTTGAAGTGGAGTTGCTGCAGCTTCCGCTGCACTTTTCTGCTCTATTAGAATGCATATTTTCGTCGGGTATAAACCCTCATATGGGCAATATGTTGCTTTCGTCTAACTTTTGAAGAAAATCGCATAACCTGAAGTAGACGTTTACTCTTGTGATTTTTCAGTTTTTTTCGATTTTTTCAAAAACGACTTAATCGATTTTTTTTAAACTTTACACTTTTATTACATTTTGAATGTGTATTGATGTGAGATAGGTGATTTTCTATTTGAATACTTCTAAAATGAGTTTCTTTTGTTAATTTATACTTTTTTTTATTAACTCCTATTTTAAATACAACACCCGGTATATTATTACATTTTTTCATTCACCTTAAAATTTTAGATAAAATTTGTCTCTCCAACTAACGTTCTATTTTGTACCGCTTTTGAAGAATTTGTAATTTTTGAAAAATTTTTACAAATGCTTAAAAATTCAAAATCAAATTTTTGGCTAATTATAAGATTACTGTAAAAGGAATTTGTGTGAGTGTATCACACCAGATTTTTGTGAAGATGTGGAGACATCTCGGAAGGTAATTTTTGTCGAGGAAGGGAGTGAAAATTACCTTCAGAGATTTCTTCAGATCTTTACCTTTCAGGATATTTAGTAGACCAAAAACATGTGTATCGCATTTCATTTGGTAATGTACTACACTTCTACAATCAAAATCGTTGAGCAATGTGATACGTTTCTGCATTAACAACACTTTTCTGCATAGCAACAGCAATTCGTTTTACGTTGGCAGCACTGAAGTTTTGAAACAATTTTTTGGCTTAGCATAATTGTTTAGCCATTTATCCAATTATTTCAGACTTAACCTGTATATTTTTAGTTGAATTATAAATCCTTTTGCATTTCAAATTCTTCTATTTTCCAAAGCAGCGTATTTTATACTTGGATCAAGTTCCTATCGTTTGCACGATGCCCTCTCGACCTGCGCTATCTCTTATCAGAGTGCCAGTCTCCCTTTAGAAACGAAATTTTCGTCCGAGGCACTTATTCTTCTCGCCTCAGGCGGCGCATTTCGCGCGGCCGAGGTTTGATTTTGTTCAGGTCAAATTACGTGCGCTCAACCAATTTCAATGAGCAGTGTGTTTCTAAGGGCTGATTATGATCAGGTACGATTGCGCTTTTCTGTCTTATTATCTCCATAGTAATTATATTTTCCTTAGCTCTTAATTACCAGTTTCATACACGAGTTTTTCTCGGAGGCCAAGCCTTATCGCACTTTCAACACCTGCTGGCGCTCTGCTTAGTTGCTGCCGTTCGAGGGTGCTTTTTCTGTATTCCATTATGGTAGCAGATCACGACCAACTTATTTTAAACAACAGGGTGTAGCAACCCCCAGCCGGCGTTCGCCTGTTAGCCGTTTTTGCACGTTGGTAAAGCGAGGTTAGTTTGTGCTATTCCGAGATATATCGTATCTTCAATACCTGTATTTTACATTTATACATTTTAAAACCGTAAATATTTAAAATTTAAGTGCATACGTTCCGCAATTATTAACATGTAATGTAACATTCAATTTCATACGTACTCTTATTTTAATATTTAAATTTTTATGCTTATATCTAATTATGCTATATTTAAAGTTGCTATTTTGATGTGTATTTCGACCCTCTGTAAAAGGTACAGTCACGCTTTTTTATTTCAATAGCCTAAACAGAAGGTATTATTAAATGATTGAGATATGCATATTCCATGAATAATTTGAATTTAGAGTTATTAAAATAACCCGAAAGGGGTTTTTAATTTTATGCGTGTCGCAACCTTCAGTTCACGTACACAATGTTGTTATAAAATTGTTTGCATTTTAATTATTCTGATAATTTACTACTGACACTACAAGTCTTTTTTATTGCTTATTAATTAAACGCTAGTCACTTGTAGTTTATTTTTCTTATTATTTGAAATTTTTTGATTTCTGGCGCCCATTTCCATTTCCTTTCCTTTTTTGAAGACATTCCAGGGTACATAGCTGATGATTTGAACCTACGATCTAAGGCCGCCGATATTTGAGTTAGCTAGGGCCATTGCGGTGAGTAAAGAGTTTTTTAGAGCTGCCGTGGTGTATAAACGGTAGGGGGGTTGATCTGCGATTTTTTTTCTATCATCAATTATTTTAATTAGTCAATCGCAGGTCGGCTTCTTTATTGTTTCACTGGCGACCAACGCTATGGGGCTCGATTTTGATAGTTACATCAGCTGTGCTTACCTGGATAGCTTTAATTATCAATATTTAATTTTATACTCATTTTCCTTTTCACTTTTGTTTAAATTTTTACCTCTTATACATTTTGTAATTTTCACATCTTGTTGCAGTGCACGTATTTATATTTGACTTTCTTTTCTTTTCCTTTCTTTACTTATCCTTTCGTTCGGTTGTTGATTGACTTTTCTTCCCTTATCTTTCTTGACGAATGATTGGTTTAGCGGTATGTTTATAGGTAGTGTGATGGACTTTGTTGAAAGGGTATGCTTTGGTGAGTGAGGTTTCTGAATGGTTTCTTTGATTGGTTGCGTGTGTGCTTTGGTAGTGTAGTATGTTTGGTTTATTCCTTATCTTTCCTTTGGTTGCTTATCGGTGGGTCGAAGGCCTGCGTAAATTACTTGTGCGGTTTGGTGTAGTTTACTCCATTTTTGGGATTTTTATTTACTTGCCTCACCGTACTTGTGTTTACTAAGGGTCTCGACGGGTTGTTTCCGGGTTGTTTTTTCTGGCTCTTCATTTTTTAAATGTGATTATTATGCATTTCCTTTTTGGATGCGATTTTTGTGCTCGTTGGCTGCGTCTGATGTGAGGCAGTCTTTGTTTTAGGCCCTTGTTCGGTGTAAACAGGGTGTCTATATTTTTTTCTGTGTCCGATGTGGTGCAGGTTTTTCTTCTGTCAGACGTGACAGGAGATATTTTTTGCGTCAATTTTGATGCGCTATTGCATTTTGTTATGCATGTATTCTATGCAATTTGTTGCGTCTTTTTATGCATCTGTTTGAGTGCGGATTTTTCCCTTGCGATTGAAGGCGGTTTGCTTTCCTTGTGTTTCCTTTTCTTTAAGCGTGTCCATGTCTCAGTAAACCCGGGTCACGGCATGGAATAGTAGACCTAGCCAGTCGAAGCTTGGATGAGTGGATGTGGCAGCGTGAGTTTTTCCTAACTCTGGTTTTTTGGTTCATTTTCCTCTCTTTCCTTTTATCTTTTCCTTATATCCTGTCTTTCTTCTGTTTTTAAAAGTTGCTGTAGGGTATGTTTTCTATGGATTTTGCATTCTAGTGCTTTTCACTTTCCTTCTTACCATTACTTCCGTCTCATTTGAGGATTTTTTCAAAAGCGCTTCGCTTATTTGGATTTGGACTATGGTATTATAGGATATTGTGACCGTGGAAACACCTACAGTGTTCCTTTTAAAAACTTGTTTTTTTGTGCTTTTTGTTTCTGCTCGGGTGGTAGGTTGGGCATGCAGGAAAGGTCACTGTTTGGGAACGTCATCATCTAGTTCTTCCCTTTTGTAACGTATAGGGTGGTAGGTTGGGCACGCAGGGAAGGTCACGATAGGAAGCACTTTCATCTTGCTTTCCCTTTTAAGCAACGCTAGCAGTTGGGGTAGTTTCTCTCTATATTTTGGGACTTTTTTTAAGAGTGCTTTCCCCATTCGTGCTTGTGTTCGCTTAGGACTTTAAACGATTTGATTTTCAGGTCGTTGTTCATGGCTTTTTAGCTATGTTGTTTTTTATGTGATTTTTTCGAAACGAGTTTATACTTGTTTGGGTTTTTTTAAATTTTATTATTATTTGGGTTGGTTTTTTTCGGCCTTGTAGAGATTTCTGGGGGTTGAGGCGAGCGATTGTGTTGCCATCCGACTCAGTGAGGGAGCCACATTCAGTCCGTCACCGGCGCGCCTCTTCCATCTAGCTGCGACGACTGGCTGAATGCCCGAGCGGGGTTTGGTGGAGGTGCGGTCGTTCCCTCCGGCTTCTGGGGTCCTTACCCAAATTCGGGGCGGGTATGGTTTTTATGATCTTTTCCTGGGTTTTCACCCGAATCTTTTTTCGCAGTACTTACTGTGTTTCATTTTTCCATATAATTTTTCCCTCTCATGCTTTTTTGATATTGGGTTACCTTAGATTTAGAGTGAGTGATGATGATGCGGTGCGACTTCTTCGGATTTTTGTGAGTTTTTCGGATGTTTGTAGTAAGGTGGATTGTGTCCTATGTGATGCAGTCGGTTTTTGCTGTGTTTAGCAGTTTTTTAGGCTTCTGTCCGATTTAGACAGAACGTCTATTTTTTGCGGTGTCCTATGTGGTGCCCCTGTTATTTTTAAGGCGATTTATAAGGGTTGTTTCCCTTAGCTTATCTTCTCGAAAGAGGATTTTTTTCGATAGTGTTTCGCTTTGTGTGTTGGCATCATCGATCTCATTCTGAAATTCTTTGGTTCCCTACATTTTTTTAATGTTTTCATAGTTTAAACTTTTTTATTTCTCTTGGCCGTGGGGAGTGAAACAATTTTTTGGCTTAGCCTAATTGTTTCGCCATTTATCCAATTATTTCATGCTTAACCTGTATATTTTTAGTTGAATTATAAATCCTTTTGCATTTCAAATACTTCTATTTTCCAAAGCAGCGTATTTTATACCTGGATCAACTTCCTATCGTTTGCACGATGCCCTCTCGACCTGCGCTATCTCTTATCAGAGTGCGAGTCTCCCTTTAGAAACGAAATTTTCGTCCGAGGCACTTATTCTTCTCGCCTCAGGCGGCGCATTTCGCGCGGCCGAGGTTTGATTTTGTTCAAGTCAAATTACGTGCGCTCAACCAATTTCAATGAGCAGTGTGTTTCTAAGGGCTGATTATGATCAGGTACGATTGCGCTTTTCTGTCTTATTATCTCCATAGTAATTATATTTTCCTTAGCTCTTAATTACCAGTTTCATACACGAGTTTTTCTCGGAGGCCAAGCCTTATCGCACTTTCAACACCTGCTGGCGCTCTGCTTAGTTGCTGCCGTTCGAGGGTGCTTTTGCTGTATTCCATTATGGTAGCAGATCACGACCAACTTATTTTAAACAACAGGGTGTAGCAACCCCCAGCCGGCGTTCGCCTGTTAGCCGTTTTTGCACGTTAGTGAAGCGAGGTTAGATTGTGATATTCCGAGATATATCGTATCTTCAATACCTGTATTTTACATTTATACATTTTAAAACCGTAAATATTTAAAATTTAAATGCATACGTTCCGCAATTATTAACATGTAATGTAACATTCAATTTCATACGTACTCTTATTTTAATATTTAAATTTTTATGCTTATACCTAATTATGCTATATTTAAAGTTGCTATTTTGATGTGTATTTCGACCCTCTGTAAAAGGTACAGTCACGCTTTTTTATTTCAATAGCCTAAACAGAAGGTATTATTAAATGTTTGAGGTATGCATATTTCATGAATAATTTGAATTTAGAGTTATTAAAATAACCCGAAAGGGGTTTTTAATGTTATGCGTGTCGCAACCTTCAGTTCACGTACACAATGTTGTTATAAAATTGTTTGCATTTTAATTATTCCGATAATTTACTACTGACACTACAAGTCTTTTTTATTGCTTATTAATTAAACGCTAGTCACTTGTAGTTTATTTTTCTTATTATTTGAATTTTTTTTATTTCTGGCGCCCATTTCCATTTCCTTTCCTTTTTTGAAGACATTCCAGGGTACATAGCTGATGATTTGAACCTACGATCTAAGGCCGCCGATATTTGAGTTAGCTAGGGCCATTGCGGTGAGTAAAGAGTTTTTTAGAGCTGCCGTGGTGTATAAACGGTAGGGGGGTTGATCTGCAATTTTTTTTTCTACCATCAATTATTTTAATTAGTCAATCGCAGGTCGGCTTCTTTATTGTTTCAGTGTATTGTTGGTGACACTGTAAGTTTATGTCAAATTTGGGTTAGTAGGTTAGGTTTTGTGTCAGTTTTGACACAGACTGACGCAAAACCTAACCTTCTAACCTCGAATTAAACATAGACTTACAGTGTCACCAACAATACACTTCAGTACTGCCAAATGCATAACAGCTGCTTATTGTGTTTTATTACATAAAAACGAGTTCTGCTCAACTTAATTATGTTTTGACATTTAATGTCACTTTTATGTAAAAATTTAGTATTTTATATTTCTTATGAAATGCGATAAAATAGTATACGATAAACGTTAGAAAAGTGGTTTTACTGAATTCGTATGGCCGTTTAATTACTCGCTAACGCTCGTACTCAAACCAGCCATACTTGTTCAGTAAGACATCACATTTCTAAATTTGTTGCGTAATATACTATTTCTCCATTCCGTCTCTTTGTCCGTGTGTCCGTCTGATGACGGTATAGCTCAGAAACGATAAATTGGAAGAAGACAATTATATGAATATCTGGCCCGAAGTCAAATATACTTTCAGCCAAATATATACAGGGTGGGCAAATAGTTCAGGCGTTACCCTTGACCTAGTAGATCGCAAATGAGACGGAACTGCATTGCGACTTTATAACGCATGGAGAAGCACATATTATGCTTGCTCTGTCGTGGCGCAGTGATTGAAGCGTATGACGCAGTGCGAAAGCATGCATTTTTTAAATTTGCAAATTAATATAAGATACGTTGCTAAGTGCTTGCTTTCACTGTTTCAGTATTATTAGCATTGCTACATAATTTTGAACGCTCTCGCTTTCTTTTGATATTTACGGAATTTGTAGTTTCAAAACTTCCACTGGCAAAGGAAGTTCTGAGTAAAACTCTTTATCGATTTTCTTTATTGCAATACCAAGTATTACTAATAAACTAAAAGTATCAGTTCAAATCCAATTAAAAAATAAAGTTAGCGTCATTTCAAAAACATCATTCAAACGATCAACTGGAAAACGTAATTAAAGGCATTGCGGAAAAAAGTTCAAACAGAATGTAGCAGTTATATCAACAAATACAAGCGAAAATGCAAATATCCCTCTTGTTTAGCTGTAATAAACATTTTCGCATTTATTGTGTCAAATTTAAAATGAAACATCTTTGTTGTATTCATTATTTTTATTGCGCTAGCTGGTATCATAAAAAGTTAGTGGCGCAGCATACACAATATAAAATTTTATTATTTAGATGTGACTGCTGACACTGTCGCAGGTCATCTAAGATTTCTAACTTCGTTTAATATTTAAACACTTTCTTATTGCAGTTTGATACTTAAGGACTTTTTGTTATATTCAAATACGAAATACAAATTAATACGATTTAAGTCAAAGTAAATGCGAGTGACACATCTCTATAAACTTGCAATTTATTTATCACTGATTTCAAATAACGCTACGACATTTGAATTTTGATTTATGGGACATTCCACGTCATTAAAAGCGCGGCGCAATCGGCAGCAGCAAATAAACTGAAAAGCCAAAGCTTGGTTAAACACAATAACAATGAAAATTCAAAACAATGCATCATTCCTCGCTGCAAGTGTTGAAAATCAATCAATCACGGACTAAGAATATTGAACGTATGTATGACAACCTGTATAAATCACGAACACAAAAATATGAAAAGCTGATGCATAAATGCCATGCAGCTGCGACTGCCTTTAGGAAACGCCTTTCCTGAATAACAAACACCGGATCGGTGCATAACCAAGTTTAGAATGGAAAACGGAACTGAAACCTGATGATTATTCCACCGAATCGATTCTCGGTTTTCTGTAAGTATTCTAGAGTGACAGTGCATAATATAGTTGATATAGTCACAGGTTTTAGAAATTTCATAAATTTTGGATAACTTAGGCTTTGTTTGAACACAGTAGTAAAAGAGAGAAGTAGATGTTATTTTCTTTATATGTATTTATAAATGTATGTACCTACCAGCTCAAAATCATTCCAGTTTACCAGCTTCCATTTTAAATATTATGTTGAAAGAAAAATCAAACCATCACATGTATGTAATAAATTTTACATGTATTTAAAAGGTTAATTGATTTAAGGCATTTCTAAAAATTATAATAAATCAAAGTAATAAATACCGGAAAGAAAATGCAACATATTAAAAGCAGTGCATATTATTTATAGCAACTGTTATGAGTAACAGTAAAGTGAAACTGTTACTTGATGTTAATTTTTATTATATACAGTACGTTTGACATTTGCTTAAATAATTTGATGCGGTAAGGCGTTGTCCGAAGGTTTGAGGAAAATTATTGTAAATTTATCAATGTTAGGCAAATATGCATACCTGTCGCACTGCCAACGATTTCAATATATCAAGATATACTGTAAGAGATATTGAAAGATTACACAAAGCAAGTAGTTTCTGTTGTTGTAACATCGGGATTGTTTAGTAACTTTACTACAAGCCGTAATGGGTATATTTCTGCAATTATTTGACTTTTTTATTTATCACTTTATAACTTCAAACATAGAATATGAAGGAACAGTAACGTGCTTATAACAAATACATACAATGCAGAAACTTCCCCAAGGTGGAAAAACTTAAAAAATGAAGTAGCAATTGGAATTATTAATCATTCTATACAGAACAATAAAAGCGCTATTAAGTAAAATTTTCCACTTTTTTTACCATGAAGAAGTAGCCATTGCTATTTGATGCGTATTAACTCGTCGAACAATGTTTTAGTTTCTTTAGAAAAACTTGATAACAGTAAACTAAATGGAATATACAGCACACAAGGTTCCAAAATATTTATTAAAATTAGGCAACACACTTTACTATTCAAGAGTAGAAAGAAAAAGCTGACTCTCATAAACTAATCCTAAACTTGAGCTTGGGCTAGTTAATTACCGTATTCAAGATAACAAATCTTTACCTGGAAAGGTAAATACTATATTTTTGCTTTCCTAGGTTCGTAATTTGCTTCAAGTAGGTATCAGCTTTACATAGTAGTGGTGAATTAAACCAAGAACATTGGATTTATTTCACCTTTCACTTCACTGCTATGATAAATTACCACATTATTGATAATTCACATTTTTAAAAAGCCCATTTAGTGTGTATTAATTATCATCCAATTAAACAGTGCACTATTTCTATACTTACAGTCTGTAGTTTGTCATAAATATGAAGTAATGTAGGTATATTTTATAAAAGTGTCTCCTGATGTTGGTTTTATTCATTTTCATTCTCAAAAAAGTTAGAAACAAGATTTATTATCTTAACACAATTAACGACCGCTTATAAATATAAAAAGCCAGTCATCAATATTTATCCTTATTATGTTAAAATTATTGATACACTTTAAATTCAATTATACTATTAAAACCCGTAGACACTGTTTGTACATGAAGTTTATAATTGTAATATTATTTTTCATAAGCAGAGCCAATTATTTCAATTAAATAAATTTAAATATATTCGGGTCCTGTCTTAGTTCTATTCATACTCATGTGAGCAAATTACATTTTGTCATTGTTATCAGTGATATAAGGCTACAAAGAAGTTTTTTGGTATATTATGTATCCATGTTCTCTATACAACTGTTTTGTAATTGGGTAGTTATACCTTGTAAAACAGATTAATTAAATAAATAAAAATAAATAAATAAATAAACTTACACATTACTTTTACTTTCCATGGACAATCCTTTTCGAGAATTTAAGTGATCATACGGTAGGTACTAAAAATAATGCAGTGACAAAATTTTAATGATTTATTGACAAATAAAATACACTAATAGTAGAAATCGGAATCAAAGGTCAAGTGCATAATTTCAATGGTAATTATTTAAAACTAACAGAAATTCAATTTACATAAGAATGAACACTAAACAAATTAAGTTAACACTAATTACTAAACTAGTTCTAAACATATTTTCTAAATACCAAGAAAAGTATCCCTGATTGGCATATTTCTTTTTCGTCTGGAATCTACTAATTCGGGCAGCAACGCAAGCATATAAAAATTCTTTTAATTTTGGCAGCATCCCAAAATTGTGTGTCCCTTTGAATAATTTCAATCGAAATTCCCAGCGGTGACCAACCGACAAAATAACACTTAATTTTTTCACAGATATTTAACTGTCCTTGTATCTGATAATAATAGGAATGAGATCTTTTGTGTGTAATTGTCCAGCTATTATTTCCGCGAACTTAATTTGCTTCTGCAGTACTGATTCAAGTGGTGTACATTCCTTGGAAATGAAAGGGCTTTTTATTTCTACAATAAAATCTTTTCCTATTAATCCGTCGGGGGATGCAGAAAGAAAAGGGTTGTTACGTTCAATATACATACCACAGGGCACGACAATTTTATCCGCCTTTCGTTGAAAATCGTCTAATGCTCTACCTTCATTCTCAGCGCCATAGCGAGTTGCTGTATTACCCATAAAATCTTTATAAAGAATATCTTTCACAGCATTGGCAGAAGATGTGGACTTTCTCATTCTGCATATTCTTCCAAAGTTTGAAGCTGTTAATCGTTTCAATCTTTCTTGGTGCTACCGATTGCTTCTATGCTGTCCCAAAGTTTGAGTGGTAATCTCTTCTAGATTGCAACCCAATAACTGCAGCAATTTTTCTTTGGCTTCCGTAAATTCATCGGCTGCCATATCTGGAATATCATTTCCAGCATCTGGACCATAATCCATATCCACTTTAGCAATACTCCTTCGGCGAAAATTTTTATTACTTTTATCTCCACGTTTTTCGTTATTTAATGCAACTGTTCTTCTACGTGCTTCGCAGTATTGTGATGTATAATTTACAGGTGTTGCTGTTATTCGTTTTCTGATGATTTCATGGAAGCTACCTACATTATTATATGCTACTACTGCGTCTTCACAACGCTTTTGATAAGAATTTCTAAACGAATAACATACTCGTTTTCCACCAATAAATTTTGCGACTTGTGAATTGTAAAGTTCTGCAGCATTGTTTGTCACAGTCACCTTAAGAAAAAGGCTTTGGTTACTTCTGCCGATTTAAGAATCCGTGGACCGCATACTTAAAAAGAATCGTTGTGCTAATTGCAGTGATATGGTTCTTATGTGAATAAAGAATGAAGCTGCAGGGGAAAAAGATTCAAAATCTACTTGTTACACAGCCATGAAGACAAACGAACATAAATTTTATAAGAAAAATGGCATACCATAGGCTAAATTTCAAAAACTGCTCCAAAGGACAGTGAAGTAAGATAATTTGGACTCTCAAAATAGGGTAACACAACTACAATTAGAAGCCTACCACACGTGCTCTCGTTGAAAAAAGTTAAGCATCCTGCTTCTGTCATGATATGGGGATGCATGTCTACCGCATGTGTTGGTAAGATCTGCTTTTGTGAAGGCATAAAAATATGATGAGATTTTAAAGCAACTTGCCTACCTTCAATGAGCTGGCAATAGACGGTAGCGAATATATATGCCAACAGGATGGTGCCCTTAGCCATAGTGCTAAATTACTAAAATAATGAATGACTGAAAGCAGTAACAAGTGGTATTTCATAATGGCCGTGTTTCCGTTTCTCTATTCGTCTACCGAAACTGATTATGGTATGGTCCACGCAGTCGTAATTTGATTAAAATGTTCAGTCAGCCATCGTTAGTGTTTGCAAAGTTTTTCATCTGTTAAGACACATTGCAATTAAATTCAGAATACCAAGAGATACAAAGTTGAATAAAATGAGAGACTTAACCAATTTGGAAAACTGGAAGGCACATATCTCTATTCTGGAAAATACGAAGATTAGTCAAAAATACCGCAGGACGCTGAAATAAGTAAATTTCTAGAAATAATAAGCAATATAGTCAAGAAAATCTACTAAATCAAAATATATTGTTCACTTTTTGAAGGTAGAAAACAACTTCTAGCAAAAGGTACTACTCTATATCCTGCTACCTAAAATCATAAATTTATGAAAATGCATAATGCTGATCAAACCCGTATGCAGTTGAAGAACCCGAAAACTTTGGTAAAACGGTATTTATATAGCAAAATAATCGTTCTAAATGTATGATACTGTTTTGTATGCTCCACATATATTTTTTTCATTGAAGATATGACCATGGCACTACCAACCAGTACCTACAGAAGTGGCAGATTTTATGAGAATTTCGGCAAGTTAAAACGGTTCGATACTGAAATAATGAATGAGAGTTATTACATTCGAATGTGCGTATAAGAGAGATGCGTTTCGTATATGTAAAATTACTCAATTTGTGATGGAGCGCTAACTAAAATAAAATGTAATGAATTTAATTAAAACCAGGATGTCTTGAGTCTTGAGTTTGTGAGTCACAGTTAACGGAAAAATGCTTTCCAGGCTTTCTTCCTTCGAAAAGGAATGGTCTGCGCTATTCAATTAATTTTTCTTTGCAGCCAGACGGGGACACTCGATTTCAGTAAAAGACGTGTAAATTAAGGTCTTTATATTCCCTCGGTACACTGTAAAGGAATCATAATGAAACGCAAATTTGCTCCTTCGATGAAGGGTTCTTCAAACTTGTCACGGGATATAATTATTAAATTTATACTTAGTGTCCTATTTAAGGTTTTAAAAGTTGAAAATTCTTAGCTGCGCTGCGTTTAAATACACAATTTAAATCAGTTACATAAATAAAAGATGCTGTTCCTCAGCTTAATGTAAATTTATTGCGGGGCTGAAATTAGAATGCATAAAACAATTTGGTTTCTTTTGTATTCTCTCTAGCCGTAAGAATAAGGAATTTGCAATTTAACTCAGTGTAGTTCAACTAACCTATAAATATTACATCTCAGTGAAAATAATTATTTTGGTATTATAGTGAATTAACACATTTACTTTAGTCAACACTGTAACCTTTTTACGAAATTGCGAATATGTTTAAGATTGACTAACGAATTGTGGAACAGTATTTACGAAGGAAGTATAGATTTGACCTTAACTTTTAAATTTCCTATATGAATGTTAATGAGGACTAATTTTTTTTAAACTAGTACTACTGGGTATGTATAGCTATTTACGACATTAGGTCGGTAGCTAAGCACTTATTGCCGAACTAGTACATCACGGTCGATCTCACCAGGGAGAGACACGTAAAATAGTTAGACCATAAAAGCGAATACCGGCCGTGTGATATACAATTTTTGTGCATACTTAACAGGAACAACAACCATTTTGATTTTATTAAAGAATTATTCTAAACTCTTTGTGTCAAATTCGAAGTTAAGCTTTGTGTCAGTTTGTGTCAGACTGATGAAAAAACTAACTTGCTACCTCGAATTTGAAATGGACAATATACTTCAGTACTGCCAAACATTTTACAAGGATCACAGATGTTGCATAGTGCTACCGGTCTAGGCCATAAAAACGTACCTACCGGACTCGTTGATAAGCTGATAGATAGTTGCTACCAGACCAGTACACAAAAAAAGTTTTTTTTGTGCGACTGCATCGCAAAGTTATTAAGGTTGGTACTGTTTAGCGGCTGAAAACACCCACTTTTTGTACTAGCAACTTTTACTTGTCAGCAGCAATAACCATAGCAACAAAAGCTAACGCCGTGTTTCTATTGATCGAAATCAAAATACACATTGCAATTTTATAATATGATCATGACCTCCACCTCGAACGCCAGCGCGGCTGAGCGGTTAGGCAGCTCAGGCTGTGGTGCCACGGGACGGGGTTCAATCCCCACATCTGGCTACTGGCGGGCGGCCCACCCAATCGCTTTAAAAATTGGGTACCGAAACCACAGTTGTAGAAGTAGAGAAAGTAAGGCAGTCGTCGAAGGCGTGATGCTAACCACATCACCCAGTACGCCGTTAACGTGTGCCAGATTGACTGGGTTTCAGAAAGAGATATTTCGGCGACCCTGACTCGGCTTGTTCCAGGCCATGTTCCTACATGGAATGAAGTGACCGAACTTTACTTTACAAGACCTCCTTGACTTTTCCCGTTCTCTTCGATTAAGAATAAGAATAAGAAAAACCGCTTCAAAAGAAGTAGAAAATAATTATATATGTAATTCGCACGAAAGCGGACTTTTAAAGTCGCCTTATTTATGTGGCTCGCTGGCTGGGCTCGCTTGGCCATAAAAGACGGCTCGGTCAAAAAAGTCCTTAATTTCGTACTTGTAACATAACTAGCTATGGATTGCTTTGCCTTTCACCATTTGTCAATGCATGACAAACCGTCACCGAAAGAAAACTGTTTTGTATGATTAAACTGAATATCAGGAAAAATTTTAGAGCTTATTATTGCTCGTGAATAACCCTATACTCAATTTTTTTAATACACGCGGACAAAGTTATGCAACTTAATAGTTATTTAAGAAACAAGTGTGTTAATGAGAGCGATTAATAACGGAGATATTTTAACGTATTCCCTTCGGATCACACGTTAATTATTGAGATTATTAACTTCCGATTAACACACGAGTTAGTTACAATATTTTTTCTACGACCACCACTAAAAGTAGGCCTTTCAGCGCTAGCTTTTTTCACTAAAAGTGACGTTTTATAATTGTTGCGTGTTTAAAATGAGATCAGCTGTTTACTTTTAGCCCATGTGGTAAAAGTGAAGTGAGGTTATAAAACTACAATTTCGAACTGGAAGTGAAGTTGTAAAGCTATTCTAGTTGCTTCTTGCGTTACAGGTAAAGTGTTTTTGAAATAATTAAAGCGTTATGTAATGAATAAAGTCAAATGTGTAGTACTAAAATTACCTTTAATAACTGCCTTTGACAGTACTGGCTCCACAAACATTCACCTGCTCGTCAAGGCTATCTCTTTATTATGACATAAATTATAACTGCCACAAATGCAAACCTTTCGAACTGGAAGTGAGGTTGTAAAGTTATTCTAGTTACTTCTTGCGTTAGAGGTAAAGTGTTTTTTTAATAATTAAATCGTTATGTAATGAATAAAGTCAAATGTGTAGTATTAAAATTACCTTTGATAACTGACTTTGACAGTACTGGCTCCACAAACATTCACCTGCGCGTCAAGGCCATCTCTTTATTATGAGATAAATTATAACTGTCATAAATGCAAACCTTTGTTAAATCGACATTTATGGACTAATAACAGAAAATTTAAGGTCGTAGAAAAAATATTGTATGCAAACTCGTACTAAAAGTGTTTACGCACGAGACTTGTTATGAAACTCAGCCTTCGGCTTCGTTTTATAATTTTCATGTCTCGTGCATAAACATTTACTATTAGCACTTGTTGCATAAATAGCTATTTTCTACTATCGTGTCAAAATGACCACTTTTTTCAGAGTTTCTAGTGTCAAAAGTGACGTTTGTAGCACTCTTAGTATTAGGGCTCGAATTACGTCTTTTTAACACGTTGCCATTGGAGGCGTGTTTTAATAATTTATTAAAACACGCTTTTCGGTAAGTTTGAATTTCAACATAACCTAAAATATCTAACATAGTGTGATGCAAAAAGTGTCACCGAACTAAGTTTTCATATTTCTGTTACGATCGTAAAAGAAAATAGCGTATGATACACGTGTATAAGAACCATTAAAGCACTAGCGGCGTTAAAAGCACTCCGCTGACGTGTCGTGCTTTTAAACTCGTCGCACGTGCTTTAAAGCCGTACTTATACACTAGTATCATATTATATTATTTTCGTTGATCGTATATTATTAATTTGGACGCAATTTTATTTTATTGCATGACAAAAATTTGACACTTAAAAGTTTTGTCATTCATGGTAGCTTTGATTTCCTATACCAAAAACATTTAATAATAATAATAATAATAATAATAAATGTCTTTATTCTTGTATAAAAAAGAAAACAGGAATTAGTTTAATAACATTATAAAATAGGAAATACATAGTAATAAATACATAACAATAAAGAAAAAACTATGATTAATAGGTTTATACAAGAACCACAAGGCGGAGTTCAGATGCCTAATTGTTAGTTAGGCCCTGCTCTGCCACTCAAACCTTGACAAATTAATTATACAAATTAAGAAATTGCCTATACAAATAATTCTGCAAAAAAAGAAAATTTTTTCATTTTATACAAGACCTAACGCACGCATAAAAAGTAATGAGATAACACAAAACCGACATATATATACATAAAAAAAAAAATTACGTATGCGATTCCTGCAACAAAAAAAGTCTTTGACGCATCTGTTGTTTAAATGAACGACCACTAAGCTTTTTAATATCATACGGCAGAGAGTTATACATTTTCGAAGCATGGTAACGAAAAGATCTCTCAAATAAAGCAGTTTTGTGAGCAGGGGTTGTAATAATAAGGTTTAAGTTACGGAGATTTAAATTATGAACATCAGTTCGAAACATCAGTTTACTAAAAAGGTAATCAGGCTTTGCTGTTGTTATTATTTTATGATAATGACAAGCAGTTTGTAACTTCAACCTATTATTCATATTAAGCCATCTTAATTCCAACAACTTGTGTGATATGCGCTCAAATTTTCTAACTCCAAAAATATAACGTAAACAAGAATTTTGCACACGTTGAATTAGTTGTAGACTATCCTGTGCGAGGCATGGCCCATATAAGGGTGAGCAATAAGAAAAATTAGATAAAACAAGTGCTTCACACAACATAGCCTTAGTTCTTGTGTTTAAATAATGCCTATGAGGATATAAAAGTTTTAAATTTATGTAAGCTTTTCGTACAATACTATTTATGTGCAGGCGATATCTAAGTGAGGAATCCATGATAACACCTAAATTTTTTGCGTGGTCAACTACAGGAATGTCAACACCATCAATAGAGAATCTGGCAATGTCTCTAAAATCCCTTACAACATTTTTACTACCAAATATTAGTATAACTGATTTAGAAGGATTAATTGAAAGCGAATGTTTGTGCGATACGGTAGCCAAAATTTGCAAATCACTATTGATCTCATTAATTGAACGATGAGCTTCATCAGGCGAAAATGAGTGATAAAGCTGCGTATCATCAGCATACATATGAATTTTGCAAGTTTTTAAAAGTTCAGGCATGGTACAAGTGTATATTGAAAATAATAGTGGTCCAAGAATAGAGCCTTGTGGCACACCGCTTACAATATTTCTATTGTGGGATACTGAATTTGGTAATTTAACCACCTGCGAACGGTTATGCAGGTAACTAGATATAAAATTGACAGCACTGGCGCCGAATCCAATAAACTGCAAAATTGATAGTAAAACTGGATGGGAAATGGTGTCAAAAGCTTTGCTAAAATCCAGCAAAACTAGTACACTTATTTTACCACAATCACTAGCTGCAATGATATCATCTGTAACACTGACTAGCGCCGTCGTACAACTATGCGAAGGCCTAAATCCAGATTGTGACTCAGGGAGGATGCTATTTAGGCTTAAGTGATCTCTTATTTGCGAGTTAATTACTTTTTCTAAGAGTTTCGATAAAGTTGGTAAAAGGCTAATAGGCCGTAAGTCCCTGTATGAAGTAGGTTCACTTTTTTTTGGAATCGGCACAACAATGGCCATTTTCCAAGTGTTTGGAAATTTGTTCTGAAAAATTGCAGTATTAATTACATGCGTTATATATGGAAGAATTAATGGGCAACATAGCTTCAGCATATAAGTATTTAATCCATCGCAGCCGCTAGAGTTGGATTTGATTTCTCGCAAGTATTTTGCAACTACATCGACATCTACAGTTTTAAATGATAATTCGGATATAAGATTATCAGTTCTAGAGTTGGCATAGCTTGAAAGCAAATCCAGATCTGCTAGTGGAGCAGGAATGCTGTCTAAGAAAAAATTGTTAATAGCGTCAGCATTTTGAAGTGCTGTAGGCAGCATTCTAGACTTATCACTTTTAGTGATTTGCAAAGATTTGACTTCTTTCCACATATCCTTCGAGCTACAGTTTCTGATATTGTAGTTAAAGTAAGCAGATTTTTCGTTTTTGATGGCTATGGTGGTTAAATTTCTAACAGATTTATAGTATTCCCAATGGGCGGGTAATTTGCTTTTTTTAAAGCGCTGCTTAGCTTTGTTTCTTAACGACATCAATAATTTTACATTGTCCGTAAGCCATGGTACTTTTTGTTTAGTAAATCTAACTGCTTTGTAGGGTGCATGTAAATCAAACAGTTGAATTAAATGTTTATTCAAGAAATGCAGCTTATCGTCAATATCATCAATATGAAAAATGTTTTGAAAGGGAATTTTTCCTAAATCATTATAGAATTGTGCATGGTCGAATTCAGAAAAATTACGTATAGTTTTGTAAGCCATCCGAGTAGAAGGCTTTGTTACCCCAAAATAACAATAAATTAATTCATGATCTGACAATTGTAGATCACATAAACCTGATTTTATAATACGCATTTCATCCGACACCAGAATAACGTCAATAACAGTAGACGAGCTACTAGCCGTGCGTGTGGGTTCTTCAATTATTTGAGACAAGCCGAGGGAATCTAATATGGTGTTAAAATACACAGTAGCTGCATGATCACACTTTAACATGTCAATATTGACGTCGCCGAAACAAATCAATTTATCTGCGACCATAGTACATGTGGTTAAAGAAACCTCCAAGGCATCACAAAACAACTTATAGTCAACGCAAGGTGGTCTATAGATAACGCCGCACACAAGTTTGCAGGAATTCAGGTCTATCTTAACCCAAAGCTGTTCTATTAAATTATCTGAGGGAACTATCTCATATTTTAAATAATCGCGTAAAAACAAACAAACACCACCTCCCCTTGTAGAACGATCAGCACGTATGATATTAAAGCCAGCAATTGATACTCTATCATCACTTATATCAGGAGTCAACCAAGATTCGCTAATCGCGATTATATCCCAGTCATGATTCAAGACATAATTACTAAAATCTAAAAATTTTGGGACAATAGACCGTATGTTTAAATGCGCCGCTTTGAATGTAGAATTCATAATAATGCGTGATACTACTTACACTGATACATACTATATAAATTATTAATTATGTGCGCTAGAATACAATAATTATTAAACTAAACAAAAAATAAATGTAAAATAATGATAGACAAGATACGTGAAGTAGAGCGCAATGGAAGCTGCAGAAAGATGGGTTATCTTTGCACAATCACGCACAGCATAGACCGCAGCTGCTACACCTGAATTTATTAATAGAAAATCATTCATCAATAGGAGTAATTAATAAATGATTTTAGAAAATAAAAAAAAAATATGCATTAATTATTGAATGACTTAGTATGCATTAACGATAACCACGAATAAATTATCAAGGGAAATAGTTATTTACGATACAAGTGCGTAAAGCAGTAGTTCATAAACAAGATCAGGATAGGAATGCAGTTGAGCTTAAATTGCAAAAGAGCGTAGACAAAGTACTTAAATGGACAACAAGGTGTGTGCATTAAAATAAACTCTGACATGTGTGAGGCGAACACGTTACCTTGTGGCGACCCATCCATCCCCCAAAAATAACAATTAGAGAAATCGTTTGAAATCAAAACGATAAAGCGGTTAGATATCTTGGAGTTTAAATAGACATAAGACTTACGTGGAGTATTCACAGTAACAAAACACTATTTGAATGCTAGCTCAGGCTAGGTATGCTGTACCGAGTACTTAATACAAAGTCATCATTAAAAGTAGAGTGTGGGGGAAATTACTTTATACGGCCCTGCTAAGACCACTAACCAAATATGGTTGTACTGTTTGGGCAGCTACGTCAATAATGATTATAACGAAAATTTAAACACAACAAAATAAGATCTTACGTATTATTGTAAATGCACCATTGTTTGCCAGAAATAATCAAATTCACCGTTAATTGGAAATACCTTCCACCAAAAATGCAGTGTTGTTCATTATGGAATTGGTGAAGTTCCATTCACACTGTGCTTAAAAGAAAACTTCCCAGTGATCTACCGCCACTGAAGGTTGACGACGATACTAGTGGCCCCGACCAATAGTGCTCAATACATAGTGACAGTAATCATAAAAGAGTCAGAGTGACAGTAATGACAAAAACTCGTAGTGACAAAGGAGCCGTCGAAGCCGACCTCAATAAAGTTATTATTATTGATAATTGACAGTGTCATGTATAGCGTTTGTTATACTAATCTGGCAATCATTCTATACTAAAAAAAAACATCAATATAAATAATTTTCCTTTAATTCGTGTTGTTTGTTTAAAAAAAGACATCACTATTTGAATGATTATTATTACGTCAATACTGACACCTGAAGCAACTTCAAACCCCTCAGAAATATTACGTAATACAAGTTTCAGCTAGAAAATTCATCTGTTGTGAATTGTGGCGCCATTAGAATGTATTAAAATTGTGCTAAATGCAATAAATAAAATTTGTTAAACAAGAAAACATGACCAGAATGCAAATAGTTGTAAGCTACATTTTTTATACACAAAAAATCTGCAAAAACTTTACTCGGTACTTCCCTCGCAAGTGGACATTCTGACCTAAGCAATTTTAAAAGTCAAAAGGAAATAGTGGTGCAAATATATTCATCTTCGTAATACTACTGAAACATAAAAGAAAACACTTGGCAACGCGAATTCCATAAATTTTCAAATAAAAAAGCATTACGGGCCATGGGATTCGAACTTAAGTGCCTGCAAACGAGCTTGCGAATGCGATTTCAATGATCGGCGGTAGCCAGCCAGTAAGTCGGGCGTTCGCTGCCGTGGCAACCGGGACCTTTCGGATTTCTGCGGTTTCATTTTCGCCAATGATAAAGTCTGAGCTGTGTGAATATTATTGCTTTTATATATTCCTCAGTTAAAGCAAAACTAAACAAAAATATATAAAGTGCTCACCTTGTATATGTTAGGTCCAAAGTATGTCATTTTTCGTCAAGGGTAAAAACCTGAGCTATTTAAAAAATATTACTTTCATTTAGGAGTTTTACACTTTAAGGTATATAATAGGCATGTAAAATATCATCTTCCTCAAACAAATAGTTCTTGAGCTATACGGCAACAGGTAGACAGATAGATGAAATTAGGGATCCTGAAAACGTGGTAATCTGAAGAACTCTCGGAAGTGATTTTTTCACGATTACAATACTTCCTTCGAATACTTCGACAAGGGAAATAAAAAGAAACACCGCTGAGCTTAAAACACAAAGAGAAAATGTGTGTCTAGTTTCCAGTATCAAATCTTCGATGACATTAAATTGTCATTTACATTACACCAGTTTCTACAAGTTGAATTTGCGCAAAAATTAGTCGAGGTTTGTAATTACTGCAGTTTTGCTTGTGTTCCTGAATTAGAACATTTTTAAGTTGAAAGTCAAAATATATACATTTAATTGGCGTTCAGTAAAAGGATCAATCTGATACAACCATCTGGAGTGATGTGTTCTTGTATTCATTTCCACCCAGTTGCTGTAAATAAAGTCACTTTTATCCATAAATGACTTTTCCCTGAAAGTAATTGACAGGCCAGCGTTGCCTAAATGTAAATTCGGATTTCAGAGAAAAATCTCACCAAACACCCCATTGTGATTCCTTTCATAAAAGCGGGACAATTAGCCTTTTAAAATTAGCGAGCGTATTGTCATGTCAGCGACGTTGCCTCAGAAATATTAGTAATGAATGAAGGTTGAGCTTCAAGCACTTCCGTTTTCCATGGCATCGCTGCTGCTTGCTTTAGCACTTGCATATTTTGTTTGGAAGTATCCAAGGATCCACGTTCCCGAACCCCTAGATCTATAATCGCTCTTTGTTGTGCGCCTAAAAATATGAAATGATAATATGCATCACGGTAAACCGAAAAGTAAGGCTTATGTAAAACACATTGCTTAACATCCGTAAAATGTGGATGGAATTTTATTCAAATTTTCGGATATGTGGTATGTATAGTAGGTTGAGACTACGCACAATATTTTTGGGTGTGATGCAAGATATTGGTAAATCACATACAACGCGAGTAAAGGGAGCCTGCAGAATTAGCTGAATTCCACACTTACCTAGATCTAAATTCGGCTTCCTTTAAATTAGGTTAACTTAAAATAATAAGACGCCTGGTCAAGTATTGTAGTAAATGCACACTGAATTAAATATAAGGTGACGTGGCAGGGCTATTTATCCACACTAAAGAATTAAGATATTATTATAAGACTATCTCTCTTATCAGCAGTAATACGATAAGTACTTCGATATAATCGGGTTATATGTCGATACCTTGTTGCACACTAATAAAAGAGCTATTGGAATTATATAGGACGAATATATATATATATAATCTGTAACCTTTTTACCGTTTACACAGTGTCGGGGGTGCCGGCGCACCGAGCCGCTGAGCGTATGTGCATTTTTAAATTCGGCCGAGGTACTTGAGGTAGTAAATGAAGCCTGTCTGGCTAAAACACTACTCCCCGCTCTCCAGATGGTCACCCAACCAAGTACTGACCATACAGACTGGCGCTTAACTTTTACAAGTGCCGTGAGATGTGCAACACCACTCAGCCGTACTGCCGGTTATATAGGACGAAATTATTGTAAAATATGAGCAGTTACAGAAACTTATGTTTTCCTAATGTAAAACTAAGTTTGAGTTCAGAGTGCCATCTACTCCGTTCTTATTTGAAATTTAGTATAGAATATAACTTAATGTGCATGAAGTGATATAGCGTCATCCGGTATGAAAGTTGGACAATAGAACCAAATTCAGATAACTGTCACTTTTATTCAGCGAAAAAGATAATTTAATCGTACTTCATTATTTCATGAAGTAAGAAGAAACCTTAATGAGAAAACAAATCTATAACTCGAGCCTACGCTAGAAAAGAGTTCTATGAATATTAATTTACCATAAAAACGTCGCATGTTCTGAATGTTTTTTATAGAAGCAGGTAATTCAAAAATGTTCTTCTAGGTGTGGTGACAACGGGCAGACAAGCTTAAAAAACTAGAATATTCCACAGTTGATAATTGGCGATAAGGTGCGAAACAAGCACAGTAAAAAATAACGTGGACAAACTGCCGTATCAGCAAAAGATGAAAAAAAATGTGGGAGAGAATCCAAGTATTTGATGAATAGCGTATTCTGATTCGGGACATCTTATGAAGAGCTACTTGCTATTAGCAAAATGCAGACAAAGTATGCTAGAAAAGGCTGATAATGAAGAATACTATTTACAGAATTTACGCGAGGTTCTGGAGAGAATTTCAACCACATACATCATCAATAACAATCACAAAACCAACATGAGCGATTATACAGGTCGTGTGATGAAAACAGTCGTAACGAGTAAAGTGAACAGTGGATTGAAGTAAAACCAAGGTCTCTATCATATATGCAGCTAGCAACTAATATTCCCTAATATGGTGTTTAAGACATCTTCAACATGGGTGGAGGGCGAGGTAGAAGGCGTTCACTCTAATCCTATGAAAAGTGGTTGATTCTATTCTATTACTTTGATAAAAAACGCTATTTCAATGGAACAAAAGTGATAACATCAGGCAATTTAATCAGCTATTTATCACTAAATTTTGCATATGATATAATATAGAATACCTTCTACGCCTAGACGATTTATACCAAGAAATCAGAAAGATGTGCAAGCAATTGTAAAAAGAGTGTGTAGTCAAGCCAAAAATAAAATGAACAGAAAAATAACAGAGGAAACACAAAAACTGATCGACCTGAGAAGAACCTTAGACAGAAACCCCAATGAATACAAAGATATGAACAGGACCATCAAACGAGAAATCAGAAACGATATGGGAAACTACAATACTAGAAAAATACGAGAGAGAATCGAAAACAACAAAAATATAAAGGTTTTTAAAACTAAAACCTCATATAGTAAACAACAGATTCCCCGAATGAAAAATAAAGAAGGCAACATAGTAACAAGAACATCTGACATTTCTAAGGTAATAGAATCCGAATGCAAATAAAACAGAATCTATCATATTAAATGTCAACTCTGAGGAATTTCCACAAATTATACAAGAAGAAATATATGCAGCACTAAACCAGATTAAAAACGATAGCTGTTTTAGAGAAGACCGTATAACTACAGACATTTTAAAGATTGGTGGTGACTGTTTGATCAAGACTATACAGCTACTTCTAAACCGGTGCCTATAGGAAGGAAAAGTGCCAACAAGCTGGAAAAATGCGAAAGTACGCGTAATATTGTTGTTCAAGAAAGGAGACGCTACAGATGTAGAAAATTACAGACCAATCACTTTACTATCAAATTTATATAAGGTATTGACGAAAATTATAACAAGCCGCCTGGCAAACAAGCTCGACCTTTACCAACATGTCGAGCAAGCTGTCTTCAGAAAAAGATACGGCACCCTTGACCATCTGCAAACAATACAAACACTGATCGAGAAATGCGAAGAATATAACATGCCACTACATCTGGGATTTGTCGACTTCTGAAAAGCTTTCGACACAATAGAGTTCTGATTAACCTTTACAGGACTAAATGAAGCCAGAATAGATTCCATGTATACAACACTCTTAAAAGGCATCTACAAAAACGTCACTGTACACATTAATGTGAACTAGAATGTAACAACTGGAAAAATGCCTATCGAAAGAGGTGTCAGACATGTAGATACTATCTCCCCCAAGCTTTTTGCGTTCGCCTTGGAAAACGTGTTTAAAATGTTGTCATGGGAAAAAAGGGGAATCCATATCTATGGTATTTACCTGAATCACCGGCGATTTGTAGATGATATAGTCATCATCAGTACAGACGAAGAGGAATGGTAACAAATACTATTGGAGCTAAATGCAGCCTCGCAGACCATAGGACTCCAAATGAATTTTAGTAAAACAAAAGTAATTTCTCATTTGCAAAGAGAATTCCATGTAAACAACAACAATACGTATAGTAAATGTCGGTGAATATGTATACCTTGGCCAGTAAATTAGGTAAACAAAATAAAAAACTAGAAGAAAGGTAAAATTAGGTTGGACGGCCTTTGGAAAATTGAGTTGGGTACTAAGAACGTGCCATAGAACCAGCAATGGTCGGTATAAGCTTAAGAGGCCGAATCAGAAATACAGAAATTAGACGACGCACAAATGTTACCCATATCCTACAAAGGATCGCGAGGTTGAAATGGAACTGGGTTGGACATGTGGCTCGCAAACATCAAGTGAATGGGTGAGTCGCATTACGAGATGGCGACCAAGAACAACAAAATGAAGCATCGGGCGACCACAGAGGAGGTGGCTTGACGACATAAAAAAATCGCTGGGAATACATAGCACCAAACTGCCCAAAATACGACAATTTTGGAAAATCTACGGAAAGCCTATATCCAGCGGTGGATGAAAGAAGGCTGAAAAGAAAGAGAAGTAGACCTTCTATTTCCACCTAAAATTTCCCAACCTTATTCCATTGTTAGATATGGCGAACAGTATTAGCTGAATGGAAACTATCAAATCAATATTTTCCAGAATTTTTAAAAGAACACAAACTGAGATGAAGGGATAATATCATAGCACATCAAGTCGAAATTTCGAGAATGTGAGATTTTTCAATGGTCCCTAACCGGAATTAGGAAAAATCAGAACCAAAGTTGCTAAAAATATTAATGCTAAAAGATTCTACAAAAAGTTTACGCTACCCTGGTAAAAGCTCTAAAATGTTCCAACCGAAATAACTCCCATTTGTATAAGCCATATCTATCAGAAGATGATGAGGCAGGAGGTGAGAAAATGCAGAGCAACAGCAAAGAAGAATGATGAAAATGTCGACACACGATAGCACGGCAGCACGAATCTCCGAAGATAAGTGACTACTACCTTTACCTTAGTGACAAAATGGACGTGATAATGAAGCACATCAGGTAACTCTTGTTCTTCACTTGCTCTTCTTTCAAAATAAATGTTTTTTCTTAACAAACTAATTTTGTTTATTGTTACTGAAAATAAAATGTCGAACATCCTTCAGACTCTGCATTTTAAACCACCTATCCTTAACATTTAATTTTTTCCATTTCAAGGTGCGTAAGAGTCCTTTTATGTTATATTTTTGAGTTCGAATGCAACCTTATGCATGCTGAAATTCGATTTGAAGTTATAAATAATATGTGTCCTAATTCAACCCATTTATAGCAGTGCATTCTGATATTATGCAGGTTAAAGATCAGTAATGAGATGTGAATGTATTATTTTTCTTGATTAGATAGAAACAACGAAGTAGTTTTTTCGTGCTCTTAAACTAAAAATTGTAGCTGGTATTAGCAAATTTATTCCGAATGTCACTGCCAGATCACCCACATTTATCTTTTATTCTTATCACATAGATCAGTTTTACAAGAATGGGCTTTTAAGCGCAGTTGTGCATAGCTGACATTAGTTAAATCACCGTGCATCAAGCCAAGAAGCCGACGGTACATCTATATATTTTGTACATATCCTGTATAAGCCCAGTGTTTCTATTCTAGTACGTTTCAGTGATAATCAAAGCTATTTTGTATCCTGATTTATTATGTGAGGCACATTTGTTATACGCTTTGACGAAGTTTCAATTTTTGTTCCGAGAAAAGCTCAATAGTGCAATCAAAGCTCACTAGAACTTGAATAATGCGCTAGCATAACCTTCCGTGTCAGGTAATATTTCAAAAGTTTGACATCTATGCTATGGTTTTCGTACATAACCTTATTTTGCAGCAAGGGGAAATCGAATTCCTTTTCTGCTTCGCATATATTCCGAATCGAATGACAGGTACTGCCGAATTCTAGCGGAGCCCCGCTAGTATGAATGCTTTAGCTCCCCCGGACGAAATAAATGGGTAATTGGGGATGGCGTGTCTGCATTGTCATCAATTCGGTTTTGTCATGTTTTTCCGACCTTCGGAATGAACCCTTTGTCACGTGACTCTGTCACGCATTTCTTCGCGCTTCTGTGAACAACTCGTTTATTGCGACGATTTTCAAACAACTACCTTTAATTTGTCTGGCCTGAGGCAATGTAAACCTAAGCTCAGATTTCGAGAGATGAAGACCGTCACCTCGCTCGGAAAAATCGTGCGGCATAACTGCCTGACAAGTCTCATAAATCTCTTTATCAGTTCATTCCGGTTTTATACTAACTTAGTGAAGCGTATGAAAGTTTCAAAATATATTGGAAATAGATACGCTACTCACTGCTTAAAACCGAAGTAGAGCTGTATTTTATGCACCGCTTTATTATACATACACTTCACTGAGAAAAGATTAACCGTAAAAATATTTCGGAAAAATTGAATGCCGCATAGGTATTTTATGTTTAATTTTAATAAATAAATCAGATAAGCAGTACTGAAAAATAACGGTGTTTCAGGTGGCAATGGTAGTTTTGAAGGAACTCTATTTACTTTCAAAAATCGCACCGATACAAACGAGTAAATACAACAAAACCAAACTCTTGTTCACAAGGTTTTTCTGATATTTTGCCACTATTAATTTAATATAGCAACCTATGATGAAGCAATATATTATCGTTTAAATGCAACAAAAGCCAATGACAAAATTAACATGTTTCAGTAGCCAATTATTTGATTTCACCTTTGAGAAATGGTGTCCAACTTCTCTCTAAATCCTCAGACTAAGACGAAACGCATTCATCTTGTTATTCTACTTCGTCTACTTAAAATCCATTCTTCAGATAAAAAGATCGTGTAATGCCAATGAAGTTTGTAGCTGTTGTTCCAAGCATGTCTAATTTAGTACCTTTCAATTATGTTTTTAATTTCATTATGTTTTTAATTTCTTCAACCTCAATTCTAAAGTCTTGGCTATCTCTCCGATGTAGTATTTTCCTTATTCAAATGGAGTATTATATGTATAGACAATTCCTAGAACAGTTTACTTTTGATAACAATTGACAGTAAGGTATTTATCATTTTGAATGCCGTCCTAATGTTAAACCTATTTCGGATTCGTTCCACTTCATTAAAGGCTCACCCGAGCGTGCATAGTATTCTTTGGTGGGGGGGGGGGGGGGAGATTCAATAGAGATGAAGAAAAGAAAACAAAACAAAAAATTTAAATAACAACAAATATATGCACCTGCAATGTAAGAACCATGTATTAGCCTGGAAAGGCACACATCGCAATAGAAGATATACGCAATGATTGTCAGCCAGAAAATGGCCAAGAAAATATGCAATTTTGCACCTATGAATGACAGAATGTTGCTGTAAGTGGTAGAAGCAACACCTACCAATATGGCTGCGATATATATGTTAAGGTTAGTATGATTAATTGAAAACAGTTATTATTAATACTTACTGGTAATTATTAATACTTGACGCATTTATTACTCTGACCGTAACATATACACTGCCACAACGTAGTAGAATTGAGAGATAGAGAAATTTTAGGGAGAATTGGATGATGGAATAAAGAAATAAATAGGAAATGTGATAATTATCACAGGTGATTTCAACGTTAAGGTAAGCAGAGAAAAACACAAAGATAGGATCATAAGAGTTGAGCAATAGGAACGACCTAGGAAATTGCTTGTTGAAATTTTTCGAAGAACATCAGTTAATGGTAACTTTACGTCACCACCAGCCTGTACACCTAAAAATATCCAGCAGAGGCTGATACGGTCTACAATGCCTAAATGTGCATATTTTGGTGTCTCTTTTACTGCTTACAACAATTGAAAAAAACATAATTTGCAATGTGCCATTGACCCTAATATTGGAGTTTAGTTTCAGTTTAATTTTCAACTTTTCCGTGGTCGTGACATCAGTTCTAGTATATATCGTATCCCGTGCACATTTAAAAATTTTAAAGGAACACGCATTTCTAACGGACCGTAATATGGGTTTTAAATAAAAATGATAAAAATAGTTGTTTAATTTTACTGTCCATTTTATATTTTTATAGTGCCTAAATGCCAGCATATTTTAAATATCTTTCGTGTCGGAACTTCCGGCCTGTACTGATAAAGAATCAATTTGGCTGTATTTTGGTTGACAAAATATTATAAAACTGCAACAGGTCTAACATCACCTGCAGCAGATATAGGTAGAGAGTATGATCTCTGATTGCTACAATTAAAAAATCGGGCCAATAGCAAGCAAAAATAAAAAAAACAAAATAGAGATCCGTTCGATTAAGCACAAAGAAATAAAAATAAAATTGATTCTAGATCTAATACTCAACCAATTACAATCAACAGAAGAGAAAAATGGAGTCACACTGAGGAATACGGCAAATCAGACACAAACATTAAAAAAAATCTGTAAAAGGCCTTACCCAGAACTTCCCTCGTCGACGTTGTGACACTAAATAATTTTAAAAATCAAATTAAGTTAGGAGTAAAAATATCTCCACGTTTCTAATAAATTAAAAACATTTTTTAATAAAAAAATGTATCCCGCTGGGGTTTGAACCCGCCGCATCTGCAGAGCGACTTAGCCGTATCTGCAGAGCCATCCTAGCCGCATCTGCAGAGCGATCCTAAGCGCATCCCCGCAGCCGGTGGACCTACAGCGAAATTCCAACTACGCTACCGAGTCTCTTCAAGATAAGTCTGGAAAACTTTATTTTTGACCATATCGGAAACTTTTTTCAGTTATCTCTTTATTCGTTAAGACTTTGACAACCTTTGCGTCTCGTAACCTCTATGCTGCATTATTGTGATGATTTTCCATATGAAACAACTTTAAAAAAATGTGAAAAATAACAAAACCTGATTTTTATCGTAGATAGGTGTAATTGGACATTTGAACATAGTTTTCCATTCTAATCAACTTTTATTACTAACAATTTTCGATATTGTCACAAATAAAGGTACTTTACTCTTGAGCAGAATTCATATTTTTTTACATTCCTCGTATACGGCTTAAAAATTGATATCTGATGATTGAATTTTAAGTTTTGGACCATGCAGAACTTTCTATACAGAATAACTTTTTTTTTGTAAAATTAATAATAAAAAAGTTTTTCATATGGTGCGAACTTAAGCAGACACACTGTATATTTGTATGAAATTGTACCGGTTTTATGCCAGGTAGATATATAATATGTACGCAAATATCGTCTTTCTCCGACAAATAGTTTTTGAGCTATACTGCCAATAGACAGACAGACAGACAGCGAGACGGAATTGAGAAAACCTGTTTTTCGTCATGCAGGGACCCTGAAACGTGAAGATCTGGAGAAATCCCGGAAGGTGATTTCTTCGCGATTATAATACTACTATAAAAGAAAGTTGGAAAAGCAAATAAAAAGTGTTAAACACAAAGCAGTGAATAAAGTTTCAACAAGCATTAAAAATCTGTAAAAGGCTTTACCCAGAATTTCCCTCATCGACATTGTGACACTAACTAATTTTAAAAATTAAATTAAGTTAGGAGTAAAAATATTTTTACGATTCTAATAAATTAAATACATTTTCAAATAAAAAATTAATTATCCCGCTGTGGTTTGAACCCGCCGCATCTGCTGCTCCGCTCGTAACCACACCTGCATAGAAATCGTAACTGTATCCACAGTCCAACTGCGCCACCGAGGTTATTACAATTGGGTGCGGCGCGTGCCTCTATTTAAGCGACCGGTCTTGAAACGTTTTTACTCTTTTGTGACATTATCCTATATCGGTTGAGTCTTATTTTCGACAAATGCAAAGCCTGACCTATGTGAAAGGTATTAATTCCTTCTATTTCAAAATTAACCCAAAAATAAACAAAATGTTATTGTTTTAAGGTGCTCCTCCTGTATATATTTGTATGAAATTGTACCGGTTTCATGCGAGGTAGATATATAATACTAGCGGGCCCGGCAAACGTTGTTCTGCCCAAAAATAATTTGTCTATAAAACTCCGTTTCTCCACTATAAAGCTTTAATATTGCCATGTCCATCGCCTTGGACTTAAAAATAAATGCCATTTTTGCAATCAACTTCCCAAAAAACCTCAATAACGGCTCACATCGATTTTTAGGTTTATTTACCCCATTTCACCCTCTAAGGGTTAGCGGACCCGACAGACGTTGTCCTGCCCGAACGTTGGTTTGTCTGCTATTAGCGGGTTCAGCAAAGGTTTTTTTGATATTCGAATTTTCGATTTTTTTATTTCAAAAAATATTGGGGGTTGGTGGAGGGGGTGAAATTTTGGGGTTATATGTTCTGATTTCCGAAAAATCGTAAAAAAATCGTCAAAAAACTGAAAAACTAATCCTAGAACCAGATTGCAGCGCCACCTACCGGGTCCAATTGTGAATCTAAACCATCCAGGGACCCACTCAAACACACACACAAAATTTCATCAAAATCGGTCCAGCCGTTTAGGAGGAGTTCAGTCATATACACACGTACAGAAGAATTATATATATAGATTTTTATTTTAAAAAATAGGGGGGGGGGTGAAAATTTGGTCACCCGACAGACGTTGTCTTGCCCGAACGTTGGTTTGCCTGCTATTCGCAGGTTAAGCAGTTTTTTTCGATTTTCGAATTTTCGATTTTTTTTATTTTAAAAATTTTTGGGGGGTGGTGGGGGGTTGAAATTTTCGTGTTATATGTTCTGATATGCGAGAAATCTTTTAACAAATTAAAAAAAGAGATTCGTGATAAAATTTTTAAAAAAATTCTTGGAACCCGATTGCAGCGCCACCTACCGAGTCCAATTGTAAATCTAAACCATCCAGGGACCCACTAAAACACACACAAAAAATTTCATCAAAATCGGTCAAGCCGTTTAGGAGGAGTTCAGTCACATACACACGTACAGAAGAATTATATATATAAAGATGTACACAAAATATCGTCTTTCTCCGACAAATCGTTTTTGAGCTATACTGCCAACAGGCAGACAGACAGACAGACAGACAGACAAACAGACGGAATTAAGAAAACCTCTTTTTCGTCATCTAGGGACCTTGAAACGTGAAGATCTGCAGAAATCTCAGAAGGTGATTTTTTCGTGATTACAATACTTCCTTCGTCTTTCAGACGAGGGAAGTAAAAAGACAGAGATGTTGCTGAAATTGTACATCAACTGAAACCAATAAGCAATAAGAAGATTTTTCTTGCATAACGTTGCGATCGAAAGAGTAGAGAAATTCATATACAGTGTGTCTACTTAAGTTGGAACCATATTAAAACAAATTATTATTAGTTTTAGGAAAAAAAGGTATTCTTGACAAAAAGTTCTACATGGTCCAAAACTTAAAATGCAACCATCAGATATAAATTTTTTCAAGCCGTATACGGGGTTTGTCAAAAAAATATGAATTTTGCTCAAGAGTACGTTATTTTTGACAAAATCCAAAATTTTCATGTTTATAGTAGATAAGAAAGATAATGTTTCAAAACCAAACGTAATTTATAACGTATACGGCTTGAAAAAATTGATATCTGACGGTTGCATTTTAAGTTTTGGACCATGCAGAACTTTATATCAAGAATACCTTTTTTTCTAAAACCAATAATAATTTTTTCCCATATGGTTCCAACTTAAGTAACCACACTGTATATAAGAAGTCTTGCAAGCTGGCAATGAAACGACTTAGGAGAAAGCAAATTTCCTATAGGAAAAGCAGGAACAGCATTAGCTAAGATTAGTCTTGTACTGAAGAAACACCATTTAAATATCTTTACCAAAATAAGATTAGTATGGTGTTATATATTCACAGTTTTACTGTACGGGGTGGAAACATGTACGTTATCGGTTGCCATTACAAGAAAACTGCAAAATTTTGAAGTGTAGGCTGAACATGTAACGAAACACGAATTATTAAAAAGAATATGAAAAATGCTAAAATTGTCAAAACTTTCAAAAGACGCATGTTTTAGTATTTTGGGCATATAAGACACTCAAAGGATTTGACTTGTTACAACTGATACTTTAAGAGAAGGTGGAAGGAGGAAGAGGACTTAAGAAAGCGCTATATTTCTTAGCTAGAAATCGCTTTGCTATTTAGAGCAGTAGCAAATAAAGTTAAAATAGCCATGTAGGTCACCAACTCCCGATAACGGTAGCTACTACGAGAGTAGCACCCATAATTTCTGCAAAACTAATAGATCAATTGCATCATGGGAAACAAACTTGCCATGAAGCAAATACGAGGAGCGTTCAAATATGAGTGAGAATCTAGTTGAATTGAGTAAAGAAAAAAATGGATGGAAACAAGCATTTTGTATTACGTTCTAACATGTTCCGATTTGCGATTAGTAACAATCAAATTCTTCTCCGTTACACTTGCCAGTAATAATTAGCATGTCAGAGAAAGAAGTACTGTGTTTTGTTGCACAACGCATAATCATTAAATTTCTGGCGAAAGAAAATGTTTTACCGTCTGACATTTTTACAAGACTTCAAGCAAAGTTTGAGGATAAATGTATGTCAAGGCAAGGGTGTTTGGTTGGGCTAAAAACTTTCGAGAAGGTCGGGATCGGGTTGAAAACATACCCCATCTGAGACGACCGAAAACACCCGTGACTCCTGACAATGTTGAATCGATTGATCAGCTTATTAGAGCTGATCGTCGGATAACTGTGAGAAAATTGTCAGAAGAAGTTGGCATAAGAGTGGGTAGTGTTAAGGCAATTGTTCAAAAACGTTAGTGCATGGTGGATGTCACGGCTCTTAACTCCAGAGAAAAAAGAAACCCGTCTGTTGGTGGCTATGTAACTTTTGCAAAGATACGAACGGGACGGAGATGCATTTTTAGACTCTATTGTAACCCCAGAAGAGACGTGGCTCCAGCATTATACCCCTGAGTCGAAAAGAGCTTTCATGCAGTGGAAACACACCACTTCTCCAACAAAAAGCAAAAATGGCGTCATCGGCAGAAAAGAGTATTTTGGGTTCAAGAGGTGTACGCTATCTGGATGTTCTCACAGAGCAAAGAACCATCAATGCCCAGTATTATTCAACACGTCTCACTGAAAAGGTAAAACCAGCAATCCGTTCCAAATGACGAAAACGACAAGGCTGCGTTTATTTTCTTCAGGACAACGCGCGCCCCCATACAGTCACAATAAAAATGGAAGCACTGAGAAAAATGAAGTGGAAAGTTCTGCCTCATCCTGCATACAGTCCCGATTTATTTCCATCAGATTTTCATTTGTGTTGCACCATTGAAAAGGTTTTAAGTGGCTCTAAATTTAGGGATAATGATGTACTCATTACAACTATGCGAAACTGGATACGCACGCAACCAAACAGTTTCTTCAAAAATGGTATACTTAAGCTTCCAGAACGTTGGCGCAAGTGTATTGCAGTCGAGGAGGACTACGTTGACAAATAGTATATACCATGTGTTTGTTCCATTGACAATAAAGATATTCTAAACTCATTCTCATTCATATTTGAACGCTCCTCGTAGTTTTCCAGTTTGACAGATCAAATTTATTTTTACAACTGCAACAGTTATTATACAAGTTCAGTTTGACGTAACTGTAGTGATGCAAAAATGAATTTAACGATAGAAAATGTTAGAGCCATGATTTACTATGACGCCGTGCGAAGAATTGTTCAGGAGGAAAATCTAGTCACATATAGAATGATTATGAGCACCTCGAGCATCGGCATAGCTGTAATAAACAAGATTCTACATAATCATTTGAGCGTCAGAAAGCTCTGTTGTCGGTAGATGCCATACAGATTAACAGAAGCACAAAAACAAGAGCTTGTAGAATGATTTAAGAAAACTCTTAAGAAATATGATGAATGACCTAAATAAAGCAGTTGACAATGTCACAACTGCTGACGAAAGCTGTATATATGAATTTAAACCTGAATCTAAGCTGCAGTTTGCACAATGGGGGTTTCCAACAGATCCTGATCCATTTAAAGTGATGCGATCTCGAAGTGTCGGTAAGAAAATGATTGCTTGCTTCTTTTCAAAATTAGGACCTACCACAACTGTCGTGCTTGAAAATAAACGTACGGTTACCGTAGAATGGTACACAACAGTATGCCTGCCAGGCGTTATTCAAAGAGCTCGTTTACGATGCCTAAGGAGTGAAATCGTTCTGCACTATGGCACCCTCATACGATACCGACCTAGTACCTTCAGATTACTTGCTATTTCCTCGATTAAAACATAAAATGCATAGTGTGCGACTTAGAACTTTGTTATTGAAGAAATTTACGGTGCTACTCTCGTACTGGAAGAATAAGTTTCAGGATGTTGAGAATCTTGTCTACAGGAAGTAGTAAATAGACAAAATAGAAACTCTCTACTAAATGTTTGTTGCTTATGTTTGTTTTTGAGGAAAGGTTGGGTGTTTTTTAATGCGTGACTCTGGGTTTCCGAATGGAAAGTTAAGTACTGTTTTGAATAAACATTTAGCCACACTAACATAGTGAGGCTATTTAACTAACAAGAGGCCTAAGTGATTTGGTTTGTCCCTTGCTGGTAATCCGTCATCATTTTGTGTGGCCAAATATCCAGAAAACATCATGAATAATGTTTGGTACCACACAACTAAGAAATTAATACAAAACTCTTCCTCTATTTTGACGGGAAAGAATAGCCACCTATCCGGCTTTCGAGCAGAGGGAGCTCATAGCACCACAACTTTATGAAACTGAACGGACCACTGACCTTACATAAGAAAAAGAAGAAGTTGAAAATCAGGTTTTAATATATTTTTAATATACTTTACAGCATAAATTCTGTAAAAGGCTACTTTTAAAGCTGAAACAAGCGAAAATAGTTGTTAATTTGTATATTCAATGACTCCACTAAAAACACATTGAGCGCTTGTTATAACGTACCCGTATTTACTGCAGAGAGACAAAAATCTGTAAACGGCTTTACCCAGAACTTCCCTCGTCGGCATTGTGACACTAAAAACTCAAATTAAGTTAATAGTAACAATATCTTCACGTTTTTAATAAATTAATACATTTTCAAATAAAAAAAATGTATTCCGCTGGATTTTGAACCCGCTGCATCTGCATAGCGATCGTAACCGCACCTGCGTAGAAATAGTAACTGCATCCACAGCTCGAACTGCGCCATCGAGGTTATTTGAAATGAGTGCGGCGCGCGCCTCTATTTAAGGGACCGGTCTTATTGTTGAAACGTTTCGACTCTTTTGTGTATCTGTTGAGTCCTATTTTCGGCAAGTGTAAGGCCTGACCTATGTGAAAATTATTACTTCCTTCTATTTCAAAATTAACGCAGAAATAAACAAAATTTTATTTGAACGTGCTCACCCTCTATAAATTGCAAAATATCATATTTCTCCGACAAGTAGTTTTTGAGGTATACCGCCAATAGACAGACAGACAGATGGAATTGAGGAAACCTGTTTTTCGTCATCTAGGGACCCTGAAACGTAAAGATCTGAAGAAATCTCGAAAGGTGATTTTTTCGTGATTACAATACTTCCTTCGTCTTTCAGACGAGAGAATGTAAAAAACTAAAACTTGAAACTTATTTTTGACAGTTATATTTCGTAGGGCCAAACTAAAATAAATACATTAAGTTGTATTGTACAGGTTAAAATCGTGCTATTAGAGTGTTTACAGTTTATTTCACTATAGTGAAAAGTCATAAAAAGCCGTTAGCTTCAATTAACTCGTTGGCCGAATTTCTCAAAAATTTCTCTATGTGAATGATTGCGTGGATACAATTGCCGGCCGGGTCAACTCAGGGAGACGGAGTACAGTTCTTTAAGTATTAATGATTAATTAACAAACCAAAAATGGCGCCAACCAATTTAAATAACGACATGTATATCCACGTAGGTATCACACGTAGAGAATTCGTAAACTGAAGGTAGTGCAATAATCTAAAAGAAAGCACACGATGCGGGATAGCAGTAGCAAAATAAAACAAGACATAATGTTCATATCACAGTATAATTCACGTCAAAGAACTGCTAAACCGCATAATCCCGCTGTCATAAAAGGGATGGATTTTAGCAAGACATGTCGCGGATACTTGGGCAATTATAGTGGACGCTAACTACTTCCTACCATGGACACAAAGGAAAGAAAGCGCAGAACCAAAATGCAAGCGGGTGGGAGGCGCGCGGAATTCAAATTATGTGTCATAGACACCGGAATAACATAGAATCTATATAGACCTGCAAAGTTAATAGAGGCATATTCTGCACGTAGCAAAGATTAAATTTAGATAAGGAACATAACAATAATTATTATAAATCATAAGGTGATAAAATGCAGCGTATTGCAGGATTGCATCACGTTAGTTACGTTATACTCTAATTTATTAAAATCTGAATTCTATTCTTATTTAAACAAGTTTGAAAATGCATCACATGACAACGTCTTACGTTGATTTCAGCAGTACTCATCTCAAATTGTTTTGTATGTTTATTCATGGCTTTTAGGTCGAGCACCGTAAACACAATCTTTTAGGACCTTAGGGTTTAAACTAGAAAACCATCCCTTAAAACCCATTATTTATTATTAGCACACTTAGCATGCAACAAACTACGATTAATTATTCTATAAAGTGTTAGAATGAGGTAAAATATCATTTAGTAGTTTTAGAGCAAACAATTATTCATCTTTTTGTTGACAATGGAATATTCTCAGTTAGATATGGTGTCTTCTAAGATATTTACCTAGCTAGAAATTGCAATGAATACCTAACTAAAGCTTGGAATTCAATAGCTGCTTTATTCATCAATAATTCTACGACCATTGCCGGTAATGTATAACTTCATAATCAAATATTATTTCACCATTCGAGTAGTTCATTTAAAACATACTTATTGTATAACACGATAAAGTTAAATGTTATCCACGAGTGAATGGTTTAACGTCGAAACGAAGTCAACACTTTAGTGATCCAAGAGCGGATAATGGTAACTTTAACGTCGTGTATAATATACAATTTTATTCAGTTGTTACTATTTGATTAATAACTTGAATTATATTTTTTAGCAATACATTGACATTTTTAGCTATTATATATTTGGAAGGAAATAAGTAGCAGAAATGAATTAGTTGTCATGGTTTGATTTAGTAATTTAATAATTACTTGGTAATGCTATTGTTTTTAAGATAAATAAAAGAAGTAGATAAAATAATATTTCATGCATTTGTAATTCGATCAAATACAACTTTAATCGTTAGAATTGTATAAAACACATTTTTCGACTTAATACCCCATATAAAATGGAAGAGGCACCATGGAAGTTTTTATTCTATATGGCATTCAAATCTCCTTAGTAGCAATATTCTTAGTTACTTCCTCTGCGTTGATTGTTTATAACAAGTCTGTTCATTCCATATAAATTTACAACTAGAGGCGCTGCATCGCGTGTCAATCAAAGCAGTCAAAAGCACCCTTGCTAGCCAAGGGTGTTGTCGACTGCTTTGGTGTCAAAGGAATCTAAAATTCATAGTTTAACACTGAGATTTCTAAGTTGTCAATCAATGTCATAGCCAAACGTTTGGTTATACACCAGTGCCAAACATTCAATAGCTATTTAATTTATTCTTTAATTTTAAATATAAAATGAATAGTAAGTTTAAAATAACTTTGCATATATTTGATTATTAGTATCTACTTATTGAGTGGTTTCGAATGCAAATTAGTATAAAAGTTTGTATCCGTTCGTATTTTGCAATAACTGCTATCAAAGGTAAAATCAATTTTAATAAAATTCAAGCAACAATGGATTGATTGTGATCTCCACATTAACTGAACTGAAACTTGAAAATCTGATGACATTTCAGATGGCAACTGTTTTACGATTACAATGCTTACCTTGTCTAAAAAACATATTATGACGTATGAACCTATTTTTAATTGTTAAGGGTATTAAACTTGCGTGTTAGTACCATGATGTGTAATAAGATCTCGAGTAATATCTTAATAGTAAAATATCTGTTACCATATTAACGTACCTATATTTGAAATAAAGAATTAGAGCATAATGATTTTTATGGAAAATATATACAATTATTAACACATCTGGAACATCTTTGACCGTGACTGTAACTATAACAGCAAAAGTAAATATGTTTATACACCTTAACAAATCGAGCTGTTAATAAAACCATCGACATGTGCCTATCACGAAATCAATGCTCAACCAGTGCACAATATGAAGTCATAAAGAAATAGAATAGTATAAAAATATCATTTGGAAAATATTAGGTATTTATATAACAAGTACATGATGTAAGACCTTATATGACTAGTCTCGAAGTCAATAAAGGACACGAGTTTTTAAGGTAGTATTATGTACGAGTTGTATACAAAGCTTTATGTTCAACTGCTGAAATCGAGTTTATAAATTTAACGTCTATTCTGTTACATAAAAAATACATTAGAATGCCAAGCACATATTTGACATTGACAAGCATTCAATTTGGAAGCTGCCGTAAAGATACTTTATAGCAGGCATGTCAAACATGCGGCCCACGGGACGCTTGCGGACCTTTGCAAGTACACCTGCGCCTGCGGCCCGCACAACGGACACTGTAGCGATTAATTGAAGTAATTTAGGTAATTCTGCAATAATTTTTTATTAAATGACTTCAATAAGTTGTCGTGTGCGGCCCTCAGGACAACACCGGTGTACCCATATGGCCCTCGGGAGAACCCTCACTTTAACATGCCTGCTTATGGTACTAGTAAAATAAGGTAACGTACTTTATAGTACTAGTAAAATAAACTACATTTTATTTTAGTACTATAAATAGCTACTTTATTGGCGCGAAACTGTGTCATAAGCTGAACTTTATAATGTAGGCGTACATAAACTTATTTGCAGACCTACGAAGCAATGTGTGAGGTTTAATGTCCTCCGCTATGCGTTGATCTTTAAAATTTATACACGGGAGAAAATTTACCTTTGTTTCTTTCTTGTGGAGATAATTGCCAGATTACTAAAATTTTGCTTTAGGAATTCATTGTAGCAACGCTAGATTTCTATGATGACATTTTGTCTGAATTTCCAAATCAACATAATCTTACAAAGTTTTGGTGTGATATTCATCGTGAATCAAACACAAATGCAGAAGGTAATACGAATTACCTCCAACTGATTGCAAATTGACAGTTTTGTTTTATAAAATTAGTGTGCAAGAGCCGACTTTGTATATAGTGTTACGGTAGCTTCTGGAGGATGATAAAAAGACAGTTGCTGTTAAATTGTGAATAATTTATTAAAAAGGGTTAAGCATAAGTTAGTTTTGTTGGAATGGTGGTTTGGTAATATCAAGAGTTTATATCTTAAGTTGTATTAACTTAAAATTGGAAAATAAAGTGAAACCCAAATCCAAATGATTATCTGAAAATTAAGTATGAAATAATATCAAGTTTATAAGCGAAAAATCATATTAGAATAAATTAATATAACTGGTAGATTAAAAATTAAACATATTGTATAAAGTAAGATAATCCAGAAGGTTAATTTTAAAACATTTTTAAAATAAAATTATAAAAAGCGATTACTATAGTAAAATAATGAGGAGAGAAGAACAACGAAGTTTTTTTCCAAATATGTAACATGTCTTATAAATAAAATGAAATTTTAAAGAATCAAAAACCCTTTAATTGAAAGATAAGGTGTCTGGTTGAGGTAATAAAAAGGTATATGTCATTAAATCATTGAAATGAAGGTAAAACGAATTTTTAAAAGTATATTATAGAAGATTACAAATGGTACAAAGATTCTTAATTAAGAATAAGTGAATAGTCGTAGTGGTGTATTAAGGTTTACAGAAGATTTGGATAAACTACGGAATAAAAGCCTGTAATCGGTTTTTTTTTTGAGCGGGCTTTCATGTGAGTGCTGTCAGTTGGGTGCATCTGAGTGTAGTTTGGAATTGGATACATACTACATGTGAAGTCATTCTAGTACATGGGTTTTCTTGAGGCTGTGAGGATTTTCATAAGGATTTAGAGGACATGGTAATTGCATTATAAGAATTGGATATATTATTGTGGCTACAGCTGGAAGTAAGGATATAACAAGGAGCTTAGACAAGGGGACAGTACGTGTTTGTAAGGCATTTGAGTGACAGGGAAGGTGTTTTTCGCAAAGGAGTTTGTCGCTGGATGCTTGGTTTTGCAAGGGTTTCTAGAAGACCAGGAAGTGCATTACTTGTGTGGTTGAGATTGGTATCCTGTGGATTGTGCTGCAGTAAGTGTTAGAAAAGGTAAATGTTAATATAATATTAAACAAATAGGTCCTAAATACTTAGAATATTACATTTTTGAGGATAATTGCTTTGATAGACGTTTGATATAATTGATATGTGACGAAGATCATTTGGCTGACGTTTCACTTTGACAGTTGTAAAAATGTCATAACTGATAACTATTTGTGCACTTTAATAACCATTTCAGATAAGTGTTGAAATACGCACGAACCCGACTTGATTTAAAGGTTTTCATTCTCATGAGCTAGCAAAAGAGTATATTAAAACTTATAGAATGTTACATATATCTAACATTGACTTGTTAAAATAGACAGTTACAGTCAGACCTCGCCGTTCGCGGGGGTTACGTTCCAGAAGACTGCCGCGAACCGCAAAACCGCGATGCGATGCACATAAATGATAAAAACGGGGTTAGGTAGGTTCCATAAACTAGATTTATTTATACTATGCAATCTCAAAAAACGCTTAAATCGCTGTTAAAATAAACAAAAGTTTATCAAAACGTTGGCGCTTATGACATATTATTCATTAGTAAACAAATTTTATACGCTTTTGTTTATTTTGACAGCGATTTACAGTTAACGTCAGATTAGTGGCCTTCAAAAGACCGGCCGTTAGTGTGTGAAAGTTGAAACAGTTAACGTTTACAATTCCATCCGCGAACGGCAGAGCAAATATCCGCGAACGGCAAAGAAAGAGCAGCACAAAGATGCCCCGCCTAAAATCAAATAAGCGAACCGCAAAGCCGCGAACGGCGAGGTCTGACTGTATTTGAATACAAGAAAAATAATATAAGCTACAATAGTTAAAAACTACCTGATTAGATAAACTTTAATAAACTAACAGCACCTTGAAAATGTACAGTATTGCAAAGAAATTGGTACCTATTTACCTTAACATAAATTAATAGGCGTCACAACGTGGACCTATAACAATAGTTAGTAGAAAGTAGTTATGTACCGAGGGCATTACGAAGATGTTTATGCTCATCCGTATGTGACCATGTTTATAAACCCGAGAATCTCTGGCCCGAGGGTTTGAAAGTTGCCTGAGGGTACACATCAAGTAATGCCCTTAGTGTTTACAACTTTATACGTCTTACTAGTATTTCTTTATAACCTAAATAACGGATTGATTAGAAAGCTTATATTAGATGATTAACTATTACTGTGTACGTATCGACGCAACGAGGTACGTGATTGGTCAGAAATGTAACACTTGTCATTTCTGACTATTCGCGTGCCATACTAACCCATAATGCCCGCCAGGGTATTGTGTACCCCATAATATGCCTTGTATTCCAGTTATTAAGAAACAATAATATACTATTGAGACATAAATAATAATAGTGAGGCGTTGGAACGAACTTTTAAACTGTTTAATACGCTAGTAGTAGTAGTAGTAGTAGTTCAGCACGACGCTAGTTTTTCGGAGAAGAAATAAACAGATTATGTACTAAATAATATGAATATTTGTACTCTACATTGTGGTCACAAGTAGATATATTTTACAGTAGTAAGTCTCAATTTTTACTACAAATTTTGAAATGTTGCAAGTATTGTTGTTAGTTTTCTAAAATTAATAGTACTTATAAATTACCTTAATAGTTTTGCATCGTTTTTAAAGTTTGATGCAATTCTACATTTCTGATCTATAATGGAATCACCTTAGCTTAGATAAAATCCTACCAATAGCGTTTTGTTTTTATATTACTACAATAATACTTCTCTATTTACCGGTGAATCGACTTACTACGTTACTGTCTTTGAAATAAATTGGTAATTACAGTCACAAATGCCTATCGCATTAATTATTGCCAAACGCTCGCTGATTTAATATCAAAGCTAAACATTATGTATTCTTTACCTTTAATTCCATCGTTAGCTTTTGAAATAAGAACGGGCTGTACTTCCAGAGTGGAAACGTTAATTGACTCCGTACATTTCATTTTACCTCTAATAAGTCTTAATTTTGGTGTGCCATCTGGCACATTACCATATTTCAGTTTGCGAAACAAATGGGCAAAATTTTTTAGTTAATTGTTCACCGCGGCTCTGTTATAACGAGCGGAAAGATTAAAATTAATCACAGAATTTTTTCACCCACGGCCGCTAAAACGTTTTGAAGTTGACTGCCACTTTTTTGATGATTTAATTAATTGAAAATCAAATACACTAATTCGCTGCAACTTCACAACCTATTTCTGAAACTAAACATCTATCTCAATTTGAGATATCAAGCGTAATATTTTTTATTAAAAGTATTACCCAACAGGACACCAAATTAAAATTATATATTTTTCATCTCCCCGAGCTCTTTATTTATTTGGTTGCCGAATTATCAGAAAAATCGAATCAGTCTTAGAAAATGCGTGCTAAGTTTTTCGCGCTCTCAGTCACGAAGTCCCATATTTTACGTTCAAGTTTACGCGGTGATAAACGTGTCTGTAGCGTGAATTTATTATTATTTATTAAAAAATACATAGCCAACGGCGGAGGTCTTACAGAAAACCCGTTATCTTGATCCACAAACATAAATAATTAATGTCGTAATTAACTATTATACTAAATAGTAAATACTATTTATGGAAACATGGTTTCCTTATCGTGACCTATCCCATTATACGAGGTATTAACATATCTGTTTTAGTACAAAAGTACAAATAATGTAGCTGCTATTACTAATATTATGAAAGTTCTTGCAACCATTACAGGTAAGGTTGCTACATCTTTCAAAGAAAGAATTCAACCTGACGCCCTCACTGTAAGTAAATACCTAGAAGTGAAACTTCGCTGTACTTTGAAAACTAAATAAGCCAATACAGAACCGTGCCGGTTCGTCAGTATTATTAGATTTATCATCCCTAGACGCTTAGAAATGAAATTTTAGGATACACTTGCTTCATTTCATGGAAAAGGACGAATTGTGTGTTGTAACCCCCCAGGTAAAAGCATTTGACCTTACATTTAGGGAAAATGATGAGTTCAGTATTTTTTATTTTTATATTTTAGTCTGACCAAAGGCTAGATAGCCTAAGCGGTATGTGTCGTTACTGTGAAAATTATAACTTACACATTGAATGGTTGTATACACATTTAAAGCGATTATAAACATATTCTTCTTCCGACGAGGAATGAAATGAACTCTTTGTATTTACTTAATTTGTGATACACAATAGACTACATTAACATCTAGGGGAGTTTTGGATATTGGGTCGAGGGTGAACCAAGTTCGTGTGGACTTGAGCGTCTGGGTGGACCAGTTGTCCTATTTCTAATCCACGTGTGTGTGTGTTTTTTGTGTGTATAGCCTTGTTACTCCACCTTCAGAGTAGAGCGACCTTAATTATATCCCAATATGTAGTGGTCCCTTGGATCACTACCGATCCAGTTGATAGCGGAAGTTTCCGCTTTACTACGGATTTGAACCGAGGAATTGCTTATTGCAAACCAGGTACTCTACTACCACCACCTAAATGCAGCCTCAGTTCTCCATCTCACAGGCTCGTGATGAGAGCTAAATAATGCCAATATGGTCGTCAATTTGCGGTATGAGTACGGACTCTAGCTACATGTTGATTGAAATTATCAATTATAATTGAGCTTTTTTGAAAAGACAAGTCACTTAGAGGCTTTGCTAATGTTTGGTGGAGTGCGTATAAATAATTTACCATCAGCACTGTACATACAAATGAACACTTAGATAACCATTACCGGTGGTTATAAAATAAATGCACGGTCATCGCATGGCGACTTGCTAGCGTTCAATACATTTGCCGGTGAATAAAGGTAATAGTAGTGTGTCGAGGAAACTACACAAACGTAGTGGTGCATGTGCTGAATTTTCCTAAAGATGGATCCTTAACTATACCAAAAATAAATTACTGTTATACCAAGGATATAATTTATTACAACTAAACCCGCCAGGGTTCAAGTTATGCGAATTACATTTTGTTATCAATATTATGTTGACTATAACAGAGCTGGTTTTACAAATGCTTACAGAGTAGGTGTTGCGTCCCGATAACTCGAGCTTTGTTATAATTAGAATTTCCTAGTAAGATCCAGTATTAAAGTAATATTTTGAGTGTAACATATAGAGGGTGTTAAAAATCTGACGAATTTTCTCGCTAGCACGTTGTTGAGCTACACTTGGTGACCAAATAGATTAATAACTGAAATACATTATTTGGGTGTACTTATGACGTTTTCAGTAAAAAAGAGTGCGGATTAACTACATTACAAAACTAGCTTACAGCAGCAAAATAATTTCAAATGGAAGAACGAAAATAGTATATGTTATTCATTTTAATATAGTTGCATTGTAATTAACAGTAATTTGGAATCTTATAAGGTTTTTTTAATACTTATGCTATATAATTCGGTAACACAATTAATTATAAAACAATGAAGTAACAGAAAACACATTTTAATATTTTTAATACGCAGTTTTTAAATTAGTATCGAGTGGAACCTCATCTTACTCGATATACTTCCTGACATCGTATGGGCATATTTAGTATTAAGTTATTTATAAATTCTTGGAATCGCCTGTCACTCTTCAATTAAAGCATTTGCCAGTTGGTTAACTGTGTGTGGGGTATTTGGTCGTCTTGATAATGGTCTCTGTAGTTTCTCCCAGAGTTTTTCGATGGGATTACAGTCGGCTGAGCATAGCCCAATCCATTCTCGTTACATCGTCTTGCATGAAAAGGTTATTGACTGTTTGGGCACGATGCGGCCGGGAATTATCATCAACAAAAAATAAATCGTTGTCAAAATGTTGTGCAAATGGTATGATAACAGGTAATATACACCTATCCCTATACCTTTCAGCGTTCATCGTCTCACCTTGCTGAACAGCCACCTCAGTGCGACCATTTAAAATGATACCATTCCAGACCATTACACTTCACCAACCAAAAGTAACACGTGGAGCCATTAGATTCACGGTAGCGCTCTCCAGGTCTTCTGCAGACTAGGATTCGTCCATCTGAATGATTCTCCCCATAGTCTACCGTCTACGTGCTGCACGCCGGCCAATATTTAAAAATGAGCAAGTTGCTCGCCTCCTAGCTTTCAAATTAGACGCTTGCAACCTTGTTATTAGAGTCTGGGACGACATTATCACTCTAGTAACGGTTCGCAATTCATTATTAATCATTGTCGCATTGTTACCGGGATTCCGTCTAGCAAGTAATGTCATAAAATGATCTTGTGCAGGTGTAGTACTTCGCTGTCTACCTCCAGCATGTCGAAAAGATGTATGCCGGTTGTATTAAATCGTTCCAAAGATCTGCCGATGACTCTGTAATAACCTACCAACTTCCCTCTGAGAGTTGTCTCCTTGTACTAAGCATACAGCGAAGTCTAATGTATCTTTGCTTAATCGATTATTTGGCATTATGTACAATACTGAGTACTATTATACTGTCGACCGATAACAATGTACATAAATTATAAGTAAAACATACCTGTTTTTTGTATGATTAACTTGAAAAGAGGCTTCCACGGATGGGGCCCCCAGTTAATCCGCGGCGAATTCCGGTTCAATGGGATTGCCGGGAACTGCCACTTAATAACCCTTGACTTGGGTTCAGTTATTTGTTGGAGTGAAACAAGACTTAACAAACACGAGTATATTGAGTAACAACGATTACAAACGTCACTGATGGACCGATGGTTTTTTACAATAGCTTCAACTGTTGTGACACGCTTGGATTGGCCACGCGAAAATAGCGAATTGCGCGTAACCGTCACACAAAACAACCTGGAAACGTCCTTACCAGGGAGCTAAACCGACCGCAAACCAGCACAAAGCATAGCTGACCTTGCTTACTCGAAATTCTGAATCTAACTGAAGCTGAATTGACAATGAGCTGAACTCGCAAATTCAACAAGGAGGGGAAGGCTCAAACACTATTGGCTGAGGCGATCCTGCGTAGCCAATCGGAGCGTCGCACGTTGTTTAGGAATAAATGCTTATTTTAAGAAATCTTAATGCTAAGCTCTCTCAATGAGGCATTGTATTGAACGAAATCCATAAACACATGAGTCCCAAATACGCTAAGTCGGCTTAAGTCCTATTAGAAAGTGTATCCATCCGCTTAAAAGCCAATAAGGAAAGCTTACAAATTCCTTTCCAATATTAGCAGAGGTAAACAAATACGGCAAGATGCAAATTTGACTTTACCACGACCTTTGAATGAGATATAACAGTTATGACTTGAATTACATGAATAATTATAAGCAAAAAGGTTTTGATGCACGCATCTGTGTGAATCAAACAATACCGTTACGATTAAAGTAATAAATATTAAGTTTTATAGCCTAATAATGTAGCAATATTATTTTATGTCTAACAGAAGCTTGTATCGACAAATACCACACTTGACAGCTACATACTATAGTGTTTTGTTTTAAAATAAACGTGGTAGCATAAGTTTTGTTGCTGGACCACTTCAATTGTTGAGCAGTTTAGTTACTAATGTCTTCAGGATGAAACAGTTGGTGAGGGGAATTTGGTACTACTAAGGTGTTTGACAAAGTTTAATTATGGTGGACTGGTAATATTTTAAGAGGTAGCAAGATCAAGTGCATATAAAAGTTCATTGTAAGACTTGAAGGAGGTTTACAAATATAAACAACCAAATGCATGCTTTTTCTTTGAGATACTCACACTTATACACAGCTGCTCCACTGCACGACCTGTTTGCAACGCGGAGTGGCTCAATGAACTTTTTATGTATACTGCAACTCCATCAGCAGAAGTATTACAATCTCACCTAATGAGAACATAACCATCCATTGATACCAGCTGTGTATGCAGTTGAGTAGAAAACCGAGTTTGTGTGATACCAATAATATCAAAATTCAGAGTTATTACGGTATCTACAAAATTATTAAACTTAGTTATTAAGATCCAAACGTAAATGCCACGCTCTCCACCACCGTTTATTAAATAACGTAAAATAGTTTGATTAAATTTTTGTGCATCGGCTCAATTAATAAAATATACGATAATTTCTTATAAAAATACTTTAATGCTATTCAGGAAACACGGACAACAGAACATATACTATTTGCAAAAAAAAACTATTTAATAAAGCGTTCAAATTAAATATTCATGAACGATTTGAGTAAGAAGAATAATTATAATGCAGGATTTGAATAATTTCCGAATATCACGTTTTATCTTAATGCTTGCAATTAATATTGTTATGCAGTGACAAGGCATGACAACTACTGTTGCAACAACATGAGTCGAAACGAGATTTAACCATTCTCGATCGATCACGAAAATTCTCGAAAGTCAATTTTCCATCTCGAATTCGATAATTCTCAAACGCCAATTATCGATCTTAATGACTTATTAAGAAATTTTCTCAAATCCCAATCTGGACATCTTATATCAAGGCGAGCTAGAGAATTATATCGTCTCGGTAGCATCACTAACAGGCCGATTCTGCAACATTTTAGTGGGTTTTAAAAACACTATTGAGAAGCTGTCCAGATCAATAAATTGGTTAATCTCGTCTCGAATATTCGGGAAGTTGAATAACCTCTTCTCGAAAATTCGAGATCAAAAAATGCCAACCTTGCTCTCGAATTTCGAGACGAGACGAAACGAGAAGAATAATAAAACAGCTGCAAAGGAGTAATTGAGTTATGATTCATATTCACTATATGTGTGCAAAATAATAATTACCCGTTAGCAGCAATAACATCACATTTCGTGTTATTGCGCGAACACTATATTATCTATACCTTCACTTTGATTACACGATCAACAGCCCATACACCTCTGACTACAGTTTTATCACAAACGTAACTAAAAAACGAATACTCCTTCTTAGATAATTATTTTCTTTATTACGGTTCTGGATCCGTTAATTTCTTTTTGGTTCTTCATTAAGTATTGTGATATCTGCAGCTCGTGATTCTTTTTATTACCGGTTGGTTTTTATCCTTTATCTAATAGACTTGTCTGTCCGGGACGCAGGTCCGTCCAGGACGCTGTTTCAGCAGCCAAACCGTAAGAGATAGAGAAAAAAGTTATGAAAGTTATGCTTGGAATGGTCATGTCAGGTCAGGAACCGAATTTCAATCACGTGATTTTAAAAAATATTATTGTTTTTATTTAATACGCGTTCTATTTGAAAAACGGTCTTTTTTGTTTTATTAAATAAGACATTTGTCTCACTTAATAGGACCGAAGTCGTGACATTATGTCGATAAGCTTTCGTGTTCTTACCCACCTGCATGATTTTTTTCTTCGATATATTCTGCTTCATCTTCGGTAAGTCCAAACACGTGTACATTATTTCACCGAGTGGGTTGTTGATTATTATCATTTTTTTCCCATTTCGTTAAGTTGTGCTTGAAGTTCGTCAAAATGCATTTTTAAGATTAGAAAAATATTATCGGCAAACTGATTTATAAATTGCTCGTCACTTACTAACGCGTCTACAATCTCGGTTATTATATCTTTAATTGTGGCCCTATTTCCAAGCGTCAAACCCATATGTAATTATACGAGCATTAGGCAACTCAGTAAATTAACTTCAAGCACAGCTACAAGTAATTACACTCAAGCCACAAGACTTTATTTATTAAATTTGCAACAGCAGAATTAATTCACAGCAATATTCGTTGACATTCGACTAAAGAAGCAACAAAATGGTTTCGTCGACCTGCCAATGTATTAAATAAATCGACACGTGTATCCGCGGACGACGTTGTTTAATATTTAAGTGTGTTATTGTAAGTTCACTACAATAGATTGTCGATTGTTTCTGCAATTACTTAGTAGGAGCAAGAGGTAAGTTCATCAGATAATACCAAAAAATTATATCTAGTCCTTGTCAATGTAATTTTGCAGACTATTACAAAAATATTCTTAAGAAGTGATAAAATAGTTTTTAGTAAATTAAAAATGCAAGAATATCTTTTTAAGGAAACTAAATGAACTTAACGAAGGAAAAAATAAAGCAGACAACAGTAAAAGATAAAATATAAGACAACAAAACTGAAACTTTACAGTTCGAGTTAAATGATAAATTAACGTACCATTTTTGCTAAATTAGCGGTTAATCATTCAAACCAATAAAAAATTAATATAACGTTGGGCTTTATAGAGAATTTTTTAATATCCGTTCCTAATATCGTAGTGTGAACATAACTTCGCTTTGTAATTTGAAAGGAAGTACCTGTTTGATTCAATGCAATTATAAGAGTTGTTGAAAATGCTTTATATCTTCTTGTTTTATTGCATTACCTGCCTTCGTGATTTTTTTCTAGCTTTATATAAGTAGAAAAAAAGGAAACCAAAAATGAGATATCTCCAACCTTGAAGAAGCATCAACAGAGTCGCATAAAATTGAGTTGAACATCTCTTTACTTACCCTGCTTTCAGCTATTCATTGCGCTATTAAAATAAATTCTGCATATCTTTTCTAAGAGAGAATACTAAACGAGACACAAACTACTATTTAAAACGCTATAATGAGCACACAAAGCTATTGTTTAGTAATAATCAGTCTAATCTGTCCCTAGGTGACGTTAACAGAATACAAGCTAAAAGATTGACATCAAATCAGCAAACGAAGAACAAGGCGCATTCAAATTCCTTGAGGGGGAATACTAATACTTAAACAAAGCAAAGTAGACAAATTTGAACAGTAACAATTAGAACATAAAAATATACCGGGTGTCCATTCTCAAAGTCGAACATAGGCAATTAACATTAGTGCATTCACTCGTTCTTCATTGAAATAATTCATTTTTCTGTAGATAATTTTAACAGACGTTGACAGAAAATACCTGATTTACGCCAACTAATTGCCAATTTTTTCGACAAAAGCTATCGAACTTGAAAAGCAAGGCATGACATATTTAAAAATTCCCAAGTTTTAAATTAGTATTTTAAAATAAAAATCGCATCTTGAATATTATTATTGGTATCATTTGATGCGTAATAATTTTATCTTTCCATTGAAACCATTACCTTTCCTGTAAGTTGAATTGGCGAGCAGGAATCGGCAAAAACGGTCAATACAATGTTAATCGCCTATGTTCGACTTTGAGAACGGACACCCGGTATATAAGCCTGCAAGCAGTCCATAAAAGACAGTAAATTGGCAAAACAAAATACAAAATTTTCATAGTATGCAAAGGTCACTCAAACACGTATAATGGAAATGTAGAATACGATACCTCAAGCCATCGAGAGACGCCAGCGCCTAGCTGTATGATGTATGATCCATTTCGCACAATCGAGGAGAAGTCGTCATTACCAGGTTAGCGATAGATGATAATAAGCGACGAGAAGATGTCTGAGCGGAAATGCAACAGGATATCCGATATAATATCGATCTTTGGGAGAACCGACGGTAAGAAGGCGGTAAAGCACGGTAACCCCAAATATTTATTTATACACTGTAGTCTGTACTGGCTACTGTAATTTATTTTAGAAAATTAATGAGGTTGCTACAATTTTCCAAGCTGATACTGGCTCCAGGAAGCTAAATTTGCCAAAGGTATCAGTATTACACTCAAGTTTTATAACCCAGTAAAAAACACAGAATAACTTTTCAAGCGTATAATTTTGTTAGGTATTAATACATATTTGATTCGTAATGATAAACTAAAAATGTAACAATGTTTATAAACAAACTAAAACTGGTATTCTTCCGTCAACGTAGCGGTCGGCTATCCTCAGGTGGTGTTAGCGACCTTCGGGACACCCTCATTGCAAAGTCGGTCTCGTGTCCCATGCTTCCATTTGACCTACTAACTTGACAGTTTAGCCCGGAGCCGCGAATACAGCGGCAGTGAATAAACAAAATTCGCTTTATTAACTTTCAAGCGGGTGAAATGAAGATAGAATTACAATTAATATAGTTTGTACCTGCTGTTGTTTACTCTATTGGATTTACCACGTGTGCAGACCGTGCAATATCTTCAGGCGGTCGTGGCGAGGTTATCTTGTTTACATTAGCCGTCAACTTCAAGAACTCCTAGAGGTACATGTAAGCGATTATATTTAAATTAATGCCGGACTTCGCAGGCTGCGGTCGCCGTAGAATGGCCCAATAACTGAAATGTACGAAATTGCGAACGTCAGCTTGTTGCAATGCTGTCTTCCGCTGCAGGTAAATACAGGCTGGTCTTCGGGGTGCGAGCTTTACGCTACGCTTGTGTTATGCCGTTATGGTTGCAAATAGTGGTTTTATTAACGTAGGTTCTGGAGTTTCGGTTCGGGAAAATTCACTGCAGGAAGCTAAAGCGTTGTTTGAGTAAATAGGACCTGGGGAAATAATTTACAGGAATCTCGCCGATGAGCCTAATAGCCCCACTGGCGAGGCGGTCCAGGTGAAGATTATCTGTTTGGATTTCTCGCCGATGAGCCTACTAGCCCCGTGGAGAGACGGTCTAGGTGAGGATTATCTGGCAAGAATTCTCCCGAAGAGCCTGCAGGCCCAGAATTGGATTAGGAGAAAAGTTTAGCAAAATTCTGTCTTACGACGGCTTCGATTCCTCTTTATATAGCCAGAACTGGCGTAATCAGTGGCTCAAACCAGTTTGTTGGAGTAAGAGATTCTTCCTTCAAATGAGCGGCGGTGTACCTGCGTCTATCCGCGATGACGTCACTTATCGCTGTTCGCGCGACTAAAGATGCAGCACGCCGATTTCTAACTTGCTTTAAACCATAGGAGAACGCGCAAATTAATTTTTAATTCCAAAATCGCATTGGAGCTGGGTGAAACGTTACAACACATCGCAACTGAATAAATCCAAATTAAATTGAGTGCTCCACGGCCGGTAATGCTATGCTGGCACATACTACAGCCAGAAATCACTAAAGGATTATCACCTGTGACAGCCTTTATGCCGACACATTGAAATACTTTCGCCAGAATTTTGATACATCATCAAGCTACCTTCGCCGTTGCTTAAGGAGTTAAGAGCTACGCATGCGGGCTTGAATAGTAAATTCCAGCTGCCGATGCTGGTCTAAGGACAAAATGTGCAGTTCGCTGGCTTTGTCACTCTCTTCTCCCGGGCTGTAACTGCAGAAACGGTACTAAACTGATCAGACGTTAATTGCAAGGGTTGCAGCTTTCCCGTTCGCGAGCGGAGTGAACAGCAAAAATCTATTCCAACAAACGTGAACTAAACGTGGCACGACTAGTGACGTTAAAATTAAAATTAACGTAACACATGTTATGTTCAAAACTATACCAAGATCATTCATTGTTCGCAAAATTATGTTTATTTAGCTGTTTTAGCCATGTATGTGGCTCTCTAATACAAAATTTATTGATTTATTGTGGTAGCTAATTCTATATACTTACACCTTCTTTTATGTGGCACCTAATATTATAGATAAAGCTGATAATTATATACACTCAAATGTACGAAAATATGCGCATATATATATGCATACATTTTGTTGAGTATATGCACCCAAAGTTGCAATATATGCAAATAATATGCTCTATTTTTTTAAAATAAGAAGTATTCAAAATTAAAAAAATTTTAATTATTTTGTGTGAGTATATTTATTTCCCTTCAAGATTCATTTTAACGTTTTACTATATAAACATGAACTGCCAAAGCCAACTTCACGTTGTAAGCCCACATAAAAATGAGATTTCCCCTAACCCTGCCAAACTATTATTCACCCAACACTCGAAATTCGACTCTTGAAATGGATTGTATGTTGTCTGATTCCTTATATCGAGGGACCATAAATGGTTGCGATTTTTTTCTTAGGTTGGCGCTGTTTATCTTGGTGGCACTATAAGTCTATGTCAAATTCGAGGTTAGCAGGTTAGGTTTTACGTCAGTGTGTTTCAAAACTGACGCAAACCCTAACCTGCTAACCTCGAATTTGACATAGACTTACAGTGCCACCAACATAAACAGTGCCAACCTAAGAAAAAAAATTACAACCATTTATGGTTACCTTGTACATTGCTTCTATGGGAAAAGTCCATGTTTATATATACAAAGATTTTAACCTATAACCTTTTCCTCTGCTTATTTCGATAAGCGCAAGAAAGTGAAAGTATATATCTCAATTGCACACAAAAATTTTATTAATAAATTTAATGAAATAATAAATTTAAAGAAAAACGAAAAAGTTCGTGTATTACTGATTATTGCTAAATATAACCAAATATGCAAAATCCAGAACATATGCTCAAAAACGTATAAATATGCTTAAACGATTTGTTTTTCTAATAATTAGTATACATATGCAAAAAGTTTCGCCGGCATATCAATTATACAAAATATGCATTTGCCATATAATATCAGCTTTAGTTATAACACACCCATGCCATTCAAAATTTTATCCAAGGCCTCAATAAATCTCTAAAAAACATAAATTTTGTATTGACAGCCGTGAAAATCCATAGTGATAACTGGAAAATGCTGATAGATCAAATAAATTTATAATTAGAGTCGTCTGTAATATGTGTAATACTTTTGGCAGTACTGAAGTGTATTGTCAGTCTATGCCAAATTCGAGGTTAGTGGGTTAGGTTTTGTTTGTTATTTGACACATACTGACGCGAATGAAAATCAACAATTTGATATAACTTGACAGTGTTACCAACAGTACAGTAGTGCGTCACCTGGTTTCTATCTCATTAGTGGATTATGGGCTACTTTAGAAGTCTAAAATCGATCTAGGCATAGTCTTATAACTAGGAGGTGTTGAATAAAGATTATTTAATAGCTACCATACCTTGGCGACGCGGAGGTGATTAAATTCAAATTATTCAAAGCGGTGTTATTTACACCATAAATTTAGCATTGTGTTATACCCAATAATAAGTTAGTAGACTTGCAGAATTGCAAAATGTGTGTTAATGTAAGTGTCATACTAAAGTATTTTTTTACTTGTCTTTGCACTCAGACTTACAAAAATTAAAAAATAATCAAACTTTAGCCAAAAAAACGATACTCTCCCTAGTTCGTATTTTGAAAGTCTTCCATTCTTAAAGGTAACCTCTTTTGAAGGTATTTAATTAGTACATTGAATAAGATAACAACTGTATCCATTGAATAGTTTAAGCAGGTAAATTTTAAAAATAAACAAAATTAGTACGACGGGGATTTGTTGACTTTAAAATTAGCACAGAACAGCGATAACTACTACAACACATTGGAAGTACCCGCAATTCATAAGCCAGCGAGATAGCTTCTACAAATAATTCTCTGCAGGTAGTATTCTCAGTTTTTTAAGTAATTAGTTTTAAGACTTGAACAAATAAAAAAAGAAAAATACATAAAGATACTTTATCATCAATTGAAGTATGCCGAGGTATGTTCTGATGTGGTAGCTTTGACATTATTAAATTCTCTATATACACAAACATATTATATTTATTTCAAAAATTAACAAATTCTTCAAGTAATATGTGTAATTGCAATAAATTGGTATTGGAAACTACTCATTTGGAATGTATCCCACTTGCTTAGAAAAAGCGTGATCCAAATACATTGTAAAGATCCGTAACTTTTTAAGACCAATAAAAATGTTTCCCATCCCTTTTTTATAAAATATAACATGATTATATACCTATGTTTTGAATATATGCTGATGTAGCAGGCCGTATTATAAATAATTTAAGCCACATCTAACGTTCAGATCGTTACATACATAAGCAGCAATAGTGCTTATCAGTTATTACCAGCGCAATAAGTTATATTCACGATCCCGGAAAGCGATCTTATCAGTTATTTATTGGCGCGATTGGAGATGTAGACGATAGCTTGCAGAGAATTTCGGCTAATATATTTGATCTTGATCGGAGCGTTAAATTGCCGAGAACATAATTTCATTATGATATTATCGCCCCAGATCGGCGTCTTTTGCAGATAATATTCAGCTTTCCATAATGCTCGCCAGATCATTAATGGATATAAACTGCACAGGCCCTATTGTGATGTTCCATGAGTAGCACATATAGACGTCACTGTTAGGCAAAGTAGTTGGAAGATTGAGATAACTTACCAAGTTGAAATTTGTGGGACTTGCAGAATCGAAATGATGCTTTATGTAGCTATCCTGAAACAAAACGTAATTGTTAGCCATGAATTACTAGTGCACAATTATTTTGCATTTCAGAAAATGTCATTACTCTAAGCAGATGGTATTTTCTCCAATCTCTCTTAGACGTTAAATATTACCGAATATTAAAGATAACATTAAAATATAGTGCAATTAAATTTTGTGAAAACAGTGAAGATAATATCTATCTGTATACCAAGGTTTTAAAGAAACCGTTTTCAGATCGAAACTAAAGTTGGATCACGAGAGGCAGTGTCTGTAAATCTACTTTCAAATAGAGGCGTACACAACATTTTGACGGATTTAATATTAGTAATATAGAAAAATAAGTATTAATAGACCGTCCTAGTTTAATATTTAAAAAAGGTCTGCAAGGATTTTGTATCTACACTGTAGCTACTAGCGGCGGTCTTCAAAGAACATAGGTCTACAAATGTGTCCCTTCTGTCACCAAAGGGCGTATAGAGACCATATTCTTCACACCAATCGTAGACAATAATTATTGGCATTACGACTGCGGTAGTTGCATTTTAGAGCGGAGTGCTTTAATAAAACGGAACGCTTTACGCGAGAATATTGTATACATTATTTGGGAGACATATGCTATTTAATTTTTTCTAAAAATTTGAGATTTTGCTTCCAGATATCAAATTCACCATTGCCATCAAGCAATAAGTTGCTTTCTGCAAATTTTTCAGTCTTCCTCAACTTGGAAAATATTCATTTCATTTATTTCTCGAAAGCTCATTGTTATTTTTCCGCAGCAGGATGCCTAAAAACACTGACCAACTGTAAAATCGTAGTTGCGGTGAACATCAACTGTGTATGAATGTGTTGCTTATGTGTTACAAGGCCAAACATATATTTTTCTACACACTAATATCAAGTCTATTTTTGCGTCCCAAGTTTAGAAAACAAAACTTTCAATTTCCAACCAACCGGAGGTCTTTTTTATTACCTCCCAGCGGGTACAGCTAGTACAAAACAATAATTAAGAGTAAATAGGCGGTTATTGGGTATTACGTAGTTGGGTAGTCATGCCAATAATTATACAAATTGTGACTGCAAAGTAGAAACAATGTTAGTAATCTTTCAGCATCGAAGGCATAGAGTGTTTACGAAAATGCATGGCCTTAGTTTAAGTGTTCATGAATTAATCTTAATTATATTATTATTATTAATTATTATTAAGCTCAATGAAATAGTTTCGGACCTCTTATATCGGAGCTCCAAGTTCATAAACGGGTTACGGATGCTCTAAAAATTAGCGAACTTTATTCGTGAAAGTTTAGCTGTATTACTACTTAACATCGGTGTCCATTTTATAAAAGACGATAACAGAAGAGCGCTGTGCAAAAGAGAAAACTTCCGACCCTAGGCCGTAAACGAATTGTGAAGTTTGATTTCGCGGTAATAAGTGTAACTTCTATCCCCGAGTTAAGTAGAAACGGCTCAAGAAAGCCTTACGTTGTTAAAATTGCTGCATAAGTTTGAGTGCAGAAGACAGCGTTTGCATGTCCAGCACACGCCTTTAAAATAGTAAAGACGTAAAGTAAGCAAATTGGGAAGTAGCGGAGCCAAATTTTTTGTATGGAATTCACATGCATAATACGCAGCATAGAATTCGCAGTCTTCGAAAATTCGCAGGTAACTTGCTACTTGCGGAAAGTATTTACAGCTTAAACTATAACCATTTGCTTCCAGCTGTAGTGTTATGCGTATTATGGAGCGATTTTACGCATGCAAACGTGGACAGGGTCGTCTTCAGGCAGTACCAGCTTCAGGCACTTTAACGTTGGTGCCTTTAAGGGAACCCATTTCGGCGCTATTTCAATACTGTTTTATGTATACCAGCTATAATAGCACTATTTTATTTGATTGATAAATACGCGTAAAGTCAGCTGTATGGCTCGTAGTTTTTAATTAACATTGTGTGAGTTAATAACAGCCATTTTTTAAGTTCATTTCGATTTTATTAATCTTCTTTATGATTTTATATACTTTTTAAGGTCAATATGTTTGTGTAAGAAAATTGAATTTTCTTGCTCATTGTTTTCAGTCAGTTTTAGCCCTAGAACACTACAGTTTCAAACAAGATTCTTGTTTTTTGCAGATAGTGGTCATTTGTAACCACGACTAGGTATTTAAACGAGATTCAAGAAGACTGAGCTAGCAAGGTTAAGAAATAGAAAATTAATTACTAAATTACTAAGATACACGTTCCATTTGAGATTAACGTCCTGATAAATGGCCAGAACAAACTTATCGTTGCAGAAATGGCTTACAACGGTGGGGCCTGAACCACAGCATGATCAGAAGTACCGTTACAAATATGACACAAATACAATGCGATTAAATAGAACGGAATAGGATCTATAGTCATTAAGACTATTAAGTAGAGCTATTTTACACAAAAACAGGTACATTGTTGATTACCTGGCATCTGACAATACGAAAGCTAAGCTAATAAGTAAATTTGGTAGGACTAATTATTGAGTAACGTATGAAGAATAAGATTCCAAAATTCTTTTATCTATAGTTTTAGCATACTTGTGGAAGCATATAGATGTACATCTTCAACAGCCTGCTGAGCATACATTTGGCATATCCTCCCTGGATGGATGTTACACCTACAACTTTTGGAAAAGCTTAATTTTGGAGGACGTGGTAACTCGTGGTTACTACACATTTAATGAGGCTTCTGGACGTTTTTACGAAGAGAGATGGACAGTAATTAATTACTTTATAATTAAATTATTAACTACATCCTTTTTTGTTTATTTGCATTGGAATTGAACTACTTTTCAAAATGCGGTAATTGTAATTGGGAATTGCCATTTTTCTTAAAAAGTACTTGACAATTATTTTTTGAAGGTAATTAATTACTACATTCTATTACTCAATTACTTTTGTGTAATGAAATTACTCCAAAGTATTTAAATTACTTTACAGGTATTTGATTTACCTGTGGTAATTGAAATTACTCGCGGTATTTGAATTACTTTATGGTAATTTAATTACTCAATTACTGACCTTGATTGGGTGCTAAATCTCCATAACGCAAAAAATACGATAACGTCTTATTAAGTTACATATTAAGCAAATCGGAATAGGGTTTTCGCGAAACAATATAAGAGTTATTTATGATTTCCTCTGACAAGTCGAACTTTTGCAACATTCGAATTTTGTACAACGCATGCACGAGCAGGGTACGTGTATGTAGATGCTAATATTTAATGTGTAAGACGCTAAAACTATATTTGCGGTAAGTACATTACAGGTAAAATATAATTGAAAATAGCTTCATTAGACGATATTGATTCGCAATAATTATTTATTTATATCAGTTTTCTTGTTTTAAACGGCGTACTAGCATAGGGCTGCACTGCCTTGCAAGTGTACCAGGTGTTAAGTCAAGTCGATTCTTGCGTCCTAATTTTAGAAAACGAAACTTTCAATTTCCAACCAACCGGAGGTCTTTTTTATTACCTCCCAGTGGGTACAGATAGTACAAAACAATAATTAAGAGTAAATAGGCGGTTATTGAGTATCACGTAGTTGGCTCGTCATGCCAATAATTATACAAATTGTGACTACAAAGTAGAAACAATGTTAGTAATATTTCAGCATCGAAGGAAGAAATTCATTGCCTTAGTTTAAGTGTTCATGAATTAATCCTAAGTTTATTATTATTATTAATTATTATTAAGCTCAAAGAAGTAGTTTCGGGCCTCTTATATTAGTGCTCCAAGTTCATAAACGGGTTGTTGAGTAAGGAATTGAACTAAACGGCCAAAATCCGATAACAACACCTCAACAGCGTAAAACACATAAATAAAATGTACCTAATTGCAAAATTCCATGCCTGGTTGACTCAAATGCAGTAGGGGTATGGTACTAATACAATTTTAAAACGCCGCATAAGTTTACCGCATTCTTCCATTGAACATTTTGTAAATTATCCATGGAATAGTGTTTCATAAAAATTCTTATAATGCCGTCCACCTCATCCAACATTACTTCTTTACGTTATACAGAGTGCTACGTTGACGGACGAAACATACAAAATTCCCATGTTAACTACGATGCATTTAAATATTGGCTTCTTTAACGATTTTATACAAAATTCCACTTAGGTGCATAATGACCCAAATTTTGTAATTTCAGATATTTTATTGCCCTACACTTAAAATCAACAAGAATTTTTAAATATTTTGTTAAAATTAATAGGTATTATTAAAGAAGTCGATAAGATTTTGAAGTTTGAGGTAAAAATGTGAATGCAACCTGAGCAATTTGTTGACAGTAATTTTATGAAATACGTATTTCCCCGTGTCTTATAAGGTGTGTTAAAAAAAATTACATAAGGGTTGGCCATGGAATATAAACGTAATGTCAACAGCAAGCGTTAGAATTCATTAACTGTCATTACTGTTGTTGTTATTGTAAGTTTATATTATACGTTGATAACGTAATGGAAAATTCTAAAGATTGCTGCCTGTAAAGCTTGCTATCGACATTAGTTTTATTTTCTATGGCAGACCATTATGTAATTTCTTTTTGAACACATGGTATCAGGGTCTCTTGAATGTAAAAACGTTATGTGCGACCAAATGATTTGTGTTTCTGTATCTGATGTACGAATTCTTATTTCAATCAGCCGTTTTCAACTAGGTTTATCAGTCACCTGTCAGCTTTCAACGGTCCCTGATCAACTCCAATCTAATATTTTATTTTAAAATTTCTAAAGTTACCTAACAAATTTTTTATAGCTATTTATATTACTAGGGAGGAAAATGTATAGCCCCTAACGCGGATGTAGTTTAATTCTTCAGCATCAGCGAGAACAGTACCTAACCAATTAATTGTAATCATGCAAGGGAAGAAATTACATTTCAGTCGAAAGTTATGAATATGACACTCTTACATTTTATGATGAGACTATCTCTTGTATTCAGCTGCATTCAAAAATATTTAAGTATGAAAATTAGGAGGTTAGTTGATTTATTATTAATCGTATTGCCCCCCGTCTCTAATGGCAACGGGATTCAATGTATTATATTCCCTCCCACTGCCACTGAAAACTGACCAGCGAACCAAACGTATATTTTCGCGAAACCCCTATCAGGCGACAGAAAATGTTGGTTTCGTATAAAGAGGTGAACAAGTATTTTCGAACTGAGCCAACAAAAAATGCTCAAGTTGCGCAAATTGGATCACCATGTAGTATTCTCTAGAAAATCTCGATAAAATTTTGCTGTCAAACAATTAAGAAATCCAATGCTACACCCTGTATTATTATTATTATTATTATTAATGCCTATATTATTTTTTTCTTTAACTACAAAAAAACATTTATTTATACATATCTGAGGCGATATATATATATATACTTATACTTAGGAAAGTTACATATTTTCACCATTCAGCCTCATGTTAGGCGTATTTAAAAATCACTTTTATAACATAAGTATTCAGCGTGGTATTTTTTCTAATACCATTACAAAATCTAGGCAAAATGAAGTTCGACATATTCAATTTTTTTTTTAAATTGGCAGTAAAGAACGCCGAAATCGTCATTAAAATACGAGAAATCGGAAGTGAAGTAATCCATTGATTTACGACTTTTTGTAGGTAGTGGGGCGATAGATAAACGTCAACATAACCCAGGAAAATTAGTTAAAATGTTATAATTTCACGATTTCTGGATTTTTTAAAAACATAGTGTACTCCTCGGCACTGAAGTTTTTTTTTACCCCTCATGGTTTATTTGCATTGGCCCTACGGGCTTCGCCAACTAAATTCACATTCGTGATAAAAAGTTAAACTTTAGTGCATTGGTATATAATTTTTTTTTAAATCGATAGTGAATGACGTCGAAATCGTCATTAAAATATGAGAAATCGGCAGTGAAGTAATCCATTGTTTTACGACATTTTGTAGGCGGCTGGGCGATAGGTAAACGTCAACCGACGTCCACATAACCTACAAAAGTTGGTAAAAATGTTGTAATTTCGCGATTTCTCGATTTAAAAAGACAATGTACCCCTCGGCACTGGAAGTTCCTTTTTATCCCTCATGTGATTTATTTGCTTTGGCCCTACCGGCCTCGGCAACTAAACCCACATTCGTGGTAAAGAGCTCAACTTCAGCGATAACCAATGTGGAAATTAATATAAAAATTAAAAATTATAATTGAACTTCCAAGTCCCTGTATCTTCTTAGTGAAGGGACTTTCTACTAGTAATTTAAATCTCCATTAATTCAATTAATACTTCATTGGGCAGTAATTAGTAATTAGTAATTAAATACTTTTTTAAGTAATTTGCCCAGCACTGTTTACGAATGTACTATTCGAGCAGTCAAAGCATATCGATTCTTCAAGTGGTTGACTGATGGAAGGTTACATCATATACAGCATACATGTAGGAATAATAACAAACACCGAGGAGCTAGGAAACGGAATGACAGAAAAGTTCATTGACTGAATACTTTAAAAGGTATCGCTTACGCTCGCTTGGCTTCTGTCATCTGCACGTATGACGCATGCAAATGGGCACCATATCATAAAAATTTCAGTTTTGTGTGTAAGAGGATTCTATTTTTGGTATGTTTTCCATTTTTGTCGGTGAAATGTAGGGGTTGTGGTGAATCATGCGGGTATGTGAATGCAGTAATATTATTTTATGGCCAGAGTTAACGAAAAAATAGGAGAATGTGTTTTCAGATAGTAATACCATGAATGTTGTGCTATATACTATCGTTACAATATAAATTTCTACGTTATAATTAATAATTAAAAACTGCTTTCGCCCTCATTTTCTAAAAGCGTAGAAGACAATGCCACTAGTTTTCACTATTATTTTTTGTCGTTACTTTCAAGTTGGTAGTCTTCAATCATTCAAAGCTACTCGAATTTTGTAAACTGTGTATGTTATGAACTAATAACGAATTTACAGGTTTCAGATAAAAGGTAGAAAATGTATATGTTTTTAATCGGTACAGATATATTAAGTGATTTACATGTTAAAAATAAAGTAGATCAACTAATTTAAAACAATACAATATTCTAAAACAGGTATAAAGGGATTATTAATTTAGAAGTCACCACTTATAGTGAAATTTAATGTAAGGCCCAAGAGGTATATTTTATTCGCTAAAACTACTAAAAGAGAAAAATTGTCAGATTAAAATAGTTTAAAAAAAGTTATGATTTGTAATATCATAACGTATGTACATAGAAGGGAGAACGATTTGGAACATTTTCAGCACAACGTAGGTAATTCACCTTTGATGGCGGAATTTTCTAAGGTTGATTGTGACAATACGAGATAAATTGCAGACCTTATCACGGTCGCTTTTTACGAAAAGGCAAAGATTTTCGGAGAACGCTATTTTGTCTGAAATCTGCTTCGAATCCATTCGGATCAGCATCCCCCGATAATGCGTTTTCAATCTTGCAAAATCTGCATATCTACGCATCCTTGACGTAAAAAAGATGTAGGAAAAACAAACGCGCATTTTTGTTTCGATTTAGTACTGTAAAACTGAAACTCTTGTTTAGTAACGATGCGATGATTTATTTAATGAATTTAGATCTTCTCAAGTCAAGTATTTTTCATTTGAAAGTAATTGTCTAGCGCTACAGTATTAATTTATGATACCGTTGAGAAGTCAATTTAGCTCTATTTGAAATCGTAAAAGTTTCAAACAATAAATGGGATTCTGGATAACTCATTAGTGTTACAGTTTTCTGAGCCCTTCGTTGAAGAGTCATAAATGAGTTTCAAGCAGACCCGAGAATTAACTAATTAAGTAATGGGAGTTTCTAAAATTCCATTAATTGCTAAGTTAGTTGCATGAATATGTAGTCTGCATTTCAGCTCTGAGAATGCATTAAATAGTTTTAAAGCAGAAACGTAAGTGGACTTAATATGTTACATATTATGTGTTCAGTTCATAGCGTTAGAGATATTTTACTTAGAGAAACATTGGTTATTATTATTATTATGTCTATTCTGATAATGAAAAATATGTAATCCCAGAGCACCACAAATTGTTATTAAAAAAGCATTACTTTTCTCAGGGGATTCCATCTTGTGTTTATGGAAATTGACAATTCCGAAGTACCCTAGCTGGATGCGTATCATATCCTTAACTCATCTTTGGTCAGATCCCGTATCTTTCCTATCTCGTTGCTCTTGAGCAACCCTTGTTCTTTTCTGACCCCTACCAGTACCGTCTAAAATTGGCGGGCTCGTGACATCGCTAGTCTTTGGTAGTGTATGATGTGACTGATTTATCAAAACACATAAAATATTTGTCAGCGAAGAAAACAAGTATTGTGTATAATGTTACGATTTGCGTTTTTTAGTGAAATGCACTATACGCGGTTGTAGGAATAGACTGTACTTTAGTTAGCTATAAGCCATTTGTATTATAAATATTTTAAGGAAGAATTTCGTAGGCAAACTGGTCATATTAAAATTACAACAACCTAATATTTAGCCGATGTTTAAAAACGTGCCTTTCTCTGGGAAGCTGGAGATACTTCAATCTCACGGAATGGTTAACGGCAAATTTACGCAAGCTTTACCTCGTGAGCTGAAAAATTGGAAGAAGCTAGATATTGGTACGTGACCAGAAGTGCAAATGTGCAACTCGGACATAAAATTTAGGCAGAGTTAGGTGCCGGCTGGAGCAAATTCCTTTTAGTAGAATTGTAAAACTTCATTAGTGATAATTAGCGAAGTGTCGCCACTTGACAAATTTTAGCGTGTGAAAACTCCAAATTTGTCAAATTTATAGAACTATTATGAACTGTCACGTCCGTATGTCCGTGCCAAAAGTTCAGAATTTAGAACTGCTCTGATAGGCTTATTTGGATTTTTTAACGCCTACCGAGTTTTCTTGGTCAAACTGGACTTGGAATATAGTTAGTTAATAAGAAGAAGTTAATAAGTAAAGTTAAGAAGTAACGGTGTTAAACTTAAGTTATTCTCTAAACGGCAGAAAATAAATGCAAGTATTTGTACTTATGTGCCCTTATTAATCTCGCAACAGTAGCTTTGATCTTCGTGTCCAAGAGTATTTTAACTAAAAGAATTGCCAGTTACCCCGACTTTAGGCGTATCGCGATAATAATTACATACAATATTTGTGCAAGTGTTCGCAGACATATGTATTTTCATCATATGAATAAGTGTTTCTTGTGATAATAATTCCTTGGAAAAGGTGGTAAAAGACAATTATAGTTTAGTTTAAATAAGGCTTTACGCTGTTGGGGCTTGTTGTATAAACTTAATGCGGTTGTGAATTTATTTTTGCTTTATGTTGCATTCGACGAGTTACTTGAGACTTTCGAAGAATAATTATTAAATGTCCATAACAAACGCAATTCTGTATTGCAATTGCTTTTAAGATGTCTTGCAGAAGTTTTAGTTCATTTTACTGGGTGTCAACATCAAAGCCAGGAAAGAACAGCAAAAATTATAATTATTTCTACAACCAATTCTTTGATTAAAGATTGTAGTAAAATTAATAATGTATAAAAACTTCTTTTATTTCAAATAATTTAAATAAAATTTAGGAGTTGCTGCAAGCTCTGGATGTTCCTTTGCTTTAAATGTGCAAAATAATAATAAATACAAAAGCATAATCTTATATCATATTATAAAGAGTATTAATAGGTTAATTAATGACGAAGACTCTGACTATCTCTTTATTAAAACTACTTATCACGTCTAAGGAATGGTATCGGTATTCAGTAAATACATTAATTGCTTCTTTAATAATGTGTACTATAAATTTACATGAATATGCATTTTTCACATTTAGGTTGCCTTATCTTGCTACACCCCGAAACCATAAAAACTCTTTGTAATTAGTTTTTACGTGATACTGGTTGAAAAGAAAGACAAGCATCTCAGAAACACTCTCTAGATATTTAAAAACTAGGTATTGAATGACGATAAAAAATATATAGTGCCGTTAAATTCGTATTTAACCCCACGGCGATTATAAGGGAGAAAATATATGTCGGTAGGTACTTCCTATAATATTAGTTTTATTTAAAATTATGGTTTATTTCTTTAAAACTATTTTTCTTTAGAAAAAAAGCTAATTGAGTTCGAATAAGGGCTCAGTTCACGACTGGTAAACCCGTTTCCACAAGAAGCCCTTATTTCTAAAGTTGTAAATACTGTGCACCTATGCCACTTAAAATTGGTGACGTCACGCCGCAGAGTTGATTCCTTACTATTTTAGACGGTATTGCTCCGACGCTATTGATTTAATATAGAGGCGAGAGTGGTTTCCCCATTTCCATTAACTACATTACTTTTCAGGAATTCGTAGGCAGACATCAAAAGGCTATATTAACCGGCTATGATTTCAAAACTGAAGTACAACGCTATTGCTGCAGCGTACACTCGAGTGATATGCACTGAGGTTAAGTATCAAGCAAATTAAGTAGAAACATGATACCTATCAAGCAGACGGCGCTAAATGGTACCAACATTTAAGTTAAGATCATCTAGTCGGTATAAGATTGTGTAAGTCAGAGCAGTTTTCCTAACCTTGAGTTCACGTCCTGTATAGCCATGACCTTCCACGCATGCGTGTGCAAAGAGTTTTACTCTTCCTCGCAAGTGGAAGTTGCGACACTAAATACTTAAATAAAGGAAATTAGGGGAAAAATATCTTAACGTTTCTAATAATACTTAAACAGAAAAAGAAAACACTTAATAATGCGACTTACATCAATTTGCAAATATAAAATATTGCAGACCGAGTGCTATCTCAACGCCTGCGAAATGATGTCAACAGGTGGCAGCATCCGTCCATTCCATCTTGCCACGGATGAATCCCTCGCATGTGGGCGATGCGAATGCATTACATTCAACAAGCTTACTGTTGAAGTATTTTTGTAAGAAGACTAGTCAGAGGACTGAGTCATACAATTCCTTCCGTGTAGGCGAAAAGCTGAAGGGTTAGCACTAGGACAGAAGAGAGAAGGTCTTGGTTTGAAATCAATTTGGCTAAACAATAAAGGGAGGTGCGAAGGTAAAAGCGAACGTTGGAATGGACCCAGAGGTCGGACCCCCAATCACGGTGAGTGTCTGGGAGTGGCTTAAGGTGAAAAACCTCTTAGTAGCAATGAAAAGTGCTAACCCTTGAGCTTTTCGCATACACGGACGAAACTGTGTGACTCAGTCCTCTGACTAGTCTTCTTACAAAAATACTTCATTTACGGCGGAGACGCAGGTAGTTGTATGTGACCTCATGTAATTGAGGTACCACAGCAGGTAGAGTGGTACACTCACCTACTGTATGTCTCAGTGAACGCTTTCCAAAAAAAACATTACACATGGAGCTTACTGTTGACAATTTTTGTCTTTTTTACAATAGTTACCATGTATCTGTTCGGTCCCATTTTTGTAAGTGAAGTCTGAGGTATGTCCAATTTATTACTGTCAGATGTCCCTCAGTTAAAGCAAAAATAGGCAAAGTTTTATTTTTTAAGTGGTTCACTGTGAATATATTTTTTCGTACACTAGCATTGAAAGAGCTGCTTTGCCGTACAATTTATTAATTATAAAGTTACACTTTGCGGTATTCGTACGGCAAAGTAGTACTTTGCCGTACGAATTTACTTTGCCCTACAAATACCGCAAAGTGTACCTTTCTAATTAATAACTTATTCAGATAAGAGGATAAATTTATTATTTCGTTTTGTATGCTAGTGTACGAAAAAATATTATACGAAACTCGTATGAAAGTGGCTTTTCCATACTCGTCTCGAAATTCCGGACTCGGCCTAACGGCCTCTTCCGGAAACATGTCACTCGTACTAAAAAGCTCCACTTTCTATACTTGTAACGTAAATTACTATTACCGAAATATTCTCGGCTTTATGCCTGGAAGGCATATAATCGACATGCAAAATATAATTTGCCCCAAGAAACAGTTTTTGTGCTATACCGACAACAAACAGGCAGATAGATGGAATTGACAAAACTTGTTTTTTCATCTAGGAAGCCTGATACGTAAAGATCTGAAAAAATATTGATTTTTTTTGTGATTACAATACTTTCTTCGTCTTTTAGATTAGGTAAGTGATACAACTGCACTACTTTAGACATCCGGAGACGTACACTGTGAACCAGCTCTTGGTACACAAGTAAAATTGGTCGGAAAACGTTGGAAATCAAAATCGTGACCATGGTAACGACGGAATCACTTTTCAGAACCGCCGTTAACAACATCAAAATAGCTAACACGACCACCAGGGCTTGGTAAGAGTATACGGCACGTTGAGGAAATGCAGTTTTAGATTCCTAAAATGCTTAGATTTTATAAAGAGGAAACTTATATACAAAAATATGTATCACTGTAGAATTTATTCTTTGAAAAGACTGGTTTAGAGTTTACCTCTAAATAATTAGGGAAGCCAATAACGAAACATTAAGAATTTGCTATTGAAATCGCTATGGTGCGTGAGCTAATCGTCCACTCAATACGATATAATGCAGGTACTTAAATGGACCATCTGAAATATTCAATTCAATTCAGGAAATGCGTCTGTGAATAGCGGCGCTTTAGTAATACAATACAGGTTAATGGAATACATCGGGCACGTCCGATCGCCTCAAAACTTTGTACCTAATTGCAGAGTTATGCTAAGAAGGGTTGTACCTAGGGGAGCAAAATATTAATGGGTACAGCAGCGAGTCTAATGAAGGACTACCTCTGTTACGGTATAACAAGTTCAGTAATGAAACATTCAGAGCCTGTCGTATATCTACGATTATAATAAGCATTTGATTTTTAATCAAGCAATTGATGTTAAAAATCAAACATTAAGTGGAATAGAAGTTGGAAAACAATTTTAAATACTCTGGTCACATTTACATTAGCAAACAAACCCATTTAGTTAACATTTTCGAGAAATATTAATCAGATATATATTTTGATTCTGAATTTGTCTAGGATAAATCTAAATTTAATAAACATAATCAACGTAGTGCAAAGTCAATTCGACTTGAAAAAGCAGGTACTTTGACATCAAATCGAAGTAATGTGTCTATGGGTTTTTAACGGCCACAACAATTGCGATGCCGTGGCTTACAACTGTACTAATACATGTTTTGGAAGCTAACGTACTTTTGTAATAATTAAATAACTCTTTTCGTCTGGAATTTTAGCACATTATTACTGTCGTCTAAAAGATGAATGAAGTATTGTAACCGCGAAAAGATTACCTTCTGAAATTTCCTCAGATCTTCACGTTTCAGGGTCCCTAGATGCCGAAAAACAGGTTTTCTCAATTTCGTCCGTCTGTTTATTTATTTATTTATTTAGTACTCAGCTAACAGCCGTTAGACCAATTATAGGCGTCGCTATATATTTTATGGCGACTTCCAACCCCACTAACGAGTGTCATGATGTTATTATGACATCCGCGACCAACTATTTCCGTGGCAGCCGTACCACGAGGCGCCGAGAGATGCAGCCGTGGAACTCCCATTCAAGTTCTGACCAGAAAGAGCGTGTCTTAACTCTACTGATCGAACGTGGACGCTTGTTCAAGCTACACCACCTGGCACCAGTTGCCGGTATAACTCCAAAACTGGGAGGACGATATTTTGGGTACAAATTATATGTCTACCTATCATGAAACTGACAAAATTTCGGTGGAATATATACAGGGTGAGTACCTTAAATAATATCTCGTTTTTCTGCAACCGTCTTCAAAATCATTACTGTTAATACTTGAATCTGCCATTTAAGTTGACTTCTCTCTTACTGACACAAAAAGTGTATGTTGCTATGCAACACTTTTAGTTCCTGGGATTAAAAGTACTTTAACTAAAAGTAAGTTCTAACTGGCCGCCTATGGATGCAGTTGCCATAATGATTTTTAAATGAGAAACGTCAAAAGCAACCCCTCACTAAATTCTTCTGTTGGGGTATGTTACTTTCCCTACCCAATAAAAGTTGTTCAAAATCGTTCAACTAAGCTAAATCCAAAACTTCATTAAAAACAAAAAAATTTGAAAATCTCTCAAAAAATTCTTAAGTCCAGGAAATTCGAATAATAATCTCACAAGTTTGTCATGATTTTTTATTTTATTCTTTTAATTGAATACAATGACAAAATGCGATGCTTAATTACTTAAATAACAGTATTTTCAACTAAATCACCATTAGCAAAAACAAGAACAAGAAAGGTTGTCGGAAACAACAGAAAACGAATAGAAAAATTTAGACGTGCGAAGCACAAAGCTCTAGTTCAAATGAATGTGAATTCAGATTCAAGAGCTATACCGAAGTTCCGTCTACCCGGAGATTCTTACGTTTCACATAAACGCATGTGGTACATTTATCGTACCTAAACGCAAACTGAAGTTCGCAGAAGTACCCAAAATAAGCACAGCAAATAAACTCATCTATACTGCTGAATGCAGCGACTGCATAAAAATTTTGTATACAACGAACCGTACGGATTCTATTACCAAACACCAACTGCTGCTGTTAAAAGCTGGAAGCTCCTAAAACAGACATTCAAATAAACTGCTCAACTACAGGTCTAAAGAGTAGCTTCAGAATGTGTAGTTCAAAACGTGACCACCGAACTTCTGTAGATGGCGCCAAGTGGACAAGCCGCCACTGTGCTACAATGCTTGGAAATTTTGCAAAGTGGAAAATCGCCACCTTTCGCCAAAACCAAATAGCGCATGAAGGTGCTCGGGACCTTAGCAACAACTTTGCCCCCTTTCAAAATTTCGATATCTGTAGCCGTTCGAAAGTTACAGGCGATCCAGACAGACAGACGGACAGACGGACAGACGGACGGACAAAACGTTCGCATAAGTACGCTGAAGCTACTAATAAGGGTTGCTCGTGGGTCAGGATATACACCATACGCCTAGTGTTACAGAGCTTTTTACCAGCGTGTAATGTGAAAATCGACAGACGAAAACAACCAACAACTGTACTAAATCAATATATCGATGGATTCATGCTGAATTAAACGCTTGAAAGTAATGGAGGTCAATTGAAAGCCTTCAATAAATACATGGGGATGTAAAACAACGTGACAAACGATCGCATACCTAAGATGTCTTGCGGCCAAAAAATATAAGTTGCTTTTACATCCTGGATTAACCATATAAGCAAATCACAAGACTATTTCACGAGATTCCGACCTGATTTTCGACGTATTTAGAATATAAATTCGCTTTTCAAGCGTGTTATGAAAGAACACCAAAATACGACTTTAAGCATCAGAAAAAAACTGAAGAATCAATTCTGCCAAATAAAAACAAAAAACAGCATTACCTAAACCTATAAATCGTGAATCAAAAGCTGCAAAAACTACTTATCCAAGAATTAAAAAAAGGGTAGGCCATCCAACATGCGCAATAATAATCACAATGGAAAGATCTGCAACGGGCGTTACTCAGAATTTCCCTCGCAAGTCGACGTTATGACAATGAATAATTTTAAATTCAAAGGAAACCAGGGGGAAAATATTTTAATGTTCATAATAATTCTGAAATAATAAATGAAAACACGTGGTAATGCAAACTACATCAATTTGTAAAATAAAAAGACCATTACAGGTGATGGGATTCGAACTTTAGCGCCTGCGAATGCCATTTCAATGCCGCCCGTCATTTGCAAGTGGCCATTCAGCACCACCTTGCATTTGGACTTGCGGCTGAATTACATAGAACACTCTTCTTGTTACCCGTTTCTGTTTCCTTTGAAATATTTATCCTGCATCTGTTTGATCCCATTTTCGTCAAAGGTAAAACGTGAGCTATGGGCAAATTATTATATCTATTCCTTCAAAATTTTACTTTTTTAAGATGCCCATCCTGTATATGTTATATCGAATTTTTCTCGGTGTCATGCCAGGGAGGCACATAATCCGTATGCAAAATATGGTCTTCAGTCAACAAATAGTTTTTGAGTTATACCGCCAACAGCCAGATAGACAGACGGAATTGAGAAAACCTGTTGTTCGTCATCTAGGGACCCTGAAACGTGTAGATTTGAAGAACTCTTGGAAGGTGATTTTTTCACGATTACCATAACTCCGTCGTTTAGACGAGGGAAATATAAAAAGGTAGAAATAAGACAGGAAGTTGAAAATCCAACAATTAAGAATGCAGTTACAAATGACACAAATTCCGGACGAGGTGAGGATAATATAATTAGGAAAATCTTTTGATCCTGGAAAAGTAAGTACTAATCATGGTCCAAATACATAACATGTATTAATAGGTAATCTGTGCCTAGAGAATGGAGGACATCTTGCATGGCCCCTATTTCCAAGAAAGGAACGAAGAGTGGCCCCAATAACTATAGGGGAATTTCAAATTTGTGTGCTATCGGCAGATTATATTCTAAAACAATGAAACCTGTGATGTATACAGATATCTTGCTTAAACAACCAGAAAAAAATAGTTTTAGAGGTAGAAGATCTACTACTATTGATAACATCTTTACCTTGATGTTTTTGGTGTAAAAACAAAAAATAGAAACTAAAACACTGATCTTGGGTTGATCGATCTGGAAAATGCTTGCGATAATTTCCTCGATGAAACAATTTTAGAAAGAAACAAAGAGCGGAGAAATACATCCATTATTAAGAAAACAAAACGAAAATAGACATTGTGGATAAATTGACAAACTAAACTACAATGGATAAAGGCCATCTGCAGGGATTTAAGAAATATGCAACGAACAAATGAACTATTATCTCCGAATTACTTTCTGCTTATGCAATATTCACAATAAAGTATTTAAAAGCGCCGTATTATATAATTGGTGCTTTTACATTTATAGCTGTACTACTTCACTCAAGATTGAAATTTTCTACACCACTCAACTGTGATCATATTAATTTAGATGACCCTAAAACCACTATGTAGATAATCTTTGCAACAAGAATCTGCACAATCGCACTGAAGGTAAAGAATAGTTATAATTATTTTTTAATCTTAAGAAAATTTTTAGTTGTATCACGTGGTATTCCCTACATTGTAAAGGTAGGGCATCAGTCGAATCTTAAAAGTGTTGTCGTAACCTTAGTTAAACGAGCAATGAAATCATCTTTATACTCGTACTTTGTACTTGCGTAAATACATACGTATGATTTCCCTATATAGATAGGGGTCACACATGCATTACTCTAAGGAACTGAATTTTTGATGAATTTTTAAAGGTTAGAATTCCGACTGTAAAAAATGCATATTTTGATTAAATATTCAGAATTACCCTTAATAGAAAAATTAAACGTTTATAGCAAGTGTCATAATATAGTGCAATATATAAATCAAATCCTGCGTGACAGCTTGCATTTCAAACAATTAAAAAAAATGTCTTCTCATTTTCTGTGAAAAAAAAAATTTTTGGTCTCTTTAACCTAAACAGCTGCCGGGTGTAGCCTTAATATTTTTTTAAATTCAGGAATACTTGCGTCTAATACAGACGTCAGTATAATAGCCTTATGTCCTCGCCGTAGAAGTCATTATTGTCAACTGCAAATAGCTTGTCAGATTTCGAAATACTTATGGAAAGTTAGTTGGCTACATTAAAACAAATTGGGGAATAACCAAGGACAATATTTTGATTTTTGAGTCCGTACATTTACTAGAATACGTTTGACCACAACGGTTATAATTTCCAGTATATACACAAAAGCTTGCATCGAGTTTACGCTACACTAACTCTGCTTAATGTAAAGTCATCCGTGTTGCTTGTTTACTACGGGTATATGGAATATGTCGCAGTCTGCTAAACGCGACAAAAGACTTCAAGTAAAGTTCGTACTTCGAAATTTGCTTTTCTACGGTTGAACAATTATGGCTCAGACGAAGAGGCAAACTCCCTTATTTCTGTGGCGTTTCATCATTATAGCTCATGGTACTGGTTGAGACTAGAATAATTTGTGTTGATGTTAATTATTATCCAAAACCTTTCCAGGTTCTCTTTATATCTGCAGAAACTCATGTTCAAATGAGCGACTTTATAATATTTGAATATTTGGCGTTTAATTAATTTTATTAAAGTATTATGTCGCTCGACAGTGGATTAACTTGTAATTAATGGTATTAATATTTGCTAAGGTTTCGTATTTTCTAATTGGATTTATATCTGAATTCGTCCTGCTACTGTTTATTTATGTGCCTATGCACTTAGAAATACTGTTTAAACAATGGTAACAAGTCAGTGTCAGTAATTTATAATGCCAACCGACTAATCTGAAATTGGCCGAAAGCTTTCTATTTGTCAAATAAACGACTTTCTCATTTTCCTGGTCAAAACAACGATCAGGATGATATTCCGTCTGTTAAACATTCACTTAACTCTACATTCTAGATTAGCTCTTCAATTAGTAGTAATTTATTTTGGTGCTTACAATCAAATGCATTCTTCATCTCCAGTTAATGGCTCAACAAAAAAAAACTTTAGTAGCGTTTTCGCTAGTATAGCCCTTCTAGGCTTTCTATCGTGTGAGGTAAGTTTGTATTCAGTTATCGACTGTAACAGTATAGAACTAGAATATTCCATAAATAATTGTTAATAAAGCACTTAGTTTAAAGCTAAGAATAAATTGATGTTGATCTAAGGCGGTATAAAATCATTCAGTTAACTGTCTCGAGGAGATTGCTTCAGTAATAATTACGAAAGAAAATATTTGATTTAAATACCTATTATAGCATATTTTTCTAATTACAGCAAACATATTTAATAGGCTATACATTAGAATAACACGGAATAACATGAAATCACCGTGTCTACCGAGATGGGAAAGCGAAATTCATACATCACATACCCAGCATTGATGACTTCGACTTGGGTATATCTATTTACGATGAAAATCTGTTGCTATCCGGGATTCGTGTCAGTTTGACAGAATAATCCTCCCGCTGACGCGGTCGGACTATTTAACCTGTCAAACTGACACTATTTTATTATTGTGCAACAAGTTATCGACATATAACCCGATAATACCGAAGTACTTATAGTATTACTTCTGATTATGACACGCTTAAATGCATTCTACATGCGCAACAATTAATAATCGCACCTTAATAGCTGCGACACGTGCTGTAATATCTACAACAATCTATAAAGATGGGCCCGTGACTGCAGATGTTCCGTCTTTTAACAGAATCGAATCAACAATCTAACAGATGGCCAAAACAGCAATGTGAAACCACTTCATACATCCAAGAATTTTCGGCAAGTAGCACAGCGAATTTCGAGACCCTTGTATAAATATTAAGGCGGAAACGCAAAATCAAAGGTGCAACAAACAGGGAAAGAGAGGAAAAGCGGAAAACCCAAAGAGTCGTGATAAGAAATTTAACAGAGCATTATACCATGTAAAAGCAGAGATCACCAAACCTTACTTTAAATTGCAGCCGGCTAATAATTGTTTTCCTTGCTGAGGACTATCACATGCTGATGTAACCAGATGGGTTCAGCTATGCATAAAACAAGTAACACCAAATAAGACCAAATCTGCCCCATATTGTCGACAATTTTATCCGTCCTTAAGGCGCTACAGAATCAAACGTCGAACAAACACGTCGTATAGCTTGGAAGTTAAAATAAAGAATTCTCAATTTACCTGAAAAGGATATGAAGGCCATCAATATATCAGCACTCTGAAACCGTGCATCAAAGATTTTCGAAAGAAAAGAATTCAAATTTACTAGAAATTATTTAGGCAACCTGCAAATACGCGACGGAGCGGCGGTTGACGGTGCCGGAATGCTAGTAACACTTTCATATCGTAACAACGTCACTAATAAAGTGAAAAGGCAAAATATACTTGGTTGAGACTGAATATAAATAACAGTTGACAAGTGACCATGACGTCAGATAGTCAGATGTAAACGGAACAAAACAAATTCTTCTTATTTCCAATTTTCTTCAATTGTTTGTATGAAGTTCCAGCGTACTTTATTACTAAAATATAGGAAAAAGGAGCCCTGTAGAATAGACCTAATTTTAGACCCTGAATTTAATGCAACGTTTATTAACAATGCATACCAAAATAAATAGCTTTTCAATCTATCGATTCATTGCAATTATCAGAAATACCCTTTCTTAGGAAATATATTTCTAAATCACTAATACTAAATACATAAATCGAGTCGATTGTAACCTACATAAAAGCTATAACAATTGTAACAACCTTAGGTACTAAAGTGCACTTGATACAAAAGACTAATTACAAAACAAATCGTGAAAGCTGAAACAGGTTTCCTTCAAGATTAAAAAATTGCACCTTAAAACGATATATCTTATTTGGACCCAGCTTTCGGGTTTGGGAAGTTAAATTTTGGTTTACCCATTAAAATTTGTCATGATATAGGTAGCTACCTACACGGTTAAAGTTAAAAATTTCATAGGTAATTGCCATCAATTGTTATAAAATGTACTAGGAACTGTCAGAACGTTGCATTAAAGCGTCATGCTAATTATTATGGTAAAACACCTTAAGACGCCCTCAGGCTTAGCTCAGCGGGGAAGCGAATGGCGGCAGTCCTTAATCTGAATGAGCATTCCTCAGCGAAACAGTTAGTGGGATTAATCGTTGTTTCCATTTCTTTTAACCTAATTATATACAGATTAAACATTATGATCTAGACATACAGGAGTTATATACAAGAAGGGTACATGTGCCGGGGTTACTTCCGATCGTCTTCCGGTTGGGGCGCTACCAGGCAGTCATCCCTGGTACCGCTGGAGATCTCGCCTTATGGAGGAGCGCAATGGAGGGGCTCGTCGCGGGGGTAGCACAGGTCAGTCGCGCCACTCGGCGAGCGCCCGGGGACTGTGCCTCTCGTAGGCCGTTGGGCGGAGGTCGTTGCCGTCCTGCTGTCCCGATCCATTTCCTGCCAGATGAGACGTCGGATGTGAGCGAGCTCGTCCTCCTCGGTGTCCGTCAGCCGTAATTCTATGTACCAAAAGAGGATTCGAGAGTTGGGCAGCGATTTGTCCCAGCGGCGGCGTAGGTAGGCGAAAGACCTATCCCAGAGCGGCTGGGTCAACGGGTTCCTCTGCGGGCTACGAGTATCCAAGACGACGTATCCGGTAAGAATGTTCTTCGAGTCAGGAGCATGGGGGCAGCGTTTGGTGGTGGTGGCGTGTTTAGAAACAGTGATCGGGCTTGGGGGGGGGAAGGAATGCGTTGGTTAGCTCTTAGTCTTTGGTTATGGCTCTTTCCGTCAAAGGGGATTCCGATGGGGGCGTCGGGAAAGGCCCAAACAATTCCTGAAGCGGAGTATGTCGTGTAAAAATTACTCTACGCATGCACGGTCGGTGAAGGAATATTTCAACGAGGGTTCAGGTCCGGGCTTACGCTGCGGACATGGTGCGGCTTGTGGGGCAGGCTCTCGAAGCTGTGGTAACTCGTCCTCGGAGTCGCTGCCTCGTCCGTGTGCTGGTCCTCGAGTTGAGAGCCTTCCTCCTTGGTGATTTCGGGGTTGAGTGACGCAGTTGGCAAAGATTCCTCAGGCTAAAAGGCAGTCTGCTTGTTGGCTTTTTCAAGGCTGGAAAGGTACTCTTCTGGGTGACTTTCTCTTCCTTGTGTGGGCCCAGAATTCGACTCGGCGAGGTGGAGTACCTTCTGCTTGCAACGTTACGATATTTAAAGGGCGCTCTCCTTTGTTTTTTCGTATTATTGATGCTCAATGGTGCACTACTGGGAGTTGAGTAATATATTATCCGTGGAGAGTGAGAGCCGCGGGATTAATTGTTCGACCCGTCCAATTAACAGATTAATTTCGACATCACTGGTTTGCTGATAATAAGCCAAGCATTTTGGAAGCAAACCTTCTTTTCCGCGTGTAATGACACCTCGCACGAGTCTGACCCGTTTAGGGAGACGTTAGTCACAACAAATTTAAGCTTCTTTCAGTTGGAATTAAATTTTTATATATTTCCCGGGTCGCTGTCCGTTCCTTTATAGCGGTTTTTTAATGATTGTTCTGTTTTCTAATCTTTATTAACTTGTGTAAGCTTCGTAGAAATTATGGTCGAGCAATTTGGTTAATTTCTAGTTTTTATTTTTATGGTGGGTCGACATTGTTTTGTCTGGTCGCAGTATGAACTACACTTTGCATTTTTAAATCGTGCATGCTCGGCGAAATTTTTTGCTGTACTTTATTGTTTTTTTTAGCTTTTTCTGATTTTTTCCTGTGCTTAAAAAGTTTTTAGTCGGGATATTTACGTGTAGGAACGCGTAATCTAGTGGTTTATTGTATCACCTGATCTGAAAGTGTTTAGCTTTCTATCGGTCGTTTTGTCTCCACGCGGTCGAGGCGGTCGACTTCCGAGGGTATTATTTTGTATTATCCGCCCGCTCCAGCCGAATTTTGCAAATTTCAATGCCGACAATTATAACCGTTATTTTTATGATGGACAGGTCTCGGCGAAGCTTTTTACCATATATTTACATTGTTTTTGTTTGATCGAAGCCGATGGTATCAACATATACAGTAAGTTAGAAATTGAACATACCACAGAGTTAAAGACAGTGTTGAATTCAAGGGGTCCCCGGGGGGGGGGGGGGGGGATTCCTTCCCGGGCAGTACAAAACTCCCTCTCGGAAACATTACCACTTTATATTCATGTATTTTTTATCTATAAGTAATTATTGCCGATCGCGGACGAAGTGCGTCTATTGGATGACGTGACACACATACCAAGGCAGACTGACACAACACGCATTTGTATATATAAGAATTGGAACTACACAAAAATCGTACAGGAACAATGTGCAGTAAATTAGAAGTACGGTAGACAACTAGAATTTATATTTTTATTTTATGTCTTGTTTCCGAGATACCGGGTGCCATAAATATCTGAGATCCCGGTAGCCATGGAATTAGCTACTTATAAATGTTGGTTAGCTTTATATTTCAATTACAATAAGTATTGGTACCTATGCAATGTAATAAAATGCAATAAGAGGAGGGGAATGTGCCCCGGATTGTGCAGTTTAGCCTAAGACTCGATTGTAAAAATCTCCTGTTTTAACTCCATTACTTATTGCAATCTGTAATAATTTTTGACAGATAGGAATTTTAGTTATGATGACATTAATGACATTTAGTTTAGTTGGATTCATCACTTTAATAAAGCAGATATTTATGGCCATCCGGTATAACAGCAACTTAGTTTTTTTTTAAATAGTATCCATAGTAGACTCTTCAACCATCTAGAAACTTATATTGGTATTTATAATTGTATAGAAGTTAATATACATACACCTTAAATTACCAGTTATATTGCACACAGGTGAAACTAATTAAACATATTTAAGGCTGACGTGACAACTAAAACAACATTACGGTAATTTAAAGGATTCTTAGTAGGAATGCCTCAAAACCTGGAATAGAAACCATGTAAATAGTATTTGAACAAATATTCCAAATGCGTAAGTAAATATAGTTATCGTTAAACTTACGAGACCTACACAAATTCAAAGTGTGTTATAGCAAACACGAATGCGTGTTTCTATAATAAATTGCAACCAAACTACCTAACGTTGCTCCACAAATTTCATTTGTAGAGCAGCATTGTGTAAATAATTAAAATTAATATAAGCGTGTACACACTTTACACTCTTTTATATAAGAAACTACAAAAACGTAAAGCACGCTCTGTTGAATGTGTGTGCAATATGTACACATTTTAGCAAGGAGTCTTTAGACAATTCTGCTTAATATACCGTTACAATCATCAATAGAATCTTTCTTCTGTATAGTACAAATTAGAGTACCTATATAATAAGTAGATCTTATATAGGTTCTCTAGTACAAATGCGGTCACGTTCATTTGTCAATATTCAGAGGCATTCAAAATTCTCATTTTGTAAAAACCAACGTTAAATATGAATGCCTTGGAAAATATTTGATATATTTGCGTAGTATTATTTGATCCTATCTTGGAATCGCGAAGACGTATAGCTGCGTTGTGTTTGACTTTGTCAGAATATGTTAGGCAACAATTTCACGGCAATTTCCCCTTGTGATAACGTCATGTGTTAATCAGTAACCATATCCGCGTTTTCGTTTTCTGTAGCGTTCTCTGTATAATCAATTAGTTTGAAAACTTAACACTAACACAAGCTTTGACTGCTGCTGAAAGCGGATGAATAATGTATATCATATTAGATTAATACAAAGGCAATCACGGAACTGTCGTTTCAAAGAACAAAGCATTGTTTCCACAAATGGAAAGGCTTTATTAAAAAATGATTTGAAAGAAAAGGCGTTTGAGTTGTGCTCTATTCAACGCTGTAAATACGCAAACAAGCAGTAGTATGGTATCAAACTCAATTTATCTTTCCAAAACCTTCGCCAAAGGCAACTCGAATAGATTCTTGATCCGCTCAGTCTGAGAGCTACAGCTATTATTATAATTCCACTAAGACTGACTAGTAAAATAAGCCTTACCGCGATGCTCGAAACGTTTTCATTCTGTTTCGCTAGCAGAAACCCCAGTTTATTTTGTCTCAACAGTAAAGCTAAATAAAATGTTGAAATTTAATAGAATCTTTGAATTATTTAATTGCATCGAGCGCTATAAATTCTACTACACTGAAATGAGAATATTGCGGATGAATATGAAACTTTCCAGCAACACAAATCGAGTTTTCCAATTTTCCGCCGCGTACCTAAGACTGCATGTTACTGCATAAAATAATTTACTAGCTCATCTTAAAACTCGTTCCAGAAAGCGAAATGCAGAAAAAGTTTATTTATTATTTCAGCTCGGAATTCACATAACTCTTAAAGCTGTCTGAAAGCAGATATTGCAATGTATCCACTTTTACCTGTAATATATTAACTTGAGTAACATTGCATACTTAAAATATTAATATTTGTGATGTAGGGCTTTCACTTGCATGCTGAAGCCATACACTTTACCACCTTCATTGGGAGTTTTCACTAATAGCGGACTTATTTTCGATTATCTTGAGTATAAGCTTTGTGGTTATACCGAGTGGGCATAAATAGCTATGAACCCGGTAGCCATGAAATTAGCTATGTACTTATAATTATTGGATAGCACTTAATTTCAATTATAATAATAAATTATAGGAATCAGTAATCATTTCGACACCTAGAAATGTCAGTTATGATGACATGAATGACATTTGATATTTAGGTTAGGTAGTTGCGTATTGGGATCACAGATATTTATGGCCACCCGGTATTACTACAAAAAATATTGAGAAAACTTTTGAAGATTAGAGACGTTGACAAAGACCGTTCTCTAGAATAAACAATAATAGTCTACTTTGCAACGTAATGCCGATTGTGTATTTGCAGAAACTATCAAGAAGGAATAGAATCATTACCTACCACGAAATTATTTTCAGGCTGTTTAATACAGTGGTTCTAATGTCAGTAGTATTACATACCGAGACATTGAAACGTATGAAGACCACGTGACCATCTAATAATATATTCTTCTTTCCCTTCAATCAAATCATTATTGGTTGGCAGCTCCCCAACAGGTTTATTTGCTATTTGTTGCATTTCTGAATATCTTGTAACTCATGCTTTTGCCATGAATTACTTTATAAAATCTAAACGGGGTCTTCTTGAAGCTTTCTTCCCTTGTTTCCCTTGTATAGTGTCTTCTACTATATTTAAAAAGAAATAATTATGTCTTATTACATTGCCTATCTACTGGTGTCGTCTATTTTCTCAAATTTTCAACAATGAACTATTTTCCCCTATTCTTTGGTAATTTTGTCTGTCCATTTTATTTTTATGTCCTAAAGTCCTCTAGGGATTTTCGTTCTTTTTTCCAGCGTTTAATTCTCAGAACCGTAATATAGGCAACCCACTTAAAATGAAATCGAGCAGTAGCAGTAGCGTGCCGCTTATTAATAAATTGAGCTATTATAGTAACACCTTTGTATATTAATCACAAGTAGGTCAACCAATGGTACAGAAACATGCTGCCGCCTACCGTAAAAATTATTTACTAAAAAAAGGTACGAGACTCGGCTAATTTGAACGGGAACGTTGCGAAATATTTAGCCCTTCCGCTTCAACAGAACGGTGAGTCACAACCACGATCCCAATAGTCTGGAGATTAGTTATTGTTTTGTGGTCTGGAGTACGGCCTACGGGGCGCGGTGTAATATTTACGGTTACTCAGCAGGTTCACGTTGGCACTTTATAAGAGACGATTATTGACGCATGGGTATTGTATTACAGCACATTAAAAGTTCGGCATTTTTAAATTTGTTTTATTTTGAGATGAACAGGCCATTTTATAAAAAATCTGGTGTGATACACTCACACAACTTCCTTTTACAGTGATCTTATAATTACTCAAAAATTTCATTTTTAATTTTTAAGCATTTGTCAAAAATTACAAATTCTACAAAAACGGTACAAAATAGAGCGTTAGTTCAAGAGACAAATATACAGCAGAATTAAAAAATGTAATAATATACCGGGTGTTCTCTATAGGAGTTAATAAAAAAAATAGAAAGAAAACAAAAGAAACCCACTTTAGAAGTATTCAACTGGAAAATCACCTATCTCACGTCAATGCACATTAAAAATTTAATAAGAATGTAAAGTTTGAAAAAAATCGTTAAAGCCGTTTTTGAAAAAATCGAAAAAAACTGAAAAATTACAAGAATAAACACCTACTTCCGGTTATGCGATTTTCCTCAAAAGCTTGCTGTCCCATCTACATAGTACACAAAACTTATATAAGTTTCAACGCCATACCTCTTTTCGTTTTTGAGATATTCTGTTCACAGACAGACAGACACACAGACAGACCAATGAAAAAAAATATGTTTTTTACTTCCTTTTACTATAAAGGAAGTATTGGATTCACCCCAAAAATTCGAAAATGAGTTTTCAACGGATCTTCACGTTTTAGAGTCCCCTGATCCCAAAAAACATATTTTTTTCATTGGTCTGTCTGTGTGTGTGTCTGTGTGTCTGACTGTGTGTCTGTCTGTGAACAGAATATCTCAAAAACGAAAAGAGGTATGGCGTTGAAACTTTATATATAAGTTTTGTGTACTATGTAGATGAGACAGCAAGCTTTTGAAGAAAATCACATAACCGGAAGTAGGTGTTTACTCTTGTGATTTTTCAGTTTTTTTCGATTTTTTTAAAAACGGCTTTAACGATTTTTTTTAAACTTTATATTTTTCTTACATTTTTATTGTGTATTGATGTGAGATAGGTGATTTTCCAGTTGAATACTTCTAAAGTGGGTTACTTTTGTTTTTTTTTTCTATTTTATTTAATAACTCCTATTTTAAATAAAACACCCGGTATATTATTACATTTTTGAATTCAACTTAAAATTCTAGAGAAAATTTGTCTCTTCAACTCACATTCGATTTTGTACCGTTTTTTTAGAATTTGTAATTTTTGAAAATTTTTAACAAATGGTTAAAAATTAAAAATGAAATTTTTGACTAATTATAAGATCACTGTAAAAGGAAGTTGTGTGAGTGTATCACACCAGATTTTTTGGAATCAGGGGACTCTAAAACGTGAAGATCTGTTGAAAACTCAATTTGGAATTTTTGAGGTGAATCCAATACTTCCTTTATCGTAAAAGGAAGTAAAAATTAAATAATAATTATCGCAACAACCTCACAAATTCTTAGTTTCGATTAGTTATTTTACATACCTATTTTATAATAATCATCGATCCAAGATTAGGGGTACATTAGTAGGTCAATTAATAATAATTCACTCTTATTTAATTACTCATGAACAACTGCATTTTAATTTGTGATCCGTCATGTTTTACACATAGTGTGATTTTGTCAGAAATAGAATAGAATAGAATTTTTTGTTCACAGTAAGAAGAAACACATAATTGGAAGATTTAATAAGAAAGGCCCTATTTCTATCCTGACATTTATTAAACCTTTTTAATTTTTTTATCTTACAGTAGCGCCTATTACCATACATTATACAACCGTTTTCAGTGACTAAAATGAAGTTTTATTCACAAGTGAGTTTTATTATTTATACTACCGCATTGTTGGTAGCACTGTCAAGCTATGTCAAGTTCGTAATTTGCAGGTTAAGTTTTGCGTCATCTGTGTCAAATAACAAACAAAACCTAACCTACGAACCTCGAATTTGACATAGACTGACAATACACTTCAGTACTGCCAATACACTTCAGTACTGTCAAACGTATATCACAAATCATAGGCGACTAATCATAAATTTATTTCGCGACATATTCTGACTGCGCAAACTATTTAGGCACAAAAATTGCTACTGTAAGATAAAACGTCATATATCACACGTGAGCGAAATGTCATTATAAGCTCGTGAGAAATTGTATCGCTCGTGCTGGGGCACTCGCGATTCAAAATTCTCACTCGCAAATAATGATGCATTTCTCTCACTTATAATATAATCTACTATTAGGGAAATAAAAATTACATAGTAACTTACCTGAAATAATGTATCTTTCTGGGTGTGTAGACGTTTATTTTCAACTCCGAAATGCCTAGGAGTTGTCAAAACAGTCAATATAAAACTGCAAAAAATGTTCGATCTGTAAACATGAAAAATGGCTAGATAGATGACCAGACTTTGTGTCGAACAAATATTTAAGTTTATTTTGATTATAGGTACCAAGTTCTTAAGAAAAACTACAGAGAACCGAACAAAACTTATATTTAGAAAATAACAATATAACATAGTCACAAACATTACAGAAACAACACATATGATCTCGTTTTAGACTTAAATATGTTATCTTTGTAGTGGTTTATATACAGGGTGTAGAAAAGCTTTACGCACCATAAGGATTTCAATGGTAATTTCTTGATATGAAAATATTTGGTTCCCTAATTATTTTAGAGCAAACTTGTATGGAAGTTTTTTGTAGATTTTTGTGATTAATATACAAAGGTAACACTAAGTTTAATGAATAATGGTTTTCAATCCTCAACTCAAATGTTAGTACGTGGACTACAAATAAGTTAATAAAATGGGCCCTACTCAGTCAGAGTCTTTATATTGTCGTTATTCGATATCTATTGTGTTTACGTTTACATATTTTTCAAGGATTAAGGGGAATGACTTTACGATATGTCAGAAAGATTTTACATAGATGATTTTTAGTTACTTACTAGTGTTCTTCTTAACGAAGATATTTCTAAAATTCCAATTAATAGATTTTGGAGGGCCTCGTGAAACATACCAAAGTTTAAAATGTTCAGGCCGTGGAGTGATGAAATGAACGACAGCAGGAAAATAATGGAACTTCTAGAGTGCCAACCTAAACCACAATTATCTTTGGATTCTAAACAAAATGTGATCAGCGCTTATCGTAAAATGTTTTTGTAAATTGATTTACGCTGAGTTTAGTCACTAACCATTTTACTTGGCTCTGAATAGAATTGTTGCTGATGCAAACAAAATAAGGTATCGTAGGTTGGAAAATTAGTACAGCGTGAAAAATTAAAAGTACCTATACCGCGAAACTCAATGCTCAAAAGTGCTTCTTACATGCCATATTAAAACATAAAAATTGTTAAATTCCCAAATGTAACTGGTCACGTGGTATTTAATCATTTATGATATATCTGTGGTTGCCAGAGAGTTAATATGAACAAAATAAATATATATACCTCAAGTTTCACTGGAAACTGGCGACAAAACAAAATTAAATTTCCATATCTTCTGTTACTACCAACAGATGTGTGGTTTGTAATAAAAGATACAGATAATCCATAATATACAAACTCTTCATGTCCTTTACTTGAGCATTTGGCAACACCCACAAATTTAAAATAGTTTGTTAGATACAAAGGTGTCTGGGAAAATTATATCCCCGTCAGAAAATAAAATATTAATCATTAACAATTAAAACTGTTTTACTGGAACTGAAAGACAACCAACTTACAGTAAATATCCACATGTAGAGCATGAATAGCAAATATCACAAAAAGATGTTAGAGATTATAAAAACTCTTTTTATTTATATTAATGTCTTTTTTACTCCTTTAATGGTTTAGTCATTCTATTCTTCCAACTTCAATACATGCTTTCTGTACAAGCTGAGAGCATAAGGGTACTTATAAAGCGCAAATATAAGGATGTATAGAGGATACCGTGACAGTGTCCTGAGCCTAGATTCCACCCAAACAAATATTCAATATTGGTGGATGACGTTGGGGTCTGATTCGTCAAAATTCTCGACCCTTGCTTTTGCAAGGGTTCTGTTAACATACACGCCTCGGGTGAATATATTGGAATATCGTGTAACAATATTGATATCCTGTGTTCTTATTCAACCTGCAATGTACTGTGTTGTGGAGACATTTGCACCATATTTAATGAGTTATGTTATGCCAGCATGAACTATCAGGAATATTAAAAAACTTGTTTAATCGTGGTTACAAAATTTCAAAGTGAATATTTGCTGATTTCTTCATTACTTACTCCAGGAGGGACTACCTTATTTTGTAAGGGTTTAATTCAAAGACACTTTCTGCCTTTTACTGAATACACAAGACATTTGACCTTATCCTTTAGGAGATACGACGTTTATAATTAAATGACCCCTTATTTACTGTGTGCTTTGATCCGGAAGGAAAGTATATATCAGACTGGCCCTCGACTTCTATTTATATAGGGACCACTTAGATTAAGCGACTGTAACTAAAATGTATTCAAACAAATGGCTACCACAACATACAAACTTTAATGTATTTCAATTCATTTAATTAGTTTTGCTTTTACTTCAAATTCAAGTTATGAAATTTGTATATCAGTAGTATAGTTTCAAGTCAGTATATTTATGCGACATTAAATAATCCTATAACCGTAAGCTTGATAATAATTTATAGTTATTGTTTAGACCACATTTGCTTTATAATTCTACTTATACCCAATCTATGCCATACTTTGAAATAGTTTTTATAAATATAGCAGAGGCAGAATATTTCGAAATGTACGATTATAAATTTTCTCTCGGCCATTCTTGTTCGTGCTTGATTTCCGATAAATTGTTTTTGAAAGAGTTTGTGTGTTTCATCTTATATTTCGAACGTAATTTTAAAATGAAATACCTATTTAAATACTGATTTACCTATGACTACACCAACGAATAGGGACCGGGCAGAACTTCGGAACACTTTCTTGAACGGAGGTACCACTAGCCCACCGAGGCAACAACATCCTATCCTAACTCTAAAATCTGTAACTCTTTCTTGTGTACGGCTGATATGGGCCGGGTCGATTTATCTTTTGGCATATTTTCCCACATTTATTCCCTTTTTCTCCTGTTGTGTGCAATTCATTTCCCCGCTTCCCATTTTATACATCTCTTCTCTACTGTACTTCTAACTTGATTTTTTAGGTTTGCTTATCTTTTTTGGTACTTTTTCTATTTATTGTTGTTTCATATACTTATTTTTTGTTCTCTACTTGTATGGCTTATGCGGCTAAACCATTTCATCTGACCTCCTTTGATATATATTGTTATTGGTATTACTTCTAGGTTTGTTCTATGCGTTGTATCTTTCATTTTCTCCATTTTCCTTCTATTTTTATAAAGAATCTCATTTTCGTACTACTTAATTTCTTCCTCTGGTTTTCTGTGGTTGCCCATATCGGGATAGTAACCTTTTAGTATAGTTTTTGTACTTTTACTTAATTTTGTACTTATTGATATCAGAATCGCCTTCGCGTCTCGTATTATATTTGATACTCTGGTGTATTCTTTCTAGTTCTATAACGTATTTTGAATTATTTTTACTTATTACCATTATTTTTTCCTTTGGTTGATCGTCATATTGCTTTTGTCTAGTGCTCCTCTAAATCTCTCTAAATTTTTTCATCCTTCGCTATAAAGAATATATCGTATCTGTACCATAGTTGAGTTATTTTGATGGTTTGCATTTTCCAGTGTTCGATTTTCTAATGTTTTTTGTTCTCTTTTGTACTCTTTTTGTTCCACCAGTGAGAACATAATTGGACTTAAAATGCATTCCTGTCCAACCTCTTTAGTAGTTCGAAACATTTTTCATTCTACTCATCTTGCTTTTACATAGTTCTTTATGTCTTGGTACTGGTTTTGTATACTTCGAATTAGATTTTGCGGTTATCTCCATTTACCCTCGTTTTGTAAGTCTATGAAAACTACATGAGCATCTTCCGATGATATATTGACCCCCACTATTCTTTCTAAATATATATTGGATGTATTATAGTGATTTCTGCAGTTCGTTCTTTACTTTTTGTTCAACGATTCTTGCAGAAAGTTTGGAAACTGCACAGACGTCTTTCCTGCTTTTACGTTTGTTACTTGTTTCTCTAATTTTCTCGTTTGTAATCTCATCGTTTTGTGTTTGGTGGTGTATACTTTGTGAGTTGCATCGTTTGTTATGACAACTTGAGTTTGTAAGACTATATCATTTGAATTTCCATTTTCCGTGGTCCTATTTCAAATATTAGGGTTTTCCCGCCTCATTTAGGTTCAGTTTGACAATTCGTTTCGATTTTTAATTATCGCTTTTTCGCAGGCGTTAGGCACCTTTTGGGCAACCTTCTATGTAAATGCGAATCATTAGTGACATATTTTTGCTTTACTCGTGGTTCAGCCCTAGAGTTCTGTAGATAAAAGGTTTTCTGTTGTACTGCCCCACTCGCTTAGTTCCCTTCAAGTATCACGATTGTTCGTCTAAAGAGGCCGACACATGTAACGTTTGTATTTGATTATGTGTGACTGCAAGTAGTGGTTGCACAGTCTGATGCAATTTGTGAGAGAAGGAAACTAAATGTGGTTGTGTGTGTGTGAGAGAGAGAGAGAGAGAATTAGCACGCTTTGCCTGTGTTTTGAATTCGCGCCCCCGGCGGTCTCCACGCGGGCTACCTTTTGTGATAGTTTAAAGTTGGTTGTGTGCCCTTTTGAAGCCGTGGTATTTGTGCCTTTTAACCACTGTATTGATTAAGTTCTGTTTCTATTGTGCTTTCTGAAGTCGTTGTGCAAGCCATTCGAGAGACGCAAGTAAAATATGGCAGCCATAGGTCCCCTACCGAAGACCATTTGCAGGCCTTAATTACGCCTTCCGCAGATTTTCCTTGGGTTTCCAAGGGTTGGCTATTGGACAAACTGCAAAGTCGGTGTTGGCGCTCTACACCATTCGTAAAAGATCAACTGTGTTCGCTCCTTTGGTAAATGCTATCATTCCGTCTTGTTGAAACCCTATTTCCTTACCCGTCGAAGTATTTGAGCAGTTGCTGTTTTACAGAAGCTGGCAGTCTCGTCGGACGTCATTCTAACGGCTCTCGCAATCATAAATTAGGTACTGCAATTAGCTTTATAGTGAATTCTGTGTGTCATTCTGTCTTTTGCCATTTTGGCTTCAGTGCGTCATAAAACTACTGTTACGCTGGCTAAGTTTAGAACATGTCTACGTAACCGACTTTTCGTATACGCTTAGTTATATTTAGATTTATGTTGCTGGTTTGCAACGAACACTATCAGGTCAAATTATGTAGCTTTTGTTGTCGGTTCACCTTTGCTAATTTTACTATCGTAGTAGGGCCTTGTTTATGTCTGTTAAATAAGTAATTTGAAAACTAATAACCCTTTTCATTTGATTCAATATTTGTGAAACTGTTTTAGATGTCTTTGTTTTTTTAAGTTAATACATTTCATTTTGAATTAGTCGTGCGTTATTGCTCCATAGGTATGATGTTGTGCGCTAAGTTGTATTATGAGTTGTTTGTTTTCTTTCGTAAGGAGTTAAGGAAGTTGAAGAAATTATTCAAAGGTAAGTTCACCTAGGCTGTTTGTTGGCTGGCACCAAACACTGCAGACATCCTTGAATGGAGGCCCACATTTCCACTTTTCCTGCAATTTTCCGATTTTAAAACAAATCTGGTAGCGTCTATGGCATTTAATATCTTTAGTTAGGTCGTTGCTCTAATTAATAACACTGTAATGAACTCTCTCACCCCCCACTGTTTATTGATTTGATGTTAAATTGATGTCGTGAAGTGCCATTTATACGGTAACAAACTGTGTTCTATGTCGTACTACCGTTTTGTACTGCTTTATACCTTACCTTCTATATTTCCTCAAAACAATTATTGTCATAGTTTCAGAAACGTTTCTTCTTTTTTTATTAATTCCCCTTTATCGTCTATTCCGGAAAAGAGTATTCTCTCTTTCATATTCATCAAACCCTCGTAGAATAGTTTTGATCTTTGCCTGCCGTTTTATCCAAAAATTATAGACCTTTTTTATTTTTCCGCTTTTATAGTTCTCTTCGCATTTCCCAATTCATTTTATTATTCTTTAGAATGAATTTATCTTTAATACTTAAATATCTTTGAATTTCTCTTTTTTCGTTACTGCCGTTTTGGTTAATTGTTCCACCAGTGTGTTCCTTACATACTTTTACATTATTTTCGAAGTTCTTCAACTTTCTTACACTGCGTCCAATATTACATTTTGCATATCACTACGGCAATTGTTTAAAAGAAATAAGGTTTGATACTTAAAATTAAATTATAAAATAAAGTTTCGATAACATCTTTGTATTTCACAGGCTAAATAAATGTTTATGAGGTTATAACGCACTGCACTAACGGGACTGTTATGTTCTGTAGTTTATTATGCACTTAATAAGGTCCTTCGTTCTATTTCTTTGCTATTCGTAGGTTGCACTTTTGCAACATTCCTTGTCGGTTGCTTCTTGTAACGTTTGTAATCCTCGTACTGCATTGCTATACCCTTCAGTTACTTTGCCATTCTAGTCCTAACTTTCTGACCACTATAATGCTCATAACTTTGTACTTGTTCAAACCATTTCGTACAATAACAAACATAATACTGCAAACGTTGACGCTACCATCGTCAGATACAATGTAACTGCATTCGCACCTCTAAAACCTCGTAAAATTTGAGCCCAAGAACGTAACCCTTTTGAACTAGCTTTTCAGAAGAGTTTAGCCTCTGGCGTGGTTTATACGTTGAGTTACCGTGGTCTTCTATCCCTTCGCTTGCAAAAGAGTTTCGCCTCTGTCGTGGTTTACACGTTGAGTTACCATGCTCTTTTGCTTTTCCTTCTGATTAAGTCCCTTACGAAAGTGGTCAAAACGTTGAGTTCTTCGGCCGTAAAAGCCTCCGAAATCATCTAGCTTTTCATGTTACCTTTGCCTCAATTTGTGAAACTCAGCTGCACCCATCAATGCATTTATCTCAATAAAAGTAAGCTAAGCTTGCACCAATTAAAATAATTAACTCTGTGCCTCGATTTGATTTGTAATGCATTCTAGTTCAATTGAATAGCAGAATTGTTGGGAGCACAAAACCATCGCAATATATTCGAAATTTTGCTTTGGAATATCAAAACCGCCGTTGCCAACAAACAAGTCACTTCAGTAAGTTCTGTATTTCACGATTTGAAACGTCAAAACTCGAAGTCGTAAATATCATATTTTTTTTAGAATTTTATTTAAAATTGTTTTAATTAATTTCAAGGTATGAAGCGTCACTTCTTTTCACTCAGTGAAAAAAGTTGCACCTTGCTTTTATTTTAGGAGTGACCGATTTTAGAAACAAATTATTTATTAATTTTTAGCTTTATTTTGACGTAAACAAATTAGAGATTTCAATAAATGAAGACGTTTCCTTAGTTAGCAGAATTGACCAACGCACCTGACGAAAATGAAGGCTAATAAAATTCTATACAAAATAGGCTTGAATTTAAATATTTTATGAAATTTAACAAAAATCTTATGCAATTCTAACACTTATGGTCTTAACAACTATGATCTACGACAGTGTGTAAAATTGACCTTTAGTTGGCAGTTTTAAGTGTAAAACGACTGTTTAATTACATGATTTCATGAGTCAGTAGCAACGTTACCTACGACCGGTTACTGAACCCTGAACCCTTTATATAATACATTTGGAGCAGGTTTTATTAAAAAGCCGCCGAAACGACTTTTTAAAAAACGTTTATTTTTATTTTACAATGAAATATAACATTGGAAGCACACAGATTAGCTGCCAGACAATTTCTTACATCTAGCTACGAACTAACTGGAACTTATCTTAGAGGTGCAGGCTACTTGTATATATACTATGTCTAATCAGCTAAGATAAGCGTTATCTCTAAAAGGGAGCGTGAGACAGGAAGCCACGTGCGTTCAAGGTTGCAGACTTGCAGTTCACAGAAAGAAGCTATTATTGTTCAAGGTTGCAAGCTTGCAGTTTTACACAGGGGGCCATTGTCTAGCTGTAATATAACTCGTCCGCCGATAAAATGTTCAATAGCGGTATTCAAATATGCCTCTATTGAACTTACAAAAAGAAAAGAAAATTAAACTTATGCATTTACGTTAACTGGTTCAAAATCTTTATTTAAAAATCTAATAAGTTTAATCTTCATTGTGTTTCTATTATAATACAAATACAATATAAAAATTATTAACATAAGAATAGTACACAGAGTAAATATAATTGCAGACACACTTAAATTATCAGATTTAATATAATTAACAGGTTTTAACAAATTTTCATATTTATTAAGCTTAATTCGGTCCTCAACCAATTTCTGGGTGTCAACAGGTATCAAGTCAATCTTTGAAACATTTATGTGTTTTGATTCAGGAATTATTAAGCGGTCAATGTTTGAAATTTTTAAATTAACAATTTCATTTGAGGTTCTTTTTGCGGTGAATAACATGTGTTTTTAGTTTATTAAAACAAGACAGTCTGAACTGAGGTGAAAGAGGTTAGTGCCAGATATTCCTTTTCTAAAATTCTGATTTTTACATTTGACGTCCAATATTGCTTCAGATGGGGAAGATATTAACCATGTCGCAGGATTCATTTGTGATATTTTGATCTCTGTTAAATTGAATAAATAAGGGATACATGTTTTATTTTTATTAAATGACAGAAGTTGTGTTTCGCACAATTTGTCGTTGGGGATTTCAAAGTAGTTATTTTGATTACAAAAGTAGGTGTCTAAAGTTATAAGTTTACAATGACTTATTTCAACGGGAATGCTGTTTTTAACGTTAAATAATAAAGTACTATAAGTAGGTATAATCATACGAAATTGATAATTTTGGATAAAAATCGGAAATGGTATTAATTGTATCATTTGATAATCGTTAGTTTTGGAAGTAAGAGGTATTTCGAATATAAATGTAATTCTGTTTTTAACTTGGTAAACTTTTGTAATGATAATTGACTCGTATAAATGTAAATACTGTAACTCTGCAGGATATGGAATAGTTAAAGCTTTTTCTGATATGCTATTGAGATACGTCGAAATTTCATTTAGATTTTCAATTAAATCGTCATTTTCAATTAATGACATATGCATCTGTTGATTTTGGGCAAAAGTTAATGCATTTTCTAGTTCCAAAAAAGTGTTAATAAGTAGTTGTAAAAATTGAATTGCTTCTAGCAAGACTGTTTTTAAGGAGTATGTAGCGAGATTTTTGCCTAATTCCTCATTTTGTAAAATTATTTTATTTATATTTCTGTCTAATAATTCTTGACTCTTTGCTATATCATTGATTACTGAGATGGTATCATTTAAAATTTTAGTTTGCTCTAATATAATGTCATTTTGAATTTTATTGCTTTCTTGTAACTTAGTAATCATAGATTCGTATCTGACTCCATCGTTGGCGTCGAGGTTTCCAGTTAAAAATTTGAAGGCGGATCCAAGTCCGTCGAAAAGTCATCTCTTATTAATTTTGCGTTTAACATCAGGAAATAATTGACTTAAGAGTTTATCTGCTTTTTCAAGATATTGTTTTAATATTATGAGTAAATTGTTATGATTGATAATAACATCGTCAATCCTTTTAAATTTTGTATATTCAATAACGTAACTTTTATTTTCAAGTAACGGTATTATTTTCATTAAATTAGTTCTAAGTGTGTCATAACTAACAAATATAGGAGTATAGTCTACATTTCTAATAAGCGTCCATTCGCTTTGTTTAAGCACTACGTTTCCTAAGTTTAAGGGATATAATCCAGGATTATCTTGTAACGTTACGCCCAGCGCGAACGCGATTCTGTAAATTAAAAATTAATTAGCGCGTTCCCCCTTGTCGTGCACCACGTTACAGACCGAAGCTCCGCGCCGAGAGGACGACGTGACGTCACCGCAAGCGATCGTCCTAACACCACTGCGCACGAATCCCCTCTTCAACGACCTCCGATTACGCTCGCACCAGGTATAAAAGCAGAATTCGGAGCGCAGACAAGACAGAATTTCCTAGTATTTTTCCCGAACCTCTTCCAGACCTGATTCCGCTCAGGAGAGCCTCCGGGCTCTTCGAGCATCTTCGAGAATTTCCTAGAATTTCCTAGATCTTCCCACTCTTCTAGTCTCACCTGTACTCTCAGGAGTGTCCCCCAGGACTTTTCGAGGGTATCCCGACCAGCTACCTGAACCCCGAACGTTTGGATTGTTATGTTATACTTTCCAACGTTACTTTCTCGAATTCCTGCACGTTTGGATTGTTATTTACTTTCCGACGTTATTCTTTTGAACTCCTGCACGTTTGGATTGTTATGTTATACTTTCCAACGTTACTTCCTCGAATCCCTGCACGTTTGGATTGTTATTTACTTTCCGACGTTATTTCCCGAGCACCTAGCGACCTAGAGGACTGCCCCAGGTCCAACGGCGACGGTGTCAGACACCTGGACGTAAGCAGAGTATTTCCGAACTCGCTGACGACGCCCTCCAAAGTTTAGGCACACGGGAGGCCAAGTCGTGCTCGCCGGTGACGACGCCGTCCGCGAAGCAAATTTCCCGGCACCAGGATGGCGACGCAGACGTAATTAGCCCCGATAATCGCGTCTGGGGCGACTTTCGTATCCCCGAGGCCGAGGCGCGTGCACCAGGGGTCCCGGTCGAACGAGCCCGAGGCCACCATCCATAGGCACGCACTCGCGGAGCTAGGGTAACCCAGCGGCCGCCTTCGTCAGCAAGAAGCGGTGCACAGTTAAGCATATTTCACTCACCTGGGGGAAACAAAACAGTTGGCAAGTAAAGCGAATCAAACGCATCGTCCGCCACTTGAACGATGGGAGTTTCACCACCAGACGCACTAGGTATGCACACAACTTAGTTTGATTTCGACTGCAGTTTTGTTTATTGAACGATTTTAAGATCAAATGTGTTGTTGTCGTCCGCCATTATTGGCGGCCTACTAATCTGTCATAATACCTGTTCAGGGCCGGCGTGTTGCCAACGTGACGAGAGGACTGATGTACAGGCTGTCCCGCAATAGTGTGCCACCGCTCGACTACAGATGAACGAACCCCGTTAGAAGAGTTATTTTATTTTTATTATATTCTATTATTTCGTGTTGTTGTAATACAGTTTAATTTAATGTATCCAGTTAAATATTATTATATAATAATAAGAAATTATCCTGTGTTTCTATTCCACGTTACTATCTGAGTTTATTATTTGGATCTTGGCTTTTTGAGCTAACTTTGGGCAACCAGTTTTCAGGCTGGTGATTGTAGCATTTAAATTAAATTAAACTAGCCCGTCAGGCTACAATCTTTTAAATTCTTAATAATAATATCGCTCTGTATAACTGGTGATTGAGTCAGCAGGGTATAGGCGATGAAGAGGGTAGTAATCCTGAAAAAAGGGAGAGCAATAATTCCTTTTAGTCAGGGTGTTTTATATTTCAATTTTTTTTTAAATTAGATTTAATTTTGAATTTCAACTTTACTTCTGAAATTTGTTTTAACAAATATTTTTTTATTTAATTGGAATGTTTGATTTTTCCGAATTGGTTTTAATTTTAAATTTAATCTTTACTTCTGGGATTTGTTTTAATAAATACTTTTTCGTTTAATTGAAATGTTTGATTTTTCTGAATTTGAATTTAATTTTAAATTGTTCTAAAGGTTTTTCTTTGTTTTAATTTAGCAATATCAATTATAAAGGTATGTTGCTGTGAACATTTAGTTTTAACGCGAGAAATATTGTGATTATTAAAATTGTAAATACATTATTATGCTGGTCTTGTTTGTTTGTTAAGTATAATTTCTATTCGAGTTTTTCTGATTTAAATGATTTTAGTCTTAAGTTTTTTCTTAAGATATTATTTTTTTTTAAAATACTTTTGATACTTGAAGTTACTGATTTATTTATTAAAATTTATTTGCAATACTTAAAGTTTTTCAAAAATTCAGGGGTGTGTACAATCTTATTTCTTTCTTTAAACACACGGTTAAAAATTTAGTTATTTTGGCAAAATTTTTGATAAATGTTCTTTAATAGATTATTTGGTTAAAAATGATTTTATTTCGATTTTTAAGTGCTGGGAAATTTTGATTATTGAATTTTTAGATGAATCTGATTTTATTCCTTCTAAAGTATTAATATAGTATTATATAGCTACTAATCTAAATATTTTACAAATTTATGTTTGAATTACTAAATCTTATGAGTTGACTTTTATTGTCAGTTTCGTAACGGATAAAGGTATTTCGGGAGAGTAAAATACATCTCTGTATTGAAAACATAAATTAATCAAAAGAGTTTTTGTTTTTCGTTTAAATGGTCTAGTCTTAAATTGTTTTTTTTTAAATTGTTATTTAAATTAATTACCTAAAATACTTTTAAAGTTTGAAGCTTTTATATTAAATTTGTTAAATCTGATAGACTGATTTTTGTTGAGTTCATAATTTTTATTTTTATAAGATTAAGGATTATAAATATTAATTTCTTGTATTTCGTTTAAAGTATTAATTACGCTTGTTTTAAATTGATTATTGTATGGTTTCAATTGCTGAAGGCATGACTAATTTTTCATTAAATTTTAATTTTGGAGTTATTTTAGTTCCATTTTTTTTATGCTGATAAATTTTATGAAAAGTTCTGTACACAGGGTTAACTGTAGGTTTTGTTGAGAAAAATAAAAATCTTAATTTTTAGGTTTGGAAAAATTACATTAGTTTCACTTTTTTTTGTTTAGTTTTTACGGGTTGTAATAAAATGGTATCGTAGCTCTTTCTGTCTGAATATGCATCCATTTATAATCTATTCGTGCGGATAATTTTGAAAATAAGTCGGATCCAATAAGTCCCATATAGTCTTGGTTAAAATTATATAAATAACATGTATGTGTTCCGTTTTCATAAAAAAGACTGGGGATTGGTAAATCTGCAATTAAGTTGTGTTGAGAAATTCCATGAGATGTAACTATCTCGAATTCTGTTTCATAAATATAATTTGGAAAATGTTGTTGTACAAATTCTGGAGAAATTATTGTTTGTGAGCTACCTGTATCAATTAATAATTTATCGCCGGTGGCGGGAATTATAATATACGGAAGATCTGATTTTGAATTTATATTAAAAGTTAAAATATGCTTTTCCGAGGCTCTTAATAAAAATTTACAGAATCGTTTGGATCTGGAAATTCATAATAATCTGATGTAATGTCCAAGTCTTGGGGTTCATTTTGAAAATATAGGTTTGATTGTTGAGTAGCTGGTCTTTTTATAGTGCTAAAGTCCATAGGTTCTGGTTTATTTGTTGGTGAAAAATTTGGTTTTGGTGCAAATGCATTAAAGCTTGAATTTTGAGTTATTCTAGAATTATTAGGATTGTTAATATTCATTGGACTTTTAAAATAGTTGGGATTTTGATTAAAATTACTTTTAGGATTTTGGTTAAAATTACTTCGATTTTGTTGGAATGGTCTTTGCATGAAATATGGGTTATTAAGTTTAGGTTGATATGAATTTCGTGTTTGAATATTGGAAGTTAAATTTGGTTTGTTTAATTTCTGACTTTGAAAATTATTTTGATTTTGAGAATATCTGATATCAATTTCTTCTTTTACTATGCTTAAGGCTTGTTCTAGTGAAGTTGGGTTTCTACTTCTTACGAAGCTTCCTAAATTTTCATTTAGTCCACTTGTAAAAGTGCGAAGTGCTAAATCTTTGTTAGCCTTTAATTTATAAGTAATAATGTCTTTTGATTCTTGACTCAGAGAAACTTTTGAATTATAAATAGCCAAATGGGTTCTAACTTTATTGAAAAATTCTATGGGAGAGTCTTTATTCTGTTTTAATTTAGTTAAATCAATTAAAAGATTCAATTCTGACCTTTGGTCGCCAAAATTTTCAATTACGACATTTTTTAAGTCTTTCCAAGTATCATACTGGTAACCTGTAATTACTTCTAACGCTTGACCTTTTAATTTATTCCTTATCGAATTTAAAATTATTTGGTTGATATAATCGTTTGAATTTTCTGTGCAAAAGTTAGTTGCAATGGTTTCTGCGGATCTGATAAATTCCGAAAGAGTGGCTTGATTACCATCATATGTGGGAATTTCATTTAATAAAGCTACATTAAAATGTGGGGGAAACAATGATGCGTTTTGGTCAACCATATTTGGGTTGTTACAATTATTTAAAAATAAAATTCTAGGGATAGAATTCCTTGGTGAGCGTGATCGATCTCGTGACATAAAAATTTTTACAATTGTTTCGAAATATATTTTTTTATCTAATACTTCAAGATAATGGTGATCTAAACATAAAAATTTTGTAATTGTTAAAAAAAATAAATTTCTAGGTGTTTTTACTTAAGATTCTCGCCTTAACATAAGAATTTTTGTAGACAAAAATTAATTTTACTTTATTTGTTTCACTTGATTTTTAATTTTGTTTTATGTTAGTAAACAATTTATATGACTAGGGGATGCTTCTAACAGGGGGTAGGAGCCCTACGCCCAAGAACGCAAGCACAAATGCAAATTAAGCACACCTAGTATGTGCAGCAATTGGTCTGGCTTACTACGTTCTGCCTAATATTATAAATAAATATTAGAACTATTTTAGTATAAGTTAAAGTTTGTTTGAGATTAATTAGCTTTATAGATCAGGCGAACGCTTTAATAATTATTACTTTTGAAAATTATATTACGTTACTTTGTTGCCTTTGAAATTTTTACTTTGTTGTTTAGGCGAACGCTTTAATAATTATTACTTTTGAAAATTATATTACGTTACTTTGTTGCCTTTAAAAAATTTTTATTTTGCTTTTTCTTTAAAACTTAAAAATTATTACTTAGGCGAACGCTTTAATAGTCGTTACTTTGTTGCCTTTAAAATATACCTTTGCTTTTTCTCTAAAGCTTGAAAATTATTATTCTTAAAATATACCTTTGGGTTTTCTCTAAAGCTTGAAAATTATTCTTTGAATTATAAAAATATGCACTTACATTGTGCGTTACAATTGACGAACGGCGTGCGATCTGCTACGTCCTGTTGTCTTCAAAAAGGATGCGTCGATCCTGTTGATGTCGGCTGGCCTGCAAACAGCTAGGTCCTGAAGTCCGACTTTGGATAGTCTGCTTTGCGCTAGAGCGTTATCCAAAAGTTGTCCTGGGGTCGTCGTTGTTGACGTTGCCAAACCAGAGACTGATCCCAATGATCAAGTGGTCCCAATGACCAGATGGTTCCAATAACCACGGAGGAGCAGGAGCTGGGTCGACGGGCGCTTCTCACGATCGGGCGATGTTTGTCCCTGTTGGAGATGTCCGAAGGTCCGCTGGGTGGTAGGTTTCGATTTGCGGCAAAGAGCTGAACCTCAAGGAAAGTTGCTGGTCGACTCGATGTTTGTAGTTTTACAGGTTTTCCTCCACAAATCCGAACGACTGCGCCAGTTTTATTGAAAGGCCGCCGAAACGACTTTTTAAAAAACGTTTATTTTTATTTTACAATGAAATATAACATTGGAAGCACACAGATTAGCTGCCAGACAATTTCTTACATCTAGCTACGAACTAACTGGAACTTATCTTAGAGGTGCAGGCTACTTGTATATATACTATGTCTAATCAGCTAAGATAAGCGTTATCTCTAAAAGGGAGCGTGAGACAGGAAGCCACGTGCGTTCAAGGTTGCAGACTTGCAGTTCACAGAAAGAAGCTATTATTGTTCAAGGTTGCAAGCTTGCAGTTTTACACAGGGGGCCATTGTCTAGCTGTAATATAACTAGCGAATATTACGAGTTCATAGGCGTTCATAATTTTTTTGGCCAAACATAAAAAGTTACATTTTTACCCCTCCATATCTCTGTAATCCTTTACTGGAGCGCAAAAATGCATAAGACCATTTTTATTGTAAATTAATTTTTTATATAATAAAGTTTGCCTCATAGTTAACGAGATATTTGCGAAAAACTGTTGAAAACTACCATTTTACTAACTTTCCACCCCCCTCCCGTCTAAACCCTTGCAATTTTTGTTCACAGATCTCTGAAAGCTAAACATTTTCTAGCAATTTTACCGTACCGCTACGTATAGAAACACTGACTAACTGTAAAATCGTTACAGCATCGTTTAACTGGCATTTAATCACAGATAAAGCTTTCAAAGTTCAGAGCAACAACATAACAAAGGCTTCTTTAATAAGCACTTAAACACTTAAACACAAGTTATCTTAAAAGAGGTAAATGCCGCTGCCATAGTGTCGTCAAAGAACTAACCTACAGTAACTAATACACTAAACTTAATACAACTTTCCGGTTCTGCGTCATAATACAATTAGCGTTTAACATTGTAGAAGTTGTAGAGTATTGAACATTTAATATTTTGTTTTTTGTTTATTAGTCTTATAATATTTCATTTTTAATCTGTATCAGGCTGTTCACATGTTCTATAATTTATATTATAGTTTTTTTTTCCATCCGTGCCATATCCACTTCGACAAACATTTAATTACAACGTATAACACCAATATTAACTGTTTAGAGAAACATTTGATGTGACGCCTAAACTGATAACATCTCGGTAAATTATATGTTAGATATCATGAAATGCAATTAGAAGTGCATTAAGTGCGTGTATTAAACATGTAGTATTGTGTTTACATGGGGTCCCAGGCAATACACTTTGCAATTAATTTTTCCGGACCTGATATTTCCACAAAGGTAATAAATAATTCACCTACGATACTTAACTTAATTTTCCCTCAATAAGAAACCTAAAAGTCCAGTTTATTTGGAGATGTTAATTTGTGATTATATTTACATGGGCCAGCAAGAAGAGTCAGATCAAGTCTAATCATTAATGTTTACATCGGATATATTATTATAAACATGCTTAAAAAGTTATATCCTTACTAGTATCAGTTTTTACTTAAATTAACTGGAATTTTTATTGAAAAGCAAAATATGTTCCTAGAAACTATATAATACAACATTTAGATATTGTTATAGGTACCTTGAAGATTTTTCAACGTAAAAAGTGATGAATTCTTATGGAGACTAACCGCATTATACAATTAAAGTCACTGCAGTAGAATACGTACTAATTGATTGTCTACGTAATTAACTGGTTGCAACTAACCACATATGGCACATCTGTACATCCTACGAAACGAATGGATTTGTTAATAGAGGAAATAGAATGGCCGATATCCAAAAATAACGGTGTGAATTCTTTGTCAGCATTGCAAATGAGTTTCTAACGGACGTTGATCCATTTGTCAAAGTTATTAGTAGATTATGATACGTTCAGATAATACGCACGATAAACCGGCCTATAAATAAACACCAATAACTGATTGCATCCCGGATATCGGACACACAAAATTTATATAGAGTTTAAAAAAAGTTGTAATATAAAAACGGGCAAAACATTTTTCAGCCTTAACCCCAACCGCATTCCGAAGCCTGAGATAAATTGTTGTGGGCAAAATTACGGCGATGTTCTAAATTTATAAACCTCTAACTCATGTGCGTCCTAAAGTTATATTTTATGAGCCACATAAAAACAGAAGTGCATAGTATATTGCGGAATCCGCAGAGATAATGAAGTGGCAACATCTCGAAAATGTAATAAATAGCTGCCGATCGCTTGACCTGGTAGTTAGATGTTTGCTGTAATTTTTAAAAATGCAGCGATTTTGCTGCAAAGCCTTTGTTTATCGTGTTCTGTGTATTGGAATTCCAAAAATTGGCTATTCGGAATTTTTTTTATGATTCTTTTTTACCTAAGAAATTAGTATTATCAGTTTAAAAATGTTCGGTCCTAGCGATACAGACAACTCTACGATGACTATATTATACAGTGCTTTCGTAAAGTAGTGGATAAATTAGTTAAAAATTCAAGGAATAACTTTTGGGAAAAACGCTGGAATCCGTCGATTTTTATATTTATTTGCACATTTTTTAAAATAAAATCTATAGTGACCCGAGTAGGAGGTCATCGATGTTTTTTTTAATGGCAACCCCCTCATTTATTACAGAATTTGAAAGCACACATTTTTTGACTTACGGCAAGTTAATTTTTGAGTAGAGGTCACATGACCAAAAATTATTACTTTTATATATTCCTCAGTTAAAGCAAAAATTGACAATTTTCATTTTTAAAGGGCATATATTTAACCGAAATGACCTCTGTTTTGTGCCACGTATACGTATAATCCGAGTACAAAATGTGGTCTTTCTCCAAGAAATAGTTTTTGAGTTTTACCGGCAACAGGCATACAGGCAAACAAGCAGACAAACAGATGAAATTGAGAGAACCAGTTTTTCATCATCGAAAGACCTTGAAACGTGAAGATCTAAAGAAATCTCGAAACGTGATTTTTCTACGATTACAATACTTCATCTTTTAGACGAGGACAGCAACAAAATATATATTTTAACAGATTCTAAACTCTCTTGAATTTTTGAAGAAGAACCAAACATGTTTTTTAGAATGTAGAAGTTTTTTGCTTTAATTGATATTAACTCATAATATAACACATTTTCAGGTACACCTATACTACAGCTTAGGAGTTTTGGAGCACAGTAAACGCTCGCGTAACCAATGAAAACCATATCAGAAAATGCTTTCGTACACCATCGATTTACTATTTTGTTTATATGATATAAATTGCCGCAATGCTATTTTTAACGACAGTTAAAGGATTACGGAAGTGAAAAATTTGTATCATTATCTGCGTATAACAATGCACAGCACAAGTAGCTCCGACTGCTTTCTTAACTGTATATATTTAAGTACCGTAAAGGGGCATTTGGATAAAATTGCACATAACTACAAGCCGCCAGACTAGTTTTCTGCAGCCCCAAGGCGAAATATCTTTAGCTTACAACGGCTAAGGGCTTATCGTGTAACATTACTATATGTTGAGAAGTACTTAAAACAATACCAGCAACTGTTCCAGCTAAATCATAATTATAACGTAGGTAGTTGCTCATATTGTAAAATTACTATTTTGAGAGGAATTTCCATATTTAATCTAGCCACTTTTGTATAATACTAGGGCTGTTGTGTTAATCATTGGTTATAAGAAAAACAAGGGACTTTCAAAGAAAATAACGTCGTTATTTTTAAAAACATTCCAGTTTAGCCATAATACATTTCTTTAATCTTTAAAGCGACCTCTCGAAACAGGCAAAATTTTATAATGCATATTTTCAAACCATGTTATTCTGTAGAGTTTATTACTGATTTTAAACCACACCAGGACTAATGGTCGAACTCTTGACATTTAGTCCAGCTATCATGAAGCTTAACCGCTGAGCCATCGGATCTGACTCAACTGACGTCAAATTTGTGAAAATTTTAAAAATTGTCCATGGAAAGCATAAGTGTATACCGTTTACTTAAGATTAGGTACTATCCAAGACAAAAAAACTGGGACAACTGATATGTTTTGCTGGCAATGTGTTTCCACATTTCCATTAATTGTCAACTTTCTTAGACGCTACTATGAATCACAACTCATATAGTAAATGTAATTGCTTAAAGCCTCGTTTACGTTACTAAAGTGGTGCTAAAATCTCTATCAAGGGTTGTCTCAGTTTTCTTGTCTTGTATAGTACATTAGAAAGTCAAATCTCTAAACGTCCACATATTCCGATTACTTTCGATTTTGCTCTTGGTAACATTTACAAGGGGTTTGCAAATGTAAATATCAACAATTACTGATTTAACGTAACTTTAACATAAAGACTTATAATTGTAAAGGAACAAGAAACCTGGCGTTTGAAGCCGCTTCGTTGGATGACATATTGTAACAACACATTTGCTTCACCCCTCCGTTGAGACGTTAACCTTTAATGAGATGTTTCGTACGCCCTTGTAGTTTTTACGAAGCTACTTCGGTGTACATATACCTTTTCCAAATAGCCAGTTCTAGTTACAAATCATCACCATTTGCAAAAATCTAAAGTTGGTCTACACTTGTAGCGTTTTCAGGCTGAAACTGACTTCAAACGATAGACACAAGACAAGCCAATTTACTTACACACGTCTATTGACTTTCAAATACATGTAGAACCATTAAAAAATAGGATTAAATTCTAGACTGAATGGCCGTTTTTAATAGGAATGGACAATCTACGAGCAATGTAGCTTACGGCTACTTGCATTTACGTTTCCACAGAATAATTACATTTGCCACGCAAGTACATTTAAGCAATATTAAAAATGCGCTTAAATAACTGTCCTTAAGATCACAAACTTTAAAATAGATCCCACATATGGTCCTGTACGCGATTGCATGCATAAAAACTCGGCGCAATTCACGTATGTGAGCGCATTTCTTTTAGCTCTTGCGATTTTCATACCACAGCTGGAGCGACTGCCTGTTCTTCCAGCTCGACAAATGTTTGATACGGAGTTAGCTGGAAATACTCAAGGCCTACAAATTGCTCTCAGATTACCTCACTCACACCTAGAACGACGTGACGTGCGGAATTTTATCACACACGATGCGATGCAGTCCCTAGCTGTTACTCTGATGCCGCAATGACAGCTGACTTCATAAACCCAGAACGGACATCACGAATATACGCAACTGTTATCAAATTATGTACTCGTGTTACGTATTAATTACTTGCTTGCATAAACGCATTATCTGTCGACACATGTGAGAACGCTGATAATGAGTTTATCTTGTCTTACAGATGTCCCACGTAATTGTTATCACTAAGTTCAGTTGCATCGCAGACTTCGTGCATAAAACATTGTATTTTTGCTTTGTAACCCGTAAGGTAATAAATTGAATAAAAAAGGATTTTTTTTATTATCTTTCGTCAATCAATAAACATCTCTGGCGCAGTCGTACGGATAGTAGAAAATTACCCCAAATTCGCGTAATTTTGTGTGTTAACACTTCGTCTACTATCGAACAAAATCCAACCCGGTTCCAAGTGAAGACTGGACATCGCTTCCAAGTGGACCAGCCCAGCCGAAGACAAGCATCGCCGAAGCTGAGCAGCACAACCCCGCAACGCAGAGGACAAAAATCGCCGAAGCCGAGCCAAACAACCCCGCGACGCAGAGGACAAAAATCGCCGAAGCCGAGCAATACAGCACCGCGACGCAGAGGACAAGAATCGTCGAAGCGGAGCATCCAAACAGCAATATGAAAATTTGCCTGCTACTAATGTAAGTCGCTAATCAATTTGCAGCAAGAAGATAAAATTTTAGAATTAAGTTTTGCCATTTAAAACAAAGTGAAATAAAATTTAAACTACTGCTAAACCTTAATAATAATATAGTTTTAGCTCTGATTTTGGCAAGTGCTACCTTGTGATCTTAAAATTCTCAGGAGAATTTAGATCTAAAGATACTCTTGCGAAAACTAAGGAGAACGCTTGATATTTTAAAACAATATTCCCGTTTCATATAAGCGAGACTACAGGTGTCCGTTGACTTAATTTATGCCTGTATACTCTTGTGAAACAATAAATTAATTAATAAATGCGCTAAATAAAAATCCATGTCTGAATTTGAGGAAACCTTGGCCAATCAACTAGCCAACCTTGCTATAAATCCATTTGCAATTCCTAACACATCCACGCAACCAAACCTGCCGATACAACAAACAGCTGCTGTACAAGAGAATATACTCGAACGACAAAACACAAGAAGAATGGCAGTACCAGCTTTCCATTTCGAATATTTAAAGACCATTCCCGAGTTTGGAGGAGATCCCACTCAACTTGCAAGATTTTTCAAAGCAGCCGATCTCATCTACAATCAATTTTCAACTGCCAACAATGAAGATTACATCAATCATCTTCTGTTATCCGGCATCGAAAGCAAACTAACCGGACAAGCCGTATTAGTAACTGCAGGATATACCATCGGAAGTTATAAAGAACTCAAAGAAATTTTAAAAAACAATTTTGGCGACCGAAGATCCGAAGATAGCCTTCTTCAAGATTTACTACACCTCAGACAAGGAAATCACGAAAACCCAATCGACTTTTACAACTCGTGCATAAGAATGAGAGCCGCCCTATTTTCACATTTAAGTACCAACACAACAGACGAAGCTACAATTAAGGTTAAAGGAGACTTGTACACCAATTTAACTTTAAAGACTTTTCTAAGTGGATTAAGAAACCCCCTTGGATCATTCATACGGAGTCAACGACCAACCACTATGGAAAATGCCCTTAAATATATTAACGAAGAACAAAACGTATGGCATTTGCAATCAGGCAATCAAAGCATTGCAAAACCCCATCACAAACCAAATGTGACACCGAAGTCAAATCAGCCAAATCAGCAAAATTATTACTTCCATCGTCAACCAATGCCAATGGTTCAAACGCAGTATAGACCAATGATGCAGCCCGTTCACCCACAATTCCAAGTACAACGCCAACATTTTCCAGCACCAATAAGGACACTTCCTGCTTTACCACCACAGCAATCGTCTACAAAACAATTCCCAGCAAAGCAATTTCCATCGCAACCAATTGTTTTTGGAAACCAGAAACCAACAGGAACCAACGTATTTAAGCCTCGAAATATCCAACCTCTCGAGAAGCCTACTCCTATGGATATATCGCGCACTATTAAACAGCCATATTATATTCGACAATCCAATCAACCTAGGAACTTCATTTCCGAAGAACTTTTCTACCACGATCAAGGACCTGTAGAAACCGAAGTACAAGAAGAAGATAACGCTTATGGACTTGCACCTGACGCTGAATATAATTATTATGAACAATCCGAAGAAGACAACAGTTGGATTCCAGCATCAGAAAATGACCCTGAACAGGATTTTTCCCTGACCAGCCCGAACAACAACCTGACCTAATATACGTTAACAATTCGGCATCACCTAAACTACCCTACATATACTTACCGGAACTCAACGCAAAACTCATGATTGACACTGGATCTATGAAAACATTGTTAAATCCCGCTTTCGTACACAAGTATTACTCCGAATATATTTACAACGAACCTTTCCAAATTAGTACTGCACATGCAACGTCAATTCATGATGAAGTAGCTAATATACCATTACCAAGATCCTTCAAGACAAATCAAATGCACAAAATCTACTTATTCAATTTTAATGACAACTACGAAGGACTCATTGGACTCGATTTGTTAAAACAATTGAACGCAAGAATAGATTTATCTACTAATCAGCTAATCACAAGCAACTGTACTTTGCCACTCCATATTCAACCATCAGCTGATGAAAAAATACCTACAAGGAAACAGAATAAATTTGAAATAAATATTCCACCTCGATCAGAAAGTATAATTCGACTACCCACCGACAGCCAACTAAAAGAAGCACTATGTGAAAAAAGAAACTTTGGACCAGATTTAATAATCCCAGAAGCATATGTCAAGATTGAAAATAACGCATTTTTGACTACAGTTATAAATACACGAAACGAACCAATTCAACTTAATTTAAAGAAACCAATTCACTTACAACCAATGGTTGAACCTAAGACTATCGAATTAAATCATATTAGTACAAAAGATGTCAAAATCAAATTACGAGAAAACTTAAACAATTTAAGAACAGATCACATGAATGACGAAGAGAAAACGTTAATAACCAATTTATGTGAGGAATACCGAGATATATTTTATTGCAAAGACATTCCATTATCATTTACTAATAAAATTAAGCATAAAATTCGAACAACTGACAATGAACCCGTATTTACGAAAAATTATCGTTATCCATACATTCATAAAAAAGAAGTTCAAACTCAAATGGCCAAAATGTTGAAAGACAACATTATCAAACCTAGCGAATCGCCTTGGAATGCACCCATATGGATTGTACCCAAAAAATTGGATGCATCAAAACAACAAAAGTGGCGAATAGTAGTGGACTATCGGAAATTGAATGAAAAGACAATTGAAGATAAGTTTCCTATCCCCAATATCAACGACATATTAGATAAACTAGGACGAAGCCAATATTTTACCACTCTAGACCTAGCTTCAGGCTTCCATCAAGTGGAAATTGACCCGGAAGACAGAGAAAAGACTGCCTTTTCTACAGATGACGGACATTTTGAATTTTTACGCATGCCCTTTGGCCTTAAAAACAGCCCAGATACGTTTCAAAGGATTATGACCAACGTGCTAAAAGGACTAACAGATAGCCAATGCTTAGTATACTTAGACGACGTTATAATTTTTTCTACCTCACTTCCAGAACACATTACAAGATTACGTAACGTATTTAATAGAATCAGAGAAAACAATTTGAAAATTCAGCTAGACAAAAGTGAATTCCTACGTAAAGAAGTAGCATATCTTGGACATATAGTAACACCACAAGGAGTTAAACCAAACCCCGACAAAATAAAAGCCATACAAAATTATCCAATCCCAACAACCCAGAAAGAAATCAAAGGATTCCTTGGACTTTTGGGATATTACCGAAAATTCATAAAAGATTTCTCTAAAATGACTAAACCTCTTACGAACTGTCTAAAGAAAGGTAAAAAGGTAGAACACACCCCAGACTTTGTAAAATCATTTCAAAGTGCACAAAACATACTACTAAATGACCCTATACTTCAATACCCGGATTTTGATAAGCAATTTATTCTCACAACCGACGCATCCAATGTCGCCCTTGTAGTCCAGTTCATTTATCCGAAAAATAGATGTCACCTCGGAAAAAATCCTAGAGAGCTGAAATTTGGTTTACACCTACCTTTCATCGTTCCAAATAAGGGTTGAGAAGTCCCCAATGATCCGTTGTACGCATAACTTTTTACAGTCTTCAGAAGGTAGATTTTTCGGTTTTTCAACTATATCTTCGTTCCTATCGAATTTACGACTACGAAGGTGCAATAACAAAAGAAAGGTAACAAAATTCTCTAGAAAAAAGGTTAGCTATAGTTTTTACATACAAGCAACAATTTTCAAGGAAATTCGGTAGGAATGTTATGAGTTTGGGAAATATTATTGTTCTGCTTCATAGTTCAGGGTATTAAAGTTAAACAATACACAGAAGGTGAAATATTATTTTGGAATGCATTTTGTTAAATATGTCACTTATCGACGAAGTGGGAATGTGCAAGACCAAAAATTCATCGTTCTTTGACAGCTTTAAACCATCAGCACTTTCATCTGATCTCGCAAATGCCACTTATGTCATCGCTGGAGGATTTCTATTGCATCGCGCTGTGTGGCATCATAATTACTCTTTCGATCATAGTTGTACAACATAATTATATTAACTATGTCCATACAAATTTTGGTGAAAACGCGGTGATTGTTTTTGATGGGTATAACAACAGCAAAAACCATGTGAAAGCTATGGAACAACTTTTCCGATCTTCAAGAACGTCATCTGCTGACGTATTTTTTGACGAGACAATTAATGTAACAGTCAACCAGGAAGCGTTTCTTCCTAACAGCAACAACAAATGCAAATTGATTTCAATGCTGTCAGAGAAATTCAAAGCCAGAAATTTCCTCGTCGATCTAGCGGAGGTTGATGCTGACGTTATCATTATTGAAGCAGCACTGAAACATTCATTTACAAATACAACCGTTGTTGTTGGAGAAGATATTGATATTTTGGTTATTTTAGCGGCTCGAACACCTGTTGAGAAAGAAATATTTTTCTCAAACCGGGCAAAGAAGCAGTCCAGCAAAAAACGTTCTCTTCCCGAAGTTTCGATCAACATGAAAAGAGCAAGGACCATATTTTATTTTTACATGCGTTCTATGGTTGTGATACAGCATCTGCTATTTTCAATAAGGGAAAAACAGAAGCTCTGAAATTATTGTAAAAAGACGGGATGTACTGAATGCAGCTCAAGTTTTCAATAAAAGTGATGCTTCCCACAAATCAATTGCTCATAATGGATTACTATTTTTTTGGGCATATATGGCGCTCCAGTTAAAGAAGATTCCATAAACAACTATAGTTATTTGTGCTTCACTAAATCCGTAGGTAAAAACAAATCTGCGAGGTTAAGCCTATTACCACCTACAGCCAAAGCAGCTGAAGAGCATCTCTACCGAGTCTACTTACTATCAAGTACAGACTTGGTTGGGTAATAAATTAAATCCCGAATATTGGGGATGGATATTGAAGGACAACTTATCGCACGCAAAGAAAACATCAGCACCTCCTGCTCCGGACTATCTTCTAAAAATGATTATTTCTAATTGCGCGAATGGCAGCAGACCATTATGTGACTGTCGAAAATTGGGACTCGTCTGCACACCAATTTGCGGTCATTGTCACGGACAGTCTTGTTTGAACGCTGCACCAGTGGAGGATTCACAGGTAACCGAAATCGAAAGCGACCAGAACATTGACGATCCAGAGATCGATTCTATGTATGCTTTTGAGCAAGGGTCTTTGCTCCCATCAATCGAACAGACAAATTAGGAAAATGAAGGGGACAAAATAACAGATATAGAAAAACAAGTGGAAGAAGAGGAAAAGAAAGAATAGGAAGACAAAGAGAAGGAAGAAGAGAAAGAAGTGAGAAAAGGATAATTTTTTTAATTGTAATAAGAATTAATGATTTTTTTAAATAAATTTAAGGACTTTTTCAATGGAATCTTCTGATCTTTTTTACTTATGAATATTCATTTAATATGTTTTTTGTTTCATGAAGTATGGCTCACATTTTATGTATTGTTTAACTTTTAAACTCTGAAATATGGAGCAGAACCATAATATTTCCTAAACTCATGACTTTCCTACCGAGTTTCCGTGAACACTGCTACTTGTATGTAAAAACTATAGATAACCTTTTTTCTATATAATTTTGTTACCTTTCTTTTGTTATTGCACCTTCGTAGTCGTAAAGACGATAGGAACGAAGATATAGTTGAAAACCCGAAAAATCTACCTTCTGAAGACTGTAAAAAGTTATGCGTACAACGGATCGTTGGGGACTTCTCAACCCTTATTTGGAACGACGAAAGGTAGGTGTAAACTAAATTTCAGCTCTCTAGGATTTTTTCCGAGGTCACACCCTAAATGCACTGGACTATTGGAGCAATTTTATCTCAAGGTACACCTGGAAAAGACCTACCAGTAGCATACGCATCTAGAACCCTCAACGAAACGGAGCAAAGGTATTCGACCATAGAAAAAGAATTACTCGCTATAATTTGGGCCACCAAATATTTCCGCCCTTATCTTTATGGAAGAAAATTCACCATTGTTACAGATCACAGACCACTCATTTGGTTAAATTCACTTAAAGAACCCAATTCTAAACTAACACGTTGGAGACTCAAACTGGAAGAATATAATTACGATATTATTTACAAAAAAGGAACCAAAAATTCTAATGCTGACGCTCTCTCTCGCATACAAATTAATCCCATTACACATACAACAAATATTTCTATGATAGCAAATGAAGACGAAGAACTCGACCAACTCCTGGACGAAATTGTAAACAGTGAACGCTTAAACACACCTGAACCGCGACCTGTAATAAATCGACCCGCAAGAATACCAACGCCAATCGATCTCGAAGAATTAATACCTATAACAAGAATCCAACAACCAGAAGACACAGATTCAAATACACAACATACCCAGGAATCATCGACACCTACAATACCTATTTGTGAGGATGCCCTGGAAACGAAAGAAAACCAAATAATATTTCATATGGTTCACGACGAGCCATCGACCCCAAAAATTAAAATGCAAGAAGGACACAAGATTTTGGATGTGGAAATAAATACAACGAATCCTCTGCCTACCCTACGAAAAGTATTTTTAGAATTTTGCAAACCCGACACATCATACTACCTGTTCTTTCCAGAAGATGAATTATACAAGATTACATGCCGATTAACAATCGAATTGTTCAGTGTAAACAAACCAAGATTATTTAGATGTCTAAATAGAGTTAAACATATTATCGACAAAGAAGAACAATATGGACAAATAAAACTTTACCACGAAGGAAAAACTAATCACCGTGGAATTCAAGCAACTTTATTAGCGTTAAAGCGTAAATTCTATTGGAAGAACATGGAAAAATCAATCTCAGACTACATTAATAACTGTGCAGAATGCAAAAAACAAAAATATGATAGACAACCTACTAAAGCCCCTTATAATGTCACGGACACTCCGGATAAACCGATGCAGGAATGCCACATAGACATATTTTATATCGACAATAATATGTTCCTAACAATTATCGATAAACTTTCAAAATTTGCACAAGTATATCACCTGAAAGATCGAAACAACGTAACCATAGTTCGGAAAATAACAAAATTTATATCACAATATGGTACACCAATAAAAATTATAGGAGACGGAGAATTTAACGGAATAATAATACAAGAACTACTTGCTTTTCACAAAATTAATTTGCACATTACAACGCCTGGACATCATGAATCCAACAGTCCCATCGAAAGACTACATTCAACCCTGATAGAGCACTATCGATTATTGAAAAGTCGACATCCTAAGGAAGAACCTAAAACTTTAATGCGATATGCCATAATCGCATACAATAACACTATTCATACAAGCACCAAAATGACACCCCACGAATTACTTTTCGGACATACTATGTCACAGGATCCCTTTTCAGCTGATTTCGAACAACAACGAGTATGGTATTACACCGCTAATCACACTGAAAAAATGAAATATTTATATGAACAAATTAAAAGACAGCAACAGCAATTAAAAGAAAATTACATTTTAAAATTGAATGCAAAAGAAAATAGAAAACACTCCTACCAAGTTGGACAACAAGTTTTACTAAAAACCGATTCCCGAAGAGGAAAAGCCAAACCAAAATTTATCGGACCCTACGAAATTATATCTATAACGCCGCATCATGTATGCACACTTAAAAATAATAAAGGAACAAGACAGGCACATGTCAACAATTTACGGCCCTTTGTTACAGATTCCTCTGCTTTAGAATCTGCTACCCCGCAGAACCAGGATTCACGAACCTCAAAAACAATCCAGGTCTTTACTTCAACAGGCTTGGTACAGCACAAATAAAAAAGGACCAATGGACCCTCATCAAGACTATCGATTGTTCACCTTTATTAATCGAATATGAAAAACTAAAAGAAAATGTAAATTACCTCAAAAAACCATTAGAATCGGAAAATCATGGACCCATATATAAATTAGAAAGTCATAATTATCTGCTCGTTTTGGAAAGTCTATTAATAGAAATTCAAAAGAAAATTGAACATTTGTTTCCCAATCACGTTCGGAAAGTCAAAAGAGGAGCAATAGACGGTTTAGGAAGCCTAATCAGCTTTATTACCGGTAACCTCGATGCTGAAGACGGAAAAAGAATAGATCAAGCCTTAAATTCCCTTCAAAAGAATCAACATAAATTAGAAGAGATCACAATACGCCAAACGTCATTGATGACCCAAGCTATCGACAAGTACAATCAAACATTATTTAAATTAGAAACTAACCAGAAAATTCTTCAATTTCGACTTCTACAAATTGAATCAGCCATCAAAACTACAGCATTACACGATATCGAAAATTATGCACTAATTAATCTCCATTCGGTACAACTTCAGTTGGCCACTTTATTGAATCTTCTGTTAGAAATTCTGGATACACTTGAAGAAGCAATCACCTTCGCTAAATTAAATATTTTACACCCTTCTATCGTGGAACTTAAGGATCTACTAACTGAACTTGAATTTATCTCAAAACAACATATACTATACAGACTCCCGTATGAACCTTCGATTGATCTTAATGAATACGATCATTTAATCGACGTAAAGGCATATAGAAAAGGAACTAATTTAGTCTTCATACTCGAAATACCTCTGAGTGCTAATGACACTTACGACTACTATCAATTGATTCCCTTACCAATACCAAACAACAACACTTTCCACATGATAATTCCTTCAAAACCATACATCCTATTCAATAATAAATTCAGTGTAACAATTAATAATATGTGCACAAAAGTGAAACAAGGCCTCTATTTCTGTGAAAACGTTGATCAAGATTTAGAAAAAGACGAAAGATGTGCGGTTGACCTTCTTAATTTTAAGGGAACCACAGATTGTAAAATCTATAGATTTAAGTTAAATACAGTTAAAATGCATAAAATAAGTAATAATGCCTGGTTATTGATCACTCCTAAAGAATTAATATTCGATGTAAGTTGCAGTAATAATAGTCCTTACAAACAACCTCTTTTTGGAACCTATTTAATACAATTGCCGAAAGAATGCAAGGTAACCAATCATGAATATACCTTATCGACAAATAATTATAAGAATGAATTCATTAGAAATATTAACCTGCCATCTTTAAACATAACAATGAATACACTTAAAAATTACTTTTTAGAAACACCTACCATTGAATTAAAACAAATCGATTTAAATGATTTTCAGTCAATAAAAAATCAATTCACACAATTATCTAAAGAAATTGTCCACAATGACTATGTACTGCCCACGCATTTCGGAATAAGCTCTTTAACACTTGTAGTTATATTTTTGTTTGCTTTTGTTATGTTTAGTATAATATTATATTGTAAACGTAACTGCCTCTTAGACAAGTTGACCAACATCATAAATAAATCGAATCCAAAAGAGATTCCTTTAGAACTGCAAAAATTGAAAAATCCTATTTCATAGATGATTTTCCAATCTCGGTCGGGAGGTGTTACGTATTAATTACTTGCTTGCATAAACGCATTATCTGTCGACACATGTGAGAACGCTGATAATGAGTTTATCTTGTCTTACAGATGTCCCACGTAATTGTTATCACTAAGTTCAGTTGCATCGCAGACTTCGTGCATAAAACATTGTATTTTTGCTTTGTAACCCGTAAGGTAATAAATTGAATAAAAAAGGATTTTTTTTATTATCTTTCGTCAATCAATAAACATCTATCTCGCTCTATACATGATATAAATGACTATTTGGTAATCTGCTTCTGTAATATGATCGAAGATTTGTAACGACCTATTTTATTTTGCACTACGTTACTAAATAATTCCTCGAGGCAGTTTATTTTCGAATATGGCTCGAAGCAATGTGTTTAGAAGCCACCACCGAGGATTTTAGTTTCAACTAGCAGGCTTTAGAAGCCACAGTTTCTATAAAATTTTAAGTACGTTCAATTATAGTAGGGAGGCCAAGCGAATTAATAATTATTTTCGTGGGACTGAGTAGGTTTATACCGACAATTGATACCATCGAAAGCAGCGGTGTTTCCTCAGTAGAAAAACTCCTGTTGTCGCTTTCTTAGCCTGTGGAGTGAGGAGCTATGACGTCACAAAGGTGGTAAAATGGTAGGTTTCAAAAGTTTTTGGCAAATATCTCGTTACCTGTGAAGTTTACGGTGAACTTTACCTTATACAAAATTAATGTACATTTAATTTAAAATAAAAATGGTCTTATGCATTTTTGCAGTCCAGTAAAGGATTACGGAGATATGGAGGGGGTAAAAATGTAACTTTTTCCGTTTGGCAAAAATTCAAAACTACGCCTATGGACTCGTAATATTCGCTCCAAGTGTATTATATACAGGGTTCAAGGAAGTGGGCAGGCGAGATGGTTATGGTGAAGCACTCAGCACCCAAGACGACATACTCGTACATTTGCGCAGATCATCCACTACTACACATGTTGAAGTGAAAGTGGAAGATGGAATTAATGTCACTCTTGGATAAGCAAAATTTCTAACTAATACTAAAAACAAGATGCAACTGATTGCTCTAATCACTGTACACAACAGCAAGCTGGCTGCAAAGTGATTCAGGCAGAAGGTGGTGCTGACATCAAGATCGTTTTTACAGCAATTGACGAATCAAAGAAGGAAACAGAGGCTATCGTAATTGGCAATGACACCGATTTATTGGTCTTGTTGGTTGTTCATGCTCCAGCCAACAAACAGTTGAAGATGATTGTACCGAAGAAAGGTAACCAAGAAGAAAAAGTTTACTGCACTCGTGCATACAGCCTGGTATCGGGGAAATGAAGTATGTTCTCTTGACAGTTTACACTTTCTCCGGATGTGATACCTTTTCTTCAATTTATAGAAAGGGAAAAATAACGCCTTCTGAAAAAGTGAAAAGTAACAAGGAGCTTTACACAAAGCTGTTGACTTTTAACAACCCAAATGCAGACCCAGATGCGCTAGCTGATGCTGGAATCATTTCCTCCTTTCGATATTTGCATCAACAAATGCAGATAATTTGGATAGTCTGCGCCTTCAATGTTACTTGCAGACCATCGCAAAGGAGCCTGTACACACAAATTTGAGATTGGCTGTACTTTCCCCCACTTTAGCAGCTGCACAACAACACTCTTATAGAGTTTACCATCAAGTGCAGCAATGGCTCAATGTCAATAAAGATTCACTAAAATGGGGTTGGAAAAGGATTGGTGGTTATTTGCGTCCAGTTGCAACCACAAAGGCAGCTGATCCTGAAAAATTGCTCTCCCTCGTTGTTTGCACTTGTAATGCGGGGTGTGTCAGAAACTGTGAGCGTCGTCAGAGTGGCTTTAAATGCTCAAATATGTGCAAGAATTGCTCCGGACATAGGGGCACCAACAGAGATGCACTAATTATTGACGACGGCATCAATGAAGATAATCTTCAACATGAAAAAGAGCTTAACAATTTTTAGGGTACTGATTGCTGTAATTTATTATTATGTAACTACCATGGACGTTGTACATACCACTTTTCATTGAAGAACATTGAATTTATTGAAAAGCATGTATTGTGAAGAAAAAAATTCATTATTTTTTGTATTAAAGCTTATTAGATAAAGTTTGTAGTCAACCTTGTTTCAATGCTATCCACATGATTTTATATTTTTAGGAAAATATGACAAAATATGGAAGTAATTTAGGTAGCTTTAATTATAAAAGCTCAAATGGAAAAGAGGAAAACGATATGATGAAGTATCTAAAAGGAAAAATAGGCAACATGAAGATAAAAACGACAAAGGAGAAGGAGACATCTAGATATATTATCAGATTCATACACATAGGCGTACATACATACATACACACATACAAATGTTCGTATGTTAATGATGCGTTACTAAGTACTTTTTATAACGAAACATACTCTTTATAACGAAACATACTCATTTTCAAGTGATTACGATGAATTCCAAGCTAACTAGAAAATAATGACATCATTGCCCTCTCAATATCTCCGTAAACCTTGTCTAGAAGTCAAAAATGCATAAGACCATTTTTATTGTAAATTAAACATACATTAATTTTGTATAAGATAAAGTTTGCGCTAAACCTCATAGTTAACAAGATATTCGCGAAAAACTGTTGAAACCTACCATTTTACCACCTTTCTAGCTTTCCACCCAACTCCCGCCTAAACCCGACGCCCAATGTTGTGCAACTTTTTACCACTTACTAAGAGGAGGGTACTAAAGAGTTTGCTGCTAGGTAGAACTTTCTTTTTGGATGTTTGGGTTAAACCCTGGTTTTCTGAACTAAAACCTAGAACCAAGAATGGCCATCTTTATGACGTCATAACTCCTCACTCCACAGGCTGAGAAAGCGACAACATGATTTTTCATACTCAGGAAACACCACGGAATAAGAAGATACCACTTGTCGGTATAAACCTACTCAGTCCCACGAAAATCGTTATTTGACGAGTTAATTCAGTTTGGCCTCTCTACTATTACGTTCAGGCTGATTTCCAGCTGTGGAGACATTTTTCTTTTTAGTTTTTTGTGAGGTCTGATTTCGTAGTAATTAGGCTTGCATCCATGCTTAAGGCTTTTATGTCTAATGCTTCCATGCTCTTACTACAAGCTACCGGCTTCCAGGCATCAAGCAAATTCCTAGCGATCTGCTGCTGTTGCAAATTCATCGCAGCAAACGGATTTTTTGGCGTGTGGCGCAGATGCGAGCAGTTTTGGGCGAGCCAAGCCGGCTTTACTCCGACTACAACTGCCGCCTGTATCCGCTTCAGGACTCAATTCAACAATTCCATGCAGAGGTTGGGGAAACCTCTCCTAAGGATCGCAATGATGATGCTTTTAGCTACGTTTCTAGAGTTTAATTGATTTTTAGCTTGCCTGTTTTATTTATTGCTATTACCTAAGAGTAAACAGTTTTACGAAGGCCTTCGATTAATCAAACTGTACGCGATAAATACTAGCTTGTTTGCAAAGCTTGAAGCGTTAGTATTTCATCAGTGAGGAGCAAGCGTTCTTGAGACGCCTAGCATTATCGGATGTTTTGCATGGCGTCCAGATGTCAATATTTGCAACGTTATTGCAGGCCTGAACTCTTTTTAATTTGTTGTATTCTATATGTAATATATAATATTAAAAGTGTATTTAATGTTACTGGTTTATATTTTATTTGTGTATTCAGGTCAGGATCCTACATGAACCTGGCTCGTCTTTTTAAATTTAAGTTGAAGTGCGAGGCTAACAGGGTAGGTGGTGATTTTTTTGGTAGCTAGATTTGTTTTTTGATGTGTTTAACGACAGGCGCCCAAAATGTTGTTGCCTCATAAAGATTGTATTTAACCCGAAGGATTGCTGCCTAGTCCTTACTCACACCATATTTTTTGCCGAGCGTTAGAGCTAGCTAGGGTTGTGGTAACCCCTCGTTTATGTGTGCAGTACAGATTATTTTAAACTAATATATCAATGGAATAGTCTCTAATTTAAGAATGCAACTATAATTCAGTTGAAAATCGCATGCCAAGTTTGACATCTAAGTATATAAGTCGTTGTATTCATAAATTAGAAAGTATTGCATAGCCATATTAGATGAAAATACCGTTTGGTCATACTTTATTTACTCCGACGTAGGCGATTTCGAGCAATGCACTAGGGGGCGTTCACTCACATATAGCTTGAGCCCGCTAGCCAATGATGCTTAACTTGGAAGTTTTTTCGATAACCATGGAAGAATCTGTATCAAACTCTTCACACGCGAAATTGATCAATGCACGCACTACCGAGCCATATTAGCGCACATTCAATTATTAAAATTATAAGCTGGTTGTATCTGTAAACATGAAAGTAAACACTTCAGTCGAGAAAACTAGGTTATCGTTTCAAACAGTAAGAATCCGTTCTTTAGTTAATTCTTTGGTAACTGCTTTTTATTATTTTCCTAAATATGCAGATTGTATTATTCCAATTTAGTTTTCGGAAATGGTTCGTTTTCCAAAAGGTAACATAAAACATAAACATAAAACAATACAACATAAGTAGTAAAACGAAAGAGAATGTGTGGAAAAAAAGTAAATGGACCCACCAAGCCTAGAAAATACAAAAACCTCTTGAAATTGTCCATCTTATGCTACAAATACCAGTACAAATAGTAGGTACCTAAATATGTTCAATCAGTTGTAAGTAACGTAACACGGTAGAAAATGTTATTTAAGTAATCCCATAACGGAAAACGTTGGGCCAAGTCCAGTTCCTGCATCATTTTTACATTAGAGTGCTCCAAATGCGCTTTTTATAGAAGTTCTTAAACTGGCAGTGGTTAAAACTTTTTAATGTGAACGTGCAGTATGAATTCGTAGGCGTGTAACGACTACAGCAGCTATAAAATACTGATTTTACAGAAAACACGTACACTGATAGCTCATCTGCAGAGTTAAAGTGATAAAGAGTTGGATTATGTCGACCAAATGTCTTGGATAGACTTATACACTTTTTAGTTGGTCCCATGAAATGTAGCAGTTGTGAGATTTATACGCCGAGCGTAGAGCGAATTTGTAGTAATGATTTTCTTATCGCGCAAAGTATGATTCGAAAGCTTTCAGTTCGAGGATATTGAAAATCCCGCTGAACATCTTCTCGAATGGTTTATCGAGCAATCCTTTTCCCTTTTATTGTAATCTACTATTACTGTCGCTCGGGAGCCGTTTTATGCACGTCTAGATGATTTTTGTTGTTCGAATTTTAAACAATATCTGAGGCAGGTTACATATAAAAATACGTATATTACTGCGAAAAGTGACCGGAATATCCGCTCAGTTTTCAGGTCAGATAGCTTTTTGAGCACTCGATCCTTTTTTAAGTGAAACACAGAAAAGCTTTTAAAACAGTCTAATACTATTTTTTCAATGAAAATATGAAAGCCTTTAAACCCTTTGTCTCTAGAACGCACGTTAGTTGAAAGGACGTATTTTTAATTAATGAAAATCTTCATCTGTTAGCATTATACTACCAGACAGGAGTTTAGCAGCTTCGTTCCGCGATAATAATGACCGAACAGGCTCCTTGTGGAAGCAGCCAACAAACCGAATTGCACTTCATTTCAGGAAATTGATTCGCCAAACGCAATAAAGTAGTTTCTAGCCAAGACGGCTCATGTAAATGCAAATTGCACCCAAGGTATCTAACCGATATCTGTATTACACAATAAAACTTAAATGGATTTTCAGTTGCAGCTCTAGACGGCCGGCCCTATTGCGTTCTGACACTCTAGCATTTATTGGCGCAGATACGATGTCTTAACCATACAATACTGACAGGGTAGGTTGCCGCTTTTCATTCTATAATTAAACTGGTTTGATTAATTACGATGAGAAATTCTGTGCAATCGCAAATATCCCTAATTGCGTAACTTTATCACGTTACTAATTTAACAACAAGCAAATAATCGCTTCTATTTAATCGTAAAAACCATGACAGGAAAGAATTCTAGCAACATTTAAAGCATAATACTATCAAGAAGTAGGCTGTTGTTCTTATCAAAGATTTAACTGAATAAATAGAATAGTCGCAATGTTTCCTCTATGGCTTATAAAAATTATTACATCTGTCTCTCCCAACAACTGAACATACAATTTAGTGAGTATCTAGAGAAAAAATGTATAATGATATATTATACAACTAGTTCCATTCACAGTGCTTCCTCCTCTCAGTAGGCTTTTATATGTATTTATTAGGTTGCATACTTAAATTGTGACAGAAGTGGGACTGTAGAATGAAAAAACTTCGACAATTTGTACATCTGCTTTATTAATATTGTTGCATCTTAAATATCGAAAATTTGCGGAAAGAGACAAAAATGTAGCTCTCAACACTGCAAGCCTTTAAAAGGCATAACCACCAATTGAAAACAACATAACCAAATCTTGTCATGCAAAGTTATCTGGCATGCGTAACGACAAAACTGTCACTCGAACATATCCTGCTGGGAACTCGAAACATTGTGAATTGATTATACACATGTTCTCATTAAACACACTTAGCACTCATACTTCAAATAAAATAGGCAGTATTATGTAGCATCTTTTTCTAAGTGGAATTGAAAGAATTCCATTTGAAAATAAACAATATCAAAATAAGTCTAACTTATAACATATTAATTATATGATTGAGTTTACAAGAGAAGTTTTTTGACTAGTTATCTATAACAATTTAGCCTCACCTTGAGTAAACATGGAGTTTGCAAATTTATATCATTCACACCTCCCTAGAAATATAAAAAAATAGTAACAAAGTAGTAGCAAAAATCTACATATTCAAAGTAGGGATGGGCGCGTGACGTGAAAACAGTCCGGTCACGCCGGGTCACGGCGGATCCCGTCGTGAACGTGAGTAATATTTGGAAATCGAGACGTGAACGTGAGTAAAAATTTCCAAGGCGTGATTCACGTTTCACGTTAATTTCATGTTAAATATTTAGTAACGATTTTAGGGTGCCCCACTCCCCCGCTGGTCGACATGTGGAAGCTCTAGGGCTGGAGCGGTAGCTCATTGTACTTGTGTATGGCAACCCGCAGCGATGGACCTTCGTACTTGTGTTGTGTTGTGTTGTGAATCTTGTGTCTACAGTCAATCGGGTGTCTGCGTCTATAGGCGTCCAAGTAGAACTTACTGTTAGTTCCTCGATCGTAAAATTACTTTTAAACCTAGGAATTAAAAGTTTTGCATAGCAACATATACCTTCTTGTACTCGTATCAGCAAGAGAAACGTCAATTCCAATAACAACTGTCTGTCTTTGAAGACGGTGGCAAGAAAAATTTTTGCAAGAAATCAGTATTTATCCTTTGTTGTAAGCTATTGTAGCAAATCTTCATTTATTTCTTTTTGTGTCTACTATTCTCATTGCAACATATGTATGTATGTATGTATTTCTATTATCTGTAACCTCATATACCTTGCGATGTAGAGGCTGGTGCTTCGTATGCTAGCATCTGGCGGTACAATGCACAACTTACCCCTGATTCGGATTCAAGAGTTGGAGCGCGCTTTTTGTGCTTGCGCAACGACCATTGTGTCCGGTGTGTGTCTTCGTAATGCGTTGACCTGGTTACTCTATCTCTTAGGTCTGTGGTTCTGAGTAGAGCACAGTTAATTTGGTGTCCAACTGTGAATGGTCTCACCGAACTGGATTCCAATCGCGGAAAAATTCCGAGCCCCGCGGTATTCGACCCGAGGACTTGCTTAATGTAAGCCTAGCGCTTACCCAACTGCGCTACGTGGCTTCTTTGATTGCAACATATCAAATAAAATATTTCACGGGCAATTGATATTTTATTTTAAAGTTTTTAGTTGTGTTACGGGCCCTTTATTGCTTTTAAATTTGAACATTCTGTTCTATCGGAATTTAAATTTTCAAATAAAAGCTGCGGTTCACGTCGTGAGTGGCGGGTTACGCCGTAAACGTGAGTAAAGGTGAGCGTGAACGTGAGTGTTTAAAGCAAACGTGAAACGTGCATGACGTGAGTGAATACTCACTCACGCGCCCATCTTTAATTGAAAGTATGAAAACTACGTACTAAGTATTTATGGTAGAGACAATGAAAGTCCGAAATTTGTTACTACCAGAAGATCGTAAACGGTCCATTAAGGAAATACTACGCCTTAAAATTTACGAGAAATGATCACTATTTGATTTATACATAATTAACCACTTCGATGAAGAACAAGAAAAGAGTCGTTCGGCAAAATATGCCAAAGACCTACCCTCAACATCCTCACATCCTCAGTATATTCAGGCCTTTCTGGAAAAGAGAGTTGTTGAACCAGAAGAATCTGTCCCAAATCTACGTGCGCATACATGAAACAATTACGGACCAACTATATTTATCCATTTACGAAAGAGAGAAAAAGCTTTTGTATGGAAAAGTCATACCGTTTTCTGTGCAAATATTTCAAGAGTATGAACATGTAGCCGGTTCTGGCTAATTTAATTTCATTTAAATTATTACTGTGTTTGCTACAATTGCCAATCCGATACTGGCTCCAGCCAGCTCAGAATGCCAAGGGATCATAGATACACTCAAGTTAGTAACCCAAAGAAAGTACACAGAATAAATTTTATAAGCGTATAACATGTTAAGCTAGTATCACATAAAATCAAATGCATATTCATAAAGACAAAAATAAAAGCAAATTAATAATGTTTACAAACAAATAAATCTGGAATTCTCCGCTCCCGCGTCCCGGTCTGCGAACTTCAGGCGGTGTCAGTTATTTTCGGACTAGCCTAGTATGGAATAGTTGTAATGTCGCGTAGGCTGCTCGTCTGACCTACTAACAGAGATGACAGTCTATTAACGATGCCCGCTCATAATGGCGGTGGTGTAAAAATGAAATTTGGCTTTAATCATTTAAACGAGGAAAGTGCGGGAAGAATTTCATTTAATAACATTCGTACCTAGTGCTGCTTATGTTATCGTGCTCCGCAGGTGTGCAGAACGTGTCGGAATATCGAGCGGCCGGGCCGCGGTTATCTTGTTTACATATTGCGGAAACTTTGGAAATACAGGTAAGCGGTTTATGATTGAATAAAAGCTGCCCCTCGCTGGCAACGGTCCCTGTCGAAGAGCTCAATATTTGAAGTGCGTAATTACGGGCGCCGGCCTCTGGCGATACAGGCTGGATTTTCTAGTGTGTGTTTTCAGATTTATTCGTGTTAAGCCGTTCTGGTCGCAATTAATCGTTTTAATTACTTCTGTTTTGTTGTCTTATTGCGGGGAAATTAGTTTATGGACGGGATAGCCACCGACGAGCTTGGTTTGGCCCTCCTGGTGACTAGGGGTAGTTTTATGGACGGGATAGTCATCGACGAGCCTGGTTTAGCCCTCCTGGTGACTAGGGGTAGTTTTATGAAGGGAATAGTCACCGACGAGCTTGGTTTAGCCCTCCTGGTAACTAGGGGTAGTTTTATGGACGGGTTAGCCACCGGCGAGCCTGGTTTAGCCCTACTGGTAACTAGGTACTGGACAACTGGCAGGAACTCTCTCGAAGAGTGTATGGACCCTCCTGAGTGGATTTAGGCTGGGAGGAAGGTACAGGAAAATTCTGTCTTGACATAGCTTCGTTTGTTTTTTATATATCCTGGGCTGAAATAATCAGCGGGTTAAGCCGGTTCATTAGAGTAGGAGATCCTTCCTTTAGATGCGCGGCGGTGTAATTGCGACTCTTCGATATGACGTCGTTTATCGCTGTCCGCGCGGCCCCAAAATGTAGCGCTCAGGTCCCTAACGTGCATTACGCTATGAGAGAATGTGCGAATTAATTTTTAATTCTAAAATCGCGTTCGCACGGGGCGAAAAGTTACAAACAAAAATACCCGACTTTCAGTTAAAACGAAATTTGAATAATTTTCGGTTTTTCTAATGTGATGCTATGTGCTTTTTAAATTACCTATTTCCATTTTGCCTACGCTTAGAATTTCCTGAATTTGTAGAAAAACTTGCGTAAGTTGGTAATATCATTTCCAGTTTAGCAATTGAATGAGCATGCGGTAGTCTATCATTTGGGTAATAAGTTCGATACATTTTAGCTGCTCGTTGGAAATTTTTTTGACAGGAAAGGTTTTCTCGGTTTATAATGTAAACCTCTGAAGAAGCTGACGCATGAGCAACGAAACGTTAAGTTTAAATCGACGACCACGGCATAACCTAGAAGAACCTACCATTATGGAGAACGGCCGTAAACGCCTGCATTCAAAAAATAAACAAATATTCAATACCTGTCAAAACGCGATTGTGAATTTACTAGAAATATACCTTTCGTGTCAAAAAAAATTCCCAACGAGCGGCTGAAATGTATCGAATTTGTTACCCAAATAATAGACAGCCGCATGCTCATAATTTTACTAAACTTCTGAAGAAGCTGACGCATGAGCAACGAGTGGTCAAGTTTAAATCGACGACCACGGCATAATAATAGGTAACACGTATGCGGGAATATTTATTTACATCAACTTATACAATAATCTTTCTATCCACACTCGGTGGAATGCCCGAGCAATATCAAGAAACTGGGCCGCGGTATGCTGCTTCTTTTCAAATGCTGTGTTTCAGTTTCGCCTCCATAGCACGGAGAGCGCGAAAAAAGAGTCCAGCCGTTAACACAGTGTTATCAGTCCGTGAATAGATTACCACCCATCACAGCACTCTACACTCTACAGAATCCCAGAACAGATAGGGCTATCCAGTTACTACAACACCCGGTGATTCCGAACTCCATACAACTGCACGTATGTAAAATAAATGCCCATTGTGCCCTACTTAGTGTAGTCTCGATTATTTGACATCAACACAATCTAGTGCCATTGGCGTTTCCTGATTTTGGGTAGGAAAATTCAAGACATTAAATTAAGTCATATACAGTGTGGTCCATTAAGTGTACAACAAATGGGAAATTTTTTTATTAGTTGTAAAACCGAAATTTAAATACCGCCAAAAGTTAGTGCATGTTCGATAACCATATCAGATGCCCTTAGAATGGCTTCAAGTCAAACAATATACAGGGCAGGATAAAAAATATGAAATTCGTTCAAGAATAAAGTTACTTTATTTCAAAAAATATAGCAAAATTTTATTGAAACAAGGTGTTTAGAATCAAAAGTTATGCTCAAATACAAAGTCACGGCCTCCTATTCGAATTTTTATTTTTTTTGTAAAATTTTGTATTATCCCCGTATGATACATATTTTTATTATTCTGATTTTATTAAGAGTTTTTCATATGTAAATTATTATTAGTAAAGCATTTGCCTTGTTAAAAAGAATATTTGCAAAATTCTAAAGTTCTGTTAAATATCGTTGCAACAAACATGAAGTGGACGCTTACCTAAAAAAATATAAATCCAAGTAAATTTTACAAATACTCTTCAAGTTGCTAAAAGTTATTTAAAAGGGATGTGGTTGTGGCTACTTTAAATACATATAAAATCAAAATAATAAAAATATGTATCATACGGGGGTAATACAAAATTTTCCAAAAAAGAATAAAAATTCGAATAGGAGGCCGTGACTTTGTATTTGAGCATAGCTTTTAATTCTAAACAACTTTTCACAATAAAATTTTGCTATATTTTTTGAAATAAGGTAACTTTGTTCTTGAACGAATTTTATAATTTTTGTCCTGCCCTGTATATTGTTTGACTTGAAGCCATTCTAATGGCATCTGATATGGTTATCGAACATGCACTAACTTTTGGCAATATTTAAATTTCCATTGTACAACTAATAAAAAAATTTCCCATTTGTTGCACACTTAATGGACCACACTGTATATGGAGTTATCATGTTCATCATCGCCTCTGCGCTTAACACTACCGCTGTTGCGGCATCAGCCTATGCACTTTCGAAATTCTTTAGTCATTGAGATCCCGTAGCAGCCAAAACTGGTTTAGGAGATTACAGCAGATACCAGCACTGGGTGTACTGTTAAGGTCGATGGGTTGAAGTAGTAGTAGTAGTTGTCGTGGGGAGACTGATGTCAAGCAAGTAGGCCTTCATAGGCCCTTTTTGCCAACCCCGTGGACAAGGCCTAGGCATGCAGAGTACCAGGTACCTGAGTCCTATTTAGAATTTTGCCGGGACTAAGGAGTTCCAACCCTAGAAAGGATTCTTTTACATGCTACACAGCGTAGTAACATGAGACCCACGGCTTTACATCACTTCCCAATGATGGCATTCTGTAGAGGTTTTCATCCGCATTTTCTGTAATTAACTTGTAAGCGTATACAATCGTATCCTTTTTATAACATTTTTAAAATCATTTATTAATTTTGTTGCAAAACCTTTACAGGCCAGTCGACAAGAACATTAATAGCGGGAGCAATTCCGAACAAGCTGGAGTACATTTTAATCTGTTTTGTTGCGACACAGAAAATATATATTAATTTTGCACCCCTTGATAGGCTCGGATTTAACCGCCATGCTTAAAAAAGGTCAAAAATGTTATATTTTTTCTAAAATGAGTGAATATCTCGATTAGTAACAACTTTTGAGCAAAATACGAAGTTATCAAAATTAAAGAAAAGTAAATGCTCTACAAAAATGTTTCCTGACTTTTTGCCATACATTCGTTTGTTCCGAATTCATAGGCCTCGAGCATTTGCTTTTTACTTCCTTTTACGATAAAGGAAGTATTGGATTCACCCTAAAAATTCTAAATTGAGTTTTCAACAGATCTTCAGGTTTTAGAGTCTAATGAACCCAAAAAAACATGTTTTTTTCATTGGTCTGTCTGTGTGTCTGTCCGTGTGTTTGTCTATGAACAGAATATCTCAAAAACGAAAAGAGATATGACGGTCAAACTTCATATATAAGTTTTGTGTACTATGTAGATGAGACAGCCAGCTTTTTAAGAAATTGCATAACCGGAAGTAGGTGTTTACTCTTGTGATTTTCCAGTTTTTTCGATTTTTTTAAAAACGACTCTAATAATTTTTTTCAAACTTTACATTTTTAATGTGCATTATTTGTGAGGTAAATGGTTCTTTTGTTCTCCTATTTTAAATAGAACACGCGGTATATTATTACATTTTTTAATTCAGCTTAAAATTTTAGAGAAAATTTGTTTCTTTAGCCATCGCACCATTTTGTACCGTTTTTGTAGAATTTGTAATTTTTTTATTTTTTTGGCAAATGCTTAAAAATTAAAAATCAAATTTTTGGCTAATTATAAGCTCACTGTAAAAGGAAGTTGTGTAATTGTATCACACCAGATTTTTTTTTATTATTATTATTGACGATGCGACAAAAATTCCGTTTTCGTACTGTATACGATTACTCATGTAAAGAAATTATGTCGCTTACCTTATACTAGCTTCCACCCCACCTAGAGGTAGAGTATTCGCGCGTTTTTTAAATGGTATCCCCAATAGGCCTAATCCACTATGCAAACTTCAAGTTTCTATTAAATTTGACGGCTTTTTTGCCTTTTTTATGTTGATGATTGTTCAATTTATAATTCTCAATATCATCCTGACTTTCAACATCTGTCTCATATTCCGGATTTGATTCATAATCTCTATCGATATGCAAGTTCTCGTCGTCGTCTCCGTCGTCTAATTCGACCACGTCCACTGTATTTAAACAAGATTTGCCCTGGCAGAAACCACACATTACTGAGCAGTTCAAACCTGCTTTGCGACAGCTACAAGCTACATTACAACCTTTGGTGCATTTACAAGAAATATGTTTCAGTAATTCCTGTGGAGCTGTGTCTTGTACAGTGGGAATGGGCATTAAATTCTACATCCCCAGTCTAAAGCTGATTTTTCGTTTCCATACCATAGCTGAATTTTGTTGTAAGTACGGAACGAATGCAAACGAGCTGCGTCTTTGGTTGGTGGTAATGATGCTAGATTTGGTAAGCTTTTGTTAATAGAATGTACGAAACAGTGGTGTCTATGTTTGTTCAATGATTCACAGTGTTCTGATCCGTACAAAGGAAGAAGAAATTGTTCTTCCACTTTATATTTTTCCTCTAGAGACGAGTTTGGGTCTTTGAAAATTTGAACAGCCTTCTATAAGTCTTTCTCTTTTTGTAGAAGTTTAATGAACTTTATTTTCCCCTGCCTGCAAAGTGGGGAAACAGTATCACTGCCACTAACTGCGTGTAGAAATAAAGTGTTGTCCCTAATTGAAGCATTCGAATTTATGTTGTGGGGTGCATACATGTTGCTCCGAGTCTTTTTCTTGCCTGGCCTTAGAAAACAAATGTTAGAGCGATACTCATTCAAGGCGGTAAGAATTACTAACAAATCAGTGTCTTCCCCTATTATAATTACCGATTTGTTGTGATTTGATTTGTCAACTGTAGTGTTGACAATTAAGATATCAGCATCTTCAGCAGCCTGCTTGACTCTGAAACCTTCGTTCGTTAATCGTTTACTCACCATCGAGATCATTCGACATTTATTCCTCTCATTTGACAAAAAATCCTCTGGTTTGCTATAATTTCTTTATCAAAATGTATTTCAGCTGATGAACCAATCTTCAATCGGCGAAGTCGCTCAGCAGTCTTGGTGCTTTTTGCTTCAGCATCCTCCGGGTATCCATCGAAAACTATTACTATTATTGAGTAATGTTATGTTACATACTCAACAGTTGCTATAATTTTTTCATCAAAATGTATTTCAGCTGATGAACCAATCTTCAATCGGCGAAGTCGCTCAGCAGTCTTGGTGCTTTTTGCTGCAGCATCCTCCGGGTATCCATCGAAAACTATTACTATTATTGAGTAATGTTATGTTACATACTCGACGTATTTATCCAAATTCGCACAATAAGATTCTTGTTGATGCCAGACAATTTTGTGGAGTAAAACTTCCCGTCTATCACATGAAGAGCATTTTCAGAGTCTAGTTGGTGTTCAATGCGTACAAACGCATAGTAAAGGTCTGATTTGTTAGTTTTACGCATTCCTATGTCATCGAAGAGTGAAAGTGGATAAGGAGCTAGTTCGTATTGAAAATAATCTAGTAACTGTTTCTCAGATCTTCTAGATGGACTTTTTCTAATTTTACCAGAAGTACTTGTACTGGTCTTATGTTTAATTGCCATAGAAACTACATTGACAATCTATAAAAGCATGTGTATGTTTTCAAGAATTAGAAAATTAGCAAATGCCATTAGAATATCCAGCTTTCGACGCCTATAATCTTGAAACAGGTAGTCGCACTAGAAAAATCTATAGAACATTTCTTGTATATAATTTACTCTCCTTCAATTTTGAAAATATTATATTTCACTCTAAAGTTGATACTAACCGAGATATTTACAAATTATTTAAAAAAATTAAATTTGTTGCTCTTTTTCAAGATGGCGACCAAATCCGGGCTTTCTAGGGAGTGCAATTTTAAGAGACATTTCTTAACAGGAACTCAAACAGATTAAAAATAATTTCAGCTTGTCCGAAATTGCTCCCGTTAACAGCCATTTTAAACGACTTATCGACTGGCGTATTACTTAACGTTGCTGAAGTGTATCGTTTTTAAGATCATTTCGATATAATGCACGAAAGTGGGAGATTGTTGCTTCTATAGTAACCAAATAAAAAAAAAATATGAAAGTCCTACTATCTAACAGGACTTTTATTTTTCTTTCTCTAAGCTCTTCTACCGTTCCCCCTGGAACCGCTTTTCGCATTACATCAGGGGGATGCGGGCGTCACTTAACCTATCATGCCTTAAACTAAGTGAGAACTGAAGCGCCCCGACCGGGAGTCGAACTCTCTACCGAGCGCTCGAGTTCCCACTGTGACCTCGACTGCGAGCGGCGGGACCGCTCGCCCATTGAGGCCCCCTATCTAACAGGACTGGTAATTTGATATTGCTATACAACTAACAAGTATACAGTAACTTCACCTTTTCGTCACAGATAACGAATCCCAAAACAGGTAAAAATAGGTTGCTAGCACAAAAATTATATATTAATAGGTACATATTCTTAAGATATTAAAGTATTTGTTCCCACAATTATTTACGAGTGCAAAAATTTGCTTGGGGATAGACCTGTCTCCAAATGTCCCCACAATTAGTAATCCAATGTATTTAAGTAATTTTAGCTACTCGATCTCTGTGGATAACAGAACCGCAAGTATTTCTATGATGTATTATCACAAGGTGTACGTCTTCCAGCCACATCGGATGCGATCTCTACTAAAGTTTCAATACAGTGGATTATTCAGGCGACCCAGTAACTTATTGTACCTATGTACAGATTACAGAATAACCTATAATTTCCATCCATACATTAACCAAATATTCATATTGAAACCGTATGATAATAAAGAAATCTGTTTACTTTCTTGACAGTTATAGTAGTTTATAGACCATCTTTTAAAAAACTTGCTTCGTCTGTAAACAAATCCCAGGATATTAAAATATCATTAAATTATATTGTCTAAGCAACCACCATCCTTCATGTCGTTATTTTCGACCATATGGAAGATGCAATTGTCGAAACTGTAAAAACGTTCAATAATGCGTATACAGAAAGTCGTAAACAGCCGGTTTCCCAAGGTCGTCGATGAATAGCCTAAAAAAATCGTTTTCATTGAGAAAATAGTTCTGTATACCAAACGTTTTGTGCATGCGTTGGCATAGATTTCAAGCATACAACATATCCTTCGCATACACAAATTCTTGGTACTTGTATTATGATGCTTTCTGAGTCTAATGTTTATTAAAACATTTTTCTTTTCGACACCCTAGATACTTCAAGGTATTACACTGTTACATTCAACACCCCATGTAATAATCTAAAGCAGTCTATAGCAGTAATTCAATGAAATTCATTAACGGCAACAGTGGGTTACACAGAATGATCGATAAGGGAAGTTCCTAACAGAAACTAATAGCTGAAACTGTATGAATGGTATCGTAGTTGAATACCGTGGAAGTACGTACACAAGTAACTACAAACGTAAGATGTTATCCAGTTGCTCCCATAAACTGGCGTAAATCAAGCACTGTCATTTGGAGTTACGAAATTATTTCCACCAATATTTTTTTGTACAAACAATCAATTCATTCGGGATTTTAAAATTAATAGTTCGCAATTGATATTTTGATAAATTTCAGCGTTTGAATTACACTGGAATATTATGAAATGATTTAAAACGGAGTTTATTTTAGTAGAAATGTAAATTCTGGAATATAAGAAGTCGATTTCTAAAATTTTTGTTTTACTTTCACATATAGGCTGCATTATTAGTTTTAACATGGTATGATTTCAATATTTTATTATCTGAGTGACGAATCTACTAGATGAGTTGTGGTGTGTTCTAGGTTTCCATATGCTTCGTCACGTGTCCAAAAGTAAGTCCGTTTCGGGTCTTCACTGTTTTATCCGCTTATTTTTTTTTGTAATTTTATTACTCTGTCTGTCTAGCTAATACGCATCATTCATCTGTAGATCAATATCTCGAAAGCTTCTAGTATCCTCAGACAACTCTCTGTAAGGGCACACACTTTAAAAGGACGGAAAACACATAACACCTCGCTATACCTTTGATTCTAAGTGCCAACTCCTTCAGAGTTAGTAGTATTTTAGTTGTTTTAATTTTAATTTTTATATTACGATATGATGTATTAACCAGTATAAGGATCTTTCTAACGTAGTTTGCTGGTTAATTAATGATTTTCTTCTCCAATGTGGTGTCCTTTGTGAATTTGATTGCTACCTCGCCTTCAGCGTTTGAACCTAACCTCAATTTTATTTTTAACCTACAAATGTAACAGATGGTTTTTTACCAATGTTCATTTTGGGCTGAACACGAAACGAGTCTGGTTTTGAAACATGTCGCCTTTTTATAAATTTACGTGGAAAAGACTACTAAGTTTTATTGCTTCGTATCAAGACACCTCCACTATTAGCGTGATGGATCGCCTCCCTATTACTATACTTATTTGTATCTATGGACTGGTCTCATGGTTGTGAAGGCTGGTCTAGGTTACTCAATTGCATGATTTAAGTTTCATTCGAAGTATGTATGAGGAATTTAATTTTTCGAGTTCTCTGTGTCTCACTGACTATGTTTGTTCAGTTGTTCGTTTATTTTGTTGCGGTTTGTGTTATATAACCGCAAGGTGGACCTTCAGCGCCTAGAACACTAAGCTGATTGCGCAATGGTCCTTGAATGTGTGTTTTACTTGTATGTAACATAAGTAGATGTTAGCTAGTCAGGTGGAATCATTAATTTATCGTAGATGATTTTGAATATCAGCTGTCGGTCTCCAGCGAACAGTTCTACTACATACTCCTACATACTGTCTTCATTTGGCTAGTCGTTTGATGATATGACCTATAAGTGTGCCAGTCCTCCTTCGTTTTTATTGTTTACTTTAGTACTATTCTCGTTAAGTTTTTTTCATAGGTCGCCTTTTATATTTAAGTAGAGTTCGTTCTTGTAGTTCCACTCCTTCATCATATGCAGTATGCCCTGTGTCATCCATCAATTCTTTTCGCCAAGGGTTTTGTCTATGGCAATATTCTCAACAAGTTGTATATTTTCGAGCACTTTTTCTATTGTTTGTATCATCTTGGGATATATAAGATTTTTTAGTTTTAGGGTGGGCACTGGGATTCTTCTATCTTCTCAAGACGCATGCGGATTAGTGCTGGCCGTAGGCAATGGTCTGATGGTGTTACCGGATTTTACTGTATTCTTATATTGTTTCTATAGCTACTATTATAAAAAAGCCTATTTCATGTCTCGCGATTTTGTTCTGAGTATCAGCTGACGATTTCCACGTATTTTATTAAGCGAAATTCTAAGTCCGACATTTAGTTACAGTCAAAAACAATATTTACGACATAATATTTTGTTACATAGGGAGATCTATAATTACGACATAAAACGGGTTACCACCTTACTGCGAAAGTTGTAAAACAAAAAATCAGGAAAATAAAAAGGTCGTCGTTTTCCCCAACTACATTATTATGTCCTGTAACATAGTTTGCCAGCTAACTCGTCGGAAGGGACGTGGTTCACTTCGATAATTGTTAATTAGGGCAACGAGCTGTTAAATTGAACTAATATGTTGTGAATTGAATAAGGAGCTGTAACTTGAGCGACACCGACTTTGAGATTGATAATACAGGATTGCTCCTTAAAACCGAAAATGCAAACACTCCTCTTTCGTTAAAATAATACACGTGTGTGGTGATTAGTGTGCAGCTACGTCGAACTTGAAAACACAAACAAATCGTATGATAAAAATTGCAACATCCTGAATGAAATGAAAATCGTGCCTAATGTAATTTAAGTATATTAACTGTGAATACACGTATGTATATATAATTTACTCAAGCTGAACGGTACGGAAGAGCTATCACAAAGTGGTCACAAGGTGCTAAGCTTAACTATTGGCGGTAGCAAATACCTGGTTTCTTAGTTACTTGACTTAGCTAAAGATTATGGCTACTTTTACAGTGTCACTTGTCAATTAGCTGACCAGTTCACTATTCACCATAAACACTTAAAATTAAAGAAAACAGTACCTTTAGGAGTTCAGAAGTTGCGGTCTTACTTCCAACGGATGGCTGGCGCTGGTGCACACTCAACTGCTGCCACAATGTTTATTAGATGCAGGAGAGAATACTTCATCAGCCAAGGGCACCATGGGTGACGTTACTAAATCCCCAGAGGGAATCGAAGACGTACATATAACTTGAAATTCTTGGTAAACGCACTTTTTTAATAAAAGCTGGCGCAGTGAGAGCCCCTATTAAATCCGCTTTCGCGATGTGGAAATTACAACTCCCGATATGGATTCTCGGCCGGGATAGAATTCTTAGCTTCTCCCAAATGACTTGACACCCCGGCGCAATAAACACCTGTTGCAACGGGAAAAAGTGGAAATCCCTGCACTAACCAAAAAGAATGCTGCTTTAAAAGTTCAAACATTACGGAATTCGTAACTTAGTGGTTCCACAGCTTGTTAGAATAAATCGTAAGGGCAGCCAGCGCACGAAAACAACTTTTAGGCTTGTCGACTGTACTGCAAGCGAGCTTGAAAGTAACTGATTTTAAAAATCCGGTAACAACAACGAATCCTTAGCGTCGCTTGCCATCTCTTATATACACACTTACGCTCCACTTGTTGCAGAGAAGTTTGCACATATTTTGCCAAAGACGAATGGGCGGATCGTCACGTAGCGGCCAAACCACTAAGTTATACTTGCGCAGAATAGAAACGATCTGACGGAGCTCGTATTTGCACGACTCTGCCATATCAGGATAGAGAAGCAAATGTCTCTAGACATTCCATAAGTGAGCTGAATTTTGCAAAAGGTACTAAAATTTTAAATGATCTTAATAGTATATAGACGTCGCTTGTAAAGCTTGTAGAAACTGTTCAGAATAAGCATGTGGTAGATGAGATTAATTGTGGTTGGACTGGTTTATATTTGTAGAATGGCTGCTCGGTTTGCGATTGGCATAAACCTAACATCAAAGCATCTGCCTTTGTTAATGATAAAATCAACCCCGTTGCGGTAATGTGAGTTATCTTTTCCTGCAAAATATACTGCGTGGTCATCTTAAGTGATTTTCCAGTTTGTGGCCAAGGATGAATATTATTCACTGTTTTCATTCCTTTAAGAGAATTATGTATTTTGTCTTTCTCATACATGTTTTGCGCGTAACATGATTCTATTTTATATCTATTTTTAAAACTTTTATAGTTGCTATCCGGGAGATTCCTTGCATCCGTGTTACCCATTCGCCTTTAATTTTGATTTGTTATATTAAATTTAAACTGTACTGATACAATTTGCTTTTTGTAATGTAGGTCTTCTAATTACTTGGTAAGTAAAAAAGCCAGTTTAAAATTACAGCTAAGTATATTACCTTCTTTAGGTTAAATCTTGTATTTAATATATTCGCCTAGTTAAACGGTAGTTCTTGGTGGAGGACTGGCAATCTCAATCACTAAATGGATGTACTACCTTATTTTTGACGTTAAAAGCTATTGACTATGTATGTATCCAGATCTGGGCAAATTACTTTAAAAAAGTAATTAATTACTAATTACCAATTACCGCCCAATGAAGTAATTGAATTATCAGGGATTTCAATTACTCACATGAAATAGTAATTACATTACCAATTACTTAGTAATTGTAATTGTACAACATCAATTACTTTCAATAGCACTTATTTTCGTATAGTTGTATTTAGTAGCACTTTCTTGCAAGTTGTAACTATCATAAGTGTCGTGTCGATTCGTAATCGTAATCTAAAGACCTGGTTTTGATTTATAATTTTTAAGCATTTGTAAAAAATTTTCAAAAATTACAAATTCTACAAAAACAAAAATAGAGCTTTAGTTGAAGATACAAATTTTTTCTAGAATTTTAAGCTAAATTAAAAAATTTAGTAAAATACCGGGTGTCCTATTAAGTTAATAAAAAAATAGAAAAAGAACGAAAGAAACCCATTTTAGAAGTATTCAACTGGAAAATCACCTATCTAACATCAATACACATTAAAAATGTAATACAAATGTAAAGTTTTAAAAAAATCGTTGTAGTCGTTTTTGAAAATATCGAAAAAAAACTGAAAAATCACAAGAGTAAACACCTATTTCCGGTTATGCGATTTTCCTCAAAAGCTTGCTGTCGCATCTACATAGTACACAAAACTTATATATGAAGTTTTACCGCCATAGTTCTTTTCGTTTTTGAGATATTCTGTTCACAGGCACACACACAGACGGACCCATGAAAAAAAATATGATTTTTGAGTTCAGGGGACTCTAAAACGTGAATATCTGTTGAAAACTCAATTTCGAATTTTTTGGGTATATCCAATACCTCCTTTATTGTAAAAGGAAGTAAAAATGCTTAATTTTTATGTTTTGTTAACTATAGCAACCTACATACTTGATCACTTTTGAAGGTTTTTTGATAATTAAACCTTGTAGCTACACCGTTCACCAAAACCAAAGCTCTTTAGTTTGTTTTGATGTAAGATGTAAGTACATAAATTAAGTCAAAAATAAAAACTATACAGGGTGGCCCAAAAAGAATGGGACACCGATTGAGCATAGACAAAGTCCCTTCAGTTAGAAGGTATGGGGACTTGAAAGTTTAATTTAATTTTTACTTCCCTCGTCCCTCGACGAAGATATGTAACTTACCTAAGTATACAGGGTGTAGCATTGGATTTCTTAATTGTTTGACAGCAAAATTCTAAGATTTTGTAAAGACCACTACATGGTGATCCAATTGGGGCAACTTTAACATTTTTTGTTGGCTCAGCTGGAAAATACCTTTTTCACACCTTTATATGAAAGTGACATTTTTGTCGCCTATTAGGGGTTTCCCGAAAATATACGTTTGGTTCCCTGGTCAGTTTCCAATGGCAGTGGGAGGGAATATAATACATTGACTTCTGTTGCCATTAGAGACGGGAGGCAATGTGATTAATAATAAATCAACTAACCCCTTGATTTTCACATTTAAATATTTTTGAATGCAGCTGAATACGATAGATAATCTCTTCATAAAATGTAAAAGTGTCATATGTATAACTCTGGACAAAAATATAATTTCCTCCCTTGCATCATTACAATTGATTAGGTACTGTTCTCCCTAACGCTAAACTACATCCGTGGGAGGGAATGATACATTTTCCTCCCTAGTAATACGATTAGCTATAAAAAATGGGTTAGGTAACTTTTGAAATTTTAAAACAAAATATTAAATGGGTGTTGATCAGGGACTGTTAAAAGTTGAGAGGTCACTGTTAAACCTAGTTTAAAACGGCTGATTGAAATTTGCTCAGGTACGTAACAATTAAGTCATTTTTACATTCATGTGTTCAAAAATAAATTACATAGGGGTTGGCCATGGAAAATAAAACTAATGTCGACAGCAAGCTTTAGAGACAGCAATCTTTAGAATGTTCAATCAGGATATCAGCTTATAATATAAACAATAACAACATTGATAAGAATTAATGAATTCAAAAGCTTGCTATTGACAGTACTTTTATATTACATAACCAACCCTTATGTAATTTTTTTTAACACACCGTATAAGAAACGGGAAAATATGTATTTCATAAAATTACTGTCAACGCTTGACAAATAAATTGCTCAGGTTGCTTTCATATTTTTACTCCAAATTTCAAAATCTTATCAACATCTTTAATAAAACCTATTAATTTTATCAAAATATTTAATAATTTTAAGTTTAGGGCAATAAAATATCTGAAATTAATTAAATTGGATCACTATGCACTGTTCTTTAAAAAAAAACTAAATCGAGTTTTGTGTAAAATCATTAAGAAGCCAATATTTAAATGCCTCCTAATTAGCATGGGGTTAATGTCTGTTTCGTCCGTCAACGCAGCACCCTGTATAACGTAAGCAAGCAATGTTGGATGAGGTGAGTGAAATTATAAAAAACTCACTATTCTGCATTCACTGCAGCAGTCCGTAAACAATTTTCCATATCCACAAAATTAGGCACTAGTGGCCAGTATACAAAGCAGTATATGAGCATTGCAAGGCAAGAAAGCGACAAAGGAAAATTAGTGCAATACTACATTTTTGAGTCAACCGGGACATGGAATTTCGCAATTAGATACATTTTATTTATGTGTTTTAGGTCGTTTAAAACTGTTTAAATGTTTTTATCGGATTTTAGCGGTTTAGTTCAATTCCTCACTCAAAAACGTTATTTTCTGGACTAAACGCCTGTTACACTTGCCCGGCAGTACTGCCCTATACTAGTACATCGTTTAAAACGAGCAAATTGAAATGAATAAATAATTATTATTCACCAATATCGTCTAATGCACTATTTTAAATTATATTTTTACCGTAGGTATTGTAATCTGTAATGTACTTACAGCAAATCTAGTTTTAGCGTCTTACACAATAAATATTGGCTTTAGTATTACAACCTATATATTACATCTACATACAAGCACCAATGAATGTACTCTTTGCTCGTGCACGGGTCGTACAAAATGCGAATGCTGCACAGCAGTTGTTATTCAACTCGACACAGGATATTTTAAATTAGGCTTATATTCAGCCGGGATTACCCTATGCCGATTTGCTTAATATGTAACTTAATAAAACCTTATCTTATTTTTTGCGTTCTGAAGTAATTCAATAATTTAATTACCACAAAGTAATTCAAATACCGCGAGTAATTTTAATTACCACAGTTAGTTCAAGTACTTCCTAAGTATTTAAATAATTTCATTACATAAAAATAATGGAGTAATTGAATGTAGTAATTAATTACCTTCAAAAAGTAATTGTCAAATACGTTTTAACAAAAATGGCAATTCCCAATTACAATTGCCGCATTTTGAAAAGTAATTCAATTCCAAGGCAAATAAACAAAAGAGAATTTAATTAGTAACCTAATTACAAAATAATTAATTACTGCCCAGCTCTGTATGTATGTAATACCATATGAAAATTGTATGTTTTGATATAACGTGATTTATATTGCTTAAAAGGTTCGACATTAATATATACAAATTCTTGCGTGTGCTTCTTGAAGGGAGCTATTATATAAAATTTACAAAGCGGTCTTAGGAGATAATAATTGAGATACAATTAAAGTATAAGCTACCAAGGAATAGTCGAAGTATAAAGGAACATTGGCCAAGGAAACGTTCGGAGGATAAAATTAGATTAATGCACGGTGCAATCCAATTTTCCCTAACAGTTTAATCTTTAGGGAGTGTTTTTTAGTACAGGTAATTGCTCGTTAATAGCAATTTCCCGATTACATAAACTACTACAGCGCCTTTATTGTGCAATTATTGAACCTGAAACATGTTAGGGCTGATGCACGTTGATTTTAATAATTTAATACAACAGTTTTACATTTAAGTAATCTAACAAAACGAAAACCGAAACTGAATAACGGAATTGGATTTGGATGTAGGGTATTACAAATAACTTTTGCTTTGTGCGACTTTGTTTGTCCGTTATACCGACCTTTCTCCTTAATTTTGCCTCGGGCATTATTTATTCTACTTGCTACGAATGTATTTTCGCAATTTACGTTTTTCTGTGTAAATCTGTGTAATTTTCAGTTGGAAATAATTTTTTGTCAGAATATTTAGAATTTGGAGCATCAACAACTAATTAAATAATTCCCTACAATCAAAACTCACAATCTCCATTTTTGGTGAAATTGAACCGACAAAAGGGTTACGTTCTTCATGTCCATAAGTATAAGAGCGAAATTCTATTTGGTGTGAAAACTTCCAATATCTCAAATTAAATGTGTATTGAAGGTAAGTCTTGTTGGCAAAAGTGACATTAACCAATGGATAATGTGAGTCTTGATACTAAGCGCGTATTAACCAATCGGAACCCTTCGTCATGTAGTGCATTAATATTATTATTATGTAAGAGTCCTGTGGTTGCCGGAATGGCAAGAAAAACGATCGCGAATTTCAATAGTTGGAAGAAAAACAAGACAAAATCAGAAAGGTACATACATTGGTTCTAATGTTATCTACCTACCCATGCAAAATCTTAGTAGTTCCTTAACTACCTAAATAGATTTTTAGCTTTTTACCATTTTATGTACCAAGGTGAGTTTTCCTGCATGAGTCTAACAATAAAGAATAGCAATGGAATGGAATGTTTTATTAAAACTATAACAAACAGTTACAAGCTAATTATATTACTAAGCGTAGCTATGCACAAAAAAAGTCGAAAACTAAAAAAATCTTAAAAGGAAAGCCCATAGTATGCAATGCAATTATTTTGTTGCAACCTCAAAAATTGACCGCTGTTTGTTTGAAAAGTTTATTAGTTTTACTTTGTTTGGTTATGTATGTTAAAAATAACTATAATAACAAAACAATTTTGTGATAATGGAATACTCGAAGAAAGACTAGAGGAATTTCGAAAAGGTAAGACCAATTTCAAGTTGAAACTGAATCTATGGTCAAATTTACTAATAAATTGAAATGCAACGAATGGAATTACTGTAGGGAAAACAGATTACCTGAACTAAATATTAAAGCAATCTGGAAAATGTATTCTAAAAATACCGAAAACATTCCCTTGAAAGACAGTTTTTGCCCCACATTTTTTGTAAATATTCGGTATGATATTCACGCCAATGGTACCCTCTTAACTTCACAAAACTACCACGTCTTACTGCTCCACGAAAAACCAATTTCCTAAAGATTTGAACACTGTAGCTTGGTATTAATACATAAACTAAGTACGAGTAATATTGTTTACTAATCACAACAAAGTTTATCTGATTTCTGACAGTTTGTTGTACAGGGCATAAGAAAAATTCAATCCTTGTAGCTATGGCTTCAAGGTGACTCTCATTATCAGCTCCACAACGTATAAAGGAAGGTGAACTTGTTTTCCTTCTAACTGGACTTAGCTTCGTTCCCCCAGGTAGTGTGCGATTTTTATTAACAAAATCAGGAAAATAGAAATTATCACTACAGTGAAGAAACTTTTGGACATCATCGCTGAACAAGCGACTGTATACATTGTTGGATATGGTTGCGAGGCTTTTATTACACGGAACTTGTGACACATGCCGTGAAACAACCGGCAAACCTGACATTTTTAGATTTCCAAAATGAAACGACTCATTTTCTTAATGCACACAACATAACGTACTCGTGGGTAAAGAGTACCATTACCGCAACGGCATGGGGTCTACAAGGGTTTGTTTATCAAGCAATCACGTACTTCTCTTCTTCTTCTTTTCCTTTCCCTTTTGCCCTTAGAGCGTCGGGTCCTCTATCCATTTTCGAAATCTGTCCCGGTCAGCAGCCATTCGCTTTACCTCTCTTAGATCTTTTCCTCTGAGTTCTACCCTTTGTGCCAAACTCTCTTCCCATGTCTGCCGTGGCCTTCCTCTGTATCTCCTTCCTTCAGGTCTTGCCTCCAGTATTCGCCTCGGTTCCCTGTTCCTTCCCATTCTCGCTACATGTCCGTACCACCTTAACTGTCTTTTTTCGATGTCTGTTATTAATGGCTCTACGTCCATTTCTTCTCTGGTTACTGTGTTTCTTACTCGGTCTCTTTTTGTTCTTCCAACCATTCTTCTTAAGTATTTCATTTCTCCAGCAGTTATTCGGCTTCTTATTTTGTCCTGAATTGTCCATGTTTCTGATCCATATGTTAGAGTAGGTATATATACACTTTTGTATATTCTTAGTTTAGTTGTGTTATTTACTTCCTTCTTTCCTATGACCGTTTTATTTAGGGCGTAGTATACTTTGCTTGCTTTGTTTGTTCTGTTTAATATCTCTTGATCAGTTGTTCCATTCTTACTTATTGTGGTTCCTAGATATTCGTAATTGTCCACCCATCCTAGCTCTTTTCCGTCACATGTTATCCTTGTATTTTCGTGGCTTTCGTGTTTTTCTATAGCCATCACTTTACTCTTATTTGTATTAATTGTCATTCCCCATCTCTTTATTGCTCTATTCCATCTGTCTACTATTTGCTGCAATTTTCTGGGTGACTCTGCAAGTAACACAATATCGTCCGCATATACAAGGCATTGTACATATATGGGTTCTAGGTTCCAATTACCCACTTTAACATTGAACCTGCGTTCTTTACATTCTTGAATAATTTGGTTCATCACGCCTACGAACAGTAGCGGACTCAAGGAATCACCCTGCTTAATTCCCATTTCCATTTTAAAACTCTGTGATTCCTGTCCTTTTATTCTTATTCTTCCTTTTGTCCCTTTGTATAGATTCTTGATAGCCTGTTGGAGTTCTTGTGTTACCTCTAGTTCTTCTAATGCTTTCCATATGTTTAACTTAGGTATTGTATCGAACGCTGAATGTATATCTATAAAAGCTAGGTATAATGGTTTGTTCCTTTCCAGCTTCTTTTCTATAACGAGTCTTAGGACGTGTATGTGGTCTTGGGTTTGTCTTTGGGGTCTAAAAGCGGCCTGTTCTTCCTCCAGTTTTTCTTCTATCTCTTCTCTCAGTCTTCTTTCCAGTATTCTGGAATATATTTTCGATATTACAGATGATAGACATATTGCTCTGTAGTTGTTGCAGTCATTCGTGTCCCCTTTCTTATGTATGGGAACTACTATGTTTTTGCCCCACATTTTTTGTAAATATTCGGTATGATATTCACGCCAATGGTACCCTCTTAACTTCACAAAACTACCACGTCTTACTGCTCCACGAAAAACCAATTTCCTAAAGATTTGAACACTGTAGCTTGGTATTAATTCATAAACTAAGTACGAGTAATATTGTTTACTAATCACAACAAAGTTTATCTGATTTCTGACAGTTTGTTGTACAGGGCATAAGAAAAATTCAATCCTCGTAGCTATGGCTTCAAGGTGACTCTCATTATCAGCTCCACAACGTATAAAGGAAGGTGAACTTGTTTTCCTTCTAACTGGACTTAGCTTCGTTCCCCCGGGTAGTGTGCGATTTTTATTAACAAAATCAGGAAAATAGAAATTATCACTACAGTGAAGAAACTTTTGGACATCATCGCTGAACAAGCGACTGTATACATTGTTGGATATGGTTGCGAGGCTTTTATTACACGGAACTTGTGACACATGCCGTGAAACAACCGGCAAACCTGACATTTTTAGATTTCCAAAATGAAACGACTCATTTTCTTAATGCACACAACATAACGTACTCGTGGGTAAAGAGTACCATTACCGCAACGGCATGGGGTCTACAAGGGTTTGTTTATCAAGCAATCACGTACAGCCTATTTAATTCCTATAACAATCTTTGAAATTAATAGCGTCTACAAAAAAACATGATGTAGGCTATGTGGAGGGGTAGCTTACTAAGAATTATGGTGAAAAATGGAGGGAAGATAGACCTCTATACTTTTTACTTCCATCGTCTAAAAGCCGAAGGATGTATTGTAATCACAAAAAAGTCACATTCCGAGACTTTTTCAGATCTTCACGTTTCAGGGTCCCTAGATGATGAAAAACAGATTTTCTCAATCTCGTCTGTGTCTGCCTGTCTGTGTGTTGCCGGTATAACTCAAAAACTATATGTTGGAGAAGCCAATATTTTGGGAAAAAATTCTGTAATATATAAACTGAATGAGCACTTAAAAATTAATTTTTTTTTTCTATTTTTGATATCACTCAAAAGTTCGACTTACCTGAAAGTAATAGTTTGCACATAGTTCATGTTTTTACCCTTGATGAAAAGGAACATATTTCGGACCCAACATATACAAGGTAAGGGTCTTAGAAAAATCAAATAGTTTTGCTTTAACTGAGAAGTAGATAATAATAAGTTCTTAAGTTGTACATAGCTCAACCCTTTCCCTTGACAAAAATGAGATCCAACAGACACAAGGCAAGAGTTGTAAAAGAGAAAAAAGGGTCAACAATAAATGCGTTCTATTTAAGACAGCCGCATCTCACCAATGCAAGGGGTTCTCGGCGGCCGAGTGTAGTGAACGGGAGGTTTACTTGCATTATTTTTTTTTCTTTTATTGTTTCAGTATTAATAGGAAAGTCTCAACTTTCACTTGCGAGGTCTGTGTAAACCCTTTTATAAATTTTTTGCTTAAGTTGTTAGTGCCGATATAGAATAGGTGGAAGGCCGAAGTTCAATGCTAATTTCTGCTAGTGTCGTGAGATTTGCAACACCTCTCATCCGTACTGCCGGCGGAAGATGGAACCTTATTGATTTAATATATTAAGATCAAAGTAGAAGGTAAATACTTACTTTTCTATGTTGTACTGCTGCCTTCCTTATATTTAAAATAAATCAAAAGTATTGAGTGTCCGTATTATTTTGCTTTTCCGGATCAACTCTTAAATTGTTCTAAACTAAGTTAATTCTATTAATGATGTCAGTTAATAAACATATTGAAACACTTTGATATCATGTGCTTCACTAAGATATCAATATATCAGGGCGTTCGTTAGCTTTAACAAAAAAACACTGAGAGTATATCAGGAAGTTTTTGCTTATTTAACAAACGTTGTGATTTGTTATTGTAAGGGACTCATTATATGTTCCTTTTACGTAGAATAAAAACTACATGATCGAATAAACTATAATAACTGCTGTAGTGTATGTACCTACACGTAGTAGACCTACATACTTCTTAAATATGTTGCATAAAAATAATATCAGAATTATTTTAGGTAATAAAGCTACCTAAGAAAATATATATATATAGGACAAATTTTATAAAATATGTATGTATTTATCTGTTTACAATAAATTAATAAAAGAAGTATGGTAAAGGGACACTGCTATAGAAATTTTGGCAGAAATAAGATTTTTTAAACATTCTAAATCGCTGTCACTATCTAAAGGAGAATTCTCATGCATTGTCCCTTTCTCTGGTAGTCTCACTTTCTTTATTGGAATGAAATATATATTCTTAGCATTTTAACTGGTCTCCTTAACAAATGCTTTAAATTATTTTTAGTAGCATACTTTATTTCTCGTCTTTCTATCGAATCTAAGTGTAGCTCCATATTACAGTAGGTTCATTGCTTCCAAAACGACAAGAGGAAATGCTGTTCAAAATAAAAACTTGAATCTAAAAGTATTTCTCAAAATGTATATTTAAGCTGATAGTATTTTCTTGTGTAACATTTTCATTTTGGTTCTTAATTGGTTTTTGAAAACGTAGATCAAAGACCTTGCCACACTCATTAATTAACAAAGCATCGTCAATACCTGCAAACGGGAAGTTTCTGCATTCGTAAGTCATTCGTTGTTATGTGTTGATGAGGAGCTTTTATTATTTATACATGCTATGTAATACAAAATTCTTGTCTTACACACCATAGGAGCTGCCTCCAAAAGGAAAAGCATAATGAATTGCAGCATTCTAAACTTTCGCATGCCACAAAATGATATTCTATTATAAATAGTTATTTATACGAGGAGCTAAAGTGGCACTTTTTTGCACGCTTGAGAATGTTTAAAGAATGAACCGAAGGCGAATTCTTTAAATCTCACAAGTGAAAAAAGAAGCTTTAGATACGGGTTGTATACATAATTTTTTCGACTGCCACATATTAACGCTAAAAGAGAGTACAAAACGTCAACCAAATTTCAAATTGAAAAATCATGTTAGGTATGCTTTCATTGTTTTAAATTGAAAACACCACATTTAATACCCAGTTTTGACAGAAGTGTGCAATAAACTGACAGATGTGCGAAATAATACTTTTATTGCATAGTAAGCAATACCAACATACTCTTGACATATTATGGAAACTTTCCAATATTAGCATCGTTTAGGAAATGGTACTCGAAATAGTATATTATATATCAATGTTGACAACAAATCAAAAATATTTTAACTGTCAACCTGACAATACAGCTCTTTAACCTTCCGGAACACGCACCTGATTGACCTGATCTGAGAGATCGGCCATCGCTGTTGTTTGTGAAATCTCGGAAATGAGCGTCGGTTACGATCGCTCATTCTCGGTAGCTGTAGCTAACACTATGATGTGCGTACGTGTTTATTTTCGTAGTGTTAAGTCTTTGTTGATAAAAGTTAGATGACAAAGTGATCTGAGAGATACAGTGCCTGTGCTGGTGTATGTGAAATAATTTTGATTGAAGCTAGTTGTAACCCTTCTGGTAAGTTTAATTTTTGATTAATTTCCGATATTTTGTGTGGTTTAGAATACGTTTTTTTTTATAGTTGTAATGGGTACTTATGAAGCAAAACAGGCCCGTCTATAACGTCTTATGGACGAAATTTTTGATGAAGATCGACCTGATGATACAGACGAAGAGTTTATAAACGAAGCTTTGGACGTTTCTAAAACTAGAGAAGAATATTCCGAGTCTGAGCAGGAACTTAGCGATGGAGAAGATTTGACTGAAGAGGATTTAAATAGACCTTTTTATCTAGGAAACGTCTCGAAAAATAAAGCACCTGATGCTATAAGATGGTTCAAGCACCCTTCCAATCAAAATGTGAGAACAAAGTCATGTAATATCATATTGCATGCACCTGGTAATACTGCTGTTTCAAAAGGTAAAACTAATCCTTTGGATTGTTGGAGTTGTATATTTAGTAATAACATTATTGAAAAAATTGTGGAATATACCAATACAGTTACTGAGTCAAAGTCTGAAAATTACTCCAGGGAGAGAGATTCAAGAAAGACCAATAAATCAGAAATGTTTGCTCTTATTGGGCTACTATACATGGCAGAAGTGAATAAAAATGGCAGATTGAATACTAGACAATTATGGAGTAGCAACGGTACTGGCATTGAGATATTCAGACTTATGATGGGTATAAACCGTTTTCATTTTTTACTAAATTGCATGAGATTCGACAATAAAAATACAAGAACAGAGAGGGTACTGATTGATAAATTGGCTCCCATTAGGGAAATATTTGACATATTCAATGGAAACTGTATTAGGTCATATTCTACTTCGGAATATATGACTATTGACGAAAAATTGGAGGCCTTTAGAGGTCGCTGCAGTTTTAAACAATATATTCTTTCAAAACCTAACAAATACGGAATTAAATTAAAACATTACCATAGATAACTGGTTTACAAGTGTGCAGCTTGTTTCTGATATGTTACACAATAACAAAATAACTGTGGTCGGAACAATGAAAAAAAAATTGGATAGGAATTCCACCAATCTTTTTAAATGGTAAAATTAGATCAAAGTACAGCTCTATGTTTGGTTTTACTAAAGATGCCACATTAGTGTCCTATATTGCAAAAGAACGTAAAATAGTCCTTTTACTATCTAGTATGCACCACAATGACGCAATTGATTTGGAAACAGGCGAAAAAAAGAAACCTGATATTGTCACCTTTTACAATGAAACTAAAGGAGGAGTAGATGTTGTAGATAAGATGTGTGCATCTTACAACTGTGCCCTAAATACAAGACGGTGGCCCATGGTTATTTTTTACAGCTTGTTAAATGTGGCCTGCATTAACAGTCAAATCCTATTTGAAGAAAATTGTGAAGACAACCAGTACATGCGGGGTAGATTATCTTTAGAAAAACTAGCATTTCAACTTCTACAGGAGCACCTACTACTACGAGCAAAGAACGTTAATGTGCCAAAACAAATACGGGAACGAATAAGGGAAATATTAAACATTGAAGATCAGTCGAAAGAGATAATAAAAGGGGTAGCTGTACCAAATGCAACAAACGTAGATTGACACGATATTCTTGCAATAAATGTAAAAGTTATTTGTGTTTGGAACACTCTCTCATTCTGTGCAAAAACTGTTCTTAATAAGAAACAATGTTTAATTTTATAAACACTAGGTTTAGTGTTACAGTATTTTAATTTTTTTTTCATGTAAATGTATTTGGCACACACTAGGTCTTATTATTTTCACTACTTCAAAAAATATTTTTTAGTATTAAAACTTGTTAAGAGTGAATAAGGAGTTTTATTTTTACTGACATTTATTTACAAATATATTGCAGTTTGCTTCCGCTTCTTATTTTGTGTTTATATTAATTAATATTTATAACAATCTGACAGATACACTGCGTGTGCCGATGTAACAAAAACCGGTGCGTGTTACGGAAGGTTAAAACGTCAAAATTAAAATAGTCATATTTGGTAACTTAGCAATTTATTAGTTACCACGGTCAAAATTATTTATTTTACTTTCTCTACCGTGGTGGAAAAAATCAATTTCACGACCTAAAGATAAGCCAATAACGGTGTGTTCTGAGACTAGTAGTGCAAAAAGTAATTTTTCTACGATCGTGTCAAAATGACAAGTTTTTGCAAAGAGTCCAGTGTCAAAAGTGACGTTTGTAGCACTATTAATATTAACGCCCGAATTACGTCTTTTTCGCATGTTGCTATTGGTGGCGTGTTTTAACACTGTATTAAAACACCTTTTGCCGTAAATTTGAATGCCAACATAACTTACAATATCTAACACAATTTGACGGAAAAGTGCCACCGAACTAAGTTTTTATATTTCTGTTACGATCGTAGAAAATCTAGCTTATGATACACGTGTATAAGTGCCATTAAAGCACTGGCGACATTAAAAGCACTCCGCTTCGCGACGTGCTCTTAAACTGGTCACACGTGCTTTAAAGGCGTACTTATACACTAGTATCATAATATACTATTGTTCTGGTAATGGCAGGATTCCGAAAATATTATCATAGTTTATAACATTGAAATTTTAATTTAAATGCGCTATGTAAAATGACATTAAAATTAAATATCAGAACTGGGCTTTTCTTTTTTATAACAACTTTTTACATCTAATTTAAAAAAATGTATTTATTACCTTTTTTATATCAGATATTTGCCTTTTTGCATTTTTGTCATCATCTACTAAGTTCTTTTTACAATTACTACGACACGAAGTGTACAAAGTATTGAAATTCTCTCATATCGAAAACCACTCTGAGTCAAATATCTCTAAAATTCGTGCCAACCGACTAATGAACCCACTATACCAAATCTCCGTCTCGGCTGTGAGGATCTTTTAGTAAAGACCCCAGCCCATTAGATCCCTCCCTCGTATTGGGGGGTGCCTAAAAGAGCTGTGCGGGGTATGTATGTTCGTATGTGTACACGATTCTGGTCGCCAGGAATTTTCCTGAAGTCTTGGACCGTTTTCATACGATAGGTCCTCCGAAAATGAAGGCAACATCAACTTTTGAGGTATGGTTGTCGGCAAAAAAAATGTTTTTTTTTTTTGATAAATAACTTGTTCATAATATTTCATTGTATTAGCGAAACGGAGTGATGCTGAGTGTCGAATTATTCTTGGAAAGCATGAAAGGGCGCTTTTCTTGGGTGGGGGGGGTACCGTATATTTTTAGCTTAAGTTTGCCAGCATTGTTCGGTTTTGGTGTAAGAGAATTCTACGTCCTTCGCAAAAGTTCCAAATCTCTGATTGAAGGTGTCTGTTTTGATGTTTCACTAAATGACTAAACCAGCGATGGAATGTCGAATATTTCATAGCAAATCCAAATGTAATGCTACTTAAAACCATAAACCACATTTTCTTTATAAACAAACGGTTTTCTAAATACTAGTCGTTAAGATATTTTCTTCTGAGCAAATCTTAATTTTTTCTTGGATATTTGAAATAACTATAGTTGAATTACACACATATACCGACACCCATCCGTTCTTGCTTTTGCTCACCTGGGTCTAGATTTTTTACTTACAACAAACATCGCACATTCTAGATAAATACAGGGTCTGTCTACGATATGGGGTGGAGAATATTTCTAAACATGTGAGAATTATATAAAATCTGGTTATACCAAAGTTGTAGGCACGAAGTTGGTGCACAGGGTGGCGAACCAAACTCATCTTTCTACCCCCCCCCCCTCCCACATCATTTCCGGGCCTTGTGTATCGAATAGTTCCCTTCTGTGTTTATTATTAAGTATTCTCCTCCCAGAAGTACAAAAGAATCAATACGAAATTAAAGAACGACGAAGCTATATCGAGTGGAAGACACGATTCAGTCTTATAGGGTTAGATGCAGAATCCCCATTTCTATAATTTTTGGTAATTCCTAACCCCAACGCTCGAATAACTGTCAAAGACAGGTTAGTGCAGCTAGTTTTAATAAATAGAATAAACGCAACATGCAACTAACATAGATTAGATTAAATATTTGGTTTCCAATTATTGCAAAGTTCTCGACAAGTTTTCAATTAAAATAGTACATTCTAAATGCTTTATTGTCAAAAGTAAAATAGAAAAAGATCACCGGAAAGACCACAGAGAATATGGAAGGACTTTCTGGAATAAACAAGCTAATTACCTTGCACGCAAGAAGAAGAGAAGAGTTTAAAAAGACGTTTTATTATGACGTCATTCGAGTATAGTTTACTAGAATAAGATCCGAAAATCTTCCCTCTCTCTTGTATAAGACTAGTCGACGACGATCGACCAAATGGAACAGGTTTGATAATGTAACGTAAATAATTACACTAAAAAATGATAACTACTTTTATACTTTATTTTATAAAAACAACACTGGCGTTTGAAAATAAAAGATCCCACCAAGTATTGAATTATTTTCACCATTTTCTGAAAATATAATGATACAAAATAAATAATTGTCTTGTCTACTAAACCAACACATCAAAAAACAAGCGCAATGTGCAAAAACTTCAAAAGGAACACGCGTTTGGTGTCCCATGAAAAATAGGTTCATTATTTCAGAAGCAGTTTTCAGGCGTTCCTAAACTTGTTATTTGAGGCAACTTTGTATTCGCGATGAGCATCCTGAATACGAAAGCTTTATGGAGCTGAATGTGCAAAATCACCTTTTGAGGGCAGCAACACCGAATTTCCAAGACAACGAGCGGTACAGAGAGCGTCGAAAATGAATAAAAGGGCTTCGCCTAGCCACTGATCGACGGACTATAGGAGAGTCCGACGAAAGCGTAAATAAATATCCTACAACGATTGCTCCTGCCCGACAAAAGCAGTTTCAGAGTTCGTATCAAAGAATTCCTTGCTCGTACTAAACGGGTCAATATGTACAATGTTTTAATATTCCTTTAGGTTCTCCTTGCATGCCATGCCGAAATAAACGTCAATAAGTTATCAAGCAGAATTATAGCTTCCTCTTTAGATGCCGGCTACAGAAATACAGACATATAGGATTCCATGTACTCGTATATATACACGGAATATTTACTACCTTGAGCTGCATTATAGATTCGACATATAAATATGTGAAGGAAACAAAGTTCAAGAAATGCTGTAGCAAGGCTTAGTAAGTTTTTAAGAATATAAGTATCCATTATTGTAGTATTTTTACATACGCTGCACTGTCATTAATGAAATTCATAATATGATATTGAATTCACAGAATCTTGATATTGTTCTAATGTAGCAGTCAATACAAAATAGTAATTTACTTTACAACGCCGGAAAATGACTAACATTTTACGGCCGTTTATCGTACAATGTTTTATTTCATACTGTTTTATACAATATGTTCATTGAAAAAGTCCATAAGGGGTGGCTGTAGAAATTCAAACGTATGAATATGTTGGTGGCAATGTAAGTCTGTCAAATTCGAGGTTAGCAGGTTATGTTTTGCTTCAGTCTGTGACAAAACTGGCGGAAAACCTAACCTGATAACCTCAAATTTGACATAGACTTACAGTTTCACTAACATATTATTCAGCAGTTGCCTAACAACACTTTCCGACCTTGTGATGTAATGTTACACTTTCCGGCCTTTTGATGTAATAATGTTCCACTTTCCGGACTCAAATTAATGACGTAAAGTCGTATTTTCCGGACAGTATGAAATAAATGTATTTTAAGTTCAATGTCAAGTTTAAAGGTATGTCAGAAATAAAATCTTCATAGAGCTCTGGTGCCATTATAACAAACTCCATCCTGTTTTATGAATTACTTAAATTGTAATTTAAGTAAATACCAAAATTTGCAGAGTTTTTTAGTGTTAATTGATTGCACTAGTACTAATCCTAGCGAAACGCCCACTTTTAATGTGCAACAGTGAGACCTTAGAGAATAGCAATTTCTTGAACTTTTGGGCCTGCCGATATTGAACAGAATTTTTAAGTCATGTTCGCTCTTAATTATATTTACGGAAACCATAAAAGTAATAAATTGCCGAAGTTAAAAGCCTGCTTCATATTAAAATTAAATTAAAACTAGCAGGTTAAAATTTAGTAAAAGCGTCCTCATCAGGTAAAATTTAATAAAATATAGGGTTGCAGGGTTTCAGCATTGCCCTCTAATGTTGTCAGTGTTTCCGGGGAGAGTTCCTTTTAACGGCAGTTCACAGACTAATTAAAAACTTCAACAACTTTTATTATATGGACCAGCTGTGAGTTGATGCCAGCTTTTATTCTGAAATGTAAGGTTAAGTTCCAAGGAAACGAGTGTAAGTTTGCTTTAGTGTTCTTTCTTGTATAATTTATTTCAAAGAGTTGTAATTAATGTGTAATTGCAAAATATCCTCTTGCTCCCGGCACATTCCCCACGCTGCAACGACAATTAAAATTTTGGGTGCGCGTTCTTTACTTGGAATGTAATTTCGATATAATTACATTTAGAGAAACTTACGGCATCTTAAAAGCAAAAGATGCAGTGGTTAGTTCATTAGATTTTAACCTACAGAAGCGATACATAAGGGGAAGCTAATGCGTCTTCATTAGCAACGGAAAATTCCACGAAAAATTAACATTCAGTAAATTTAACCGTATTATAAGTTAATGACGTCTAGAACCCTTTATCTTTCGAACGCCAGAGTTTTAATTAAAATTCGAACGCCTTAATTACACTTATAATTTTCCAAACTCGCTCTCATTCCTATTTTGATTAACTTTGAAATTTCAGCCAAGTTTTTTGTTCTAGATATAGATATCAACCTCGCCTTCTTCGATCCAGCAAAAAAATATTTAACTTAGTTACTGCTTAGTTCTTTAATCATAAAGCTGTAGCTGATAGTGACCTTGATTTGACTGACGAAGCCTTTAAATAAAATGTGCGACTTCGGTGTTGTCAATTGAATTTAGTATTTATTAATTGTTTTAATAAATGGTTGTGATTTTTTTTTCTTAGGTTGACACTGTTAATTCGATGTTAGCAGGTTAGATGTTGCGTCAGTGTGTATCAAAACTGACGCAAAACCTAACCTGCTAATCTCGAATTTGACATAGACTTACAGTGTCATCAAAATTGACAGCAGGGCAACCAACATTAACAGTGCCAACCTAAGTAAAAAAAATCAAAACCATTTATGAAATATTTTCTTTTGTGGGTACAATATAAAGATAGGTACCTGAAATTCTTAACTGGGCCAAATGATGTGATTCTGAGCTCGTAGGTAATTTAAGCTTATTTGGACCATATGTGGTTGATTAGGCCTAGTTTTGCATATTTTAAGAACAACCGGTATTAAGTATACGGATCTTCATTTCGTGCGCCTGTATCCAAATACTTTTTTTCCAATACAAAGTCTTATTGAAGTATTGCTAATAATGGGGTTAAAAGGGATACATTATTTTTACATATTCAAGGTCTCCCAAAAAGGTTTGTCGCGAAAAGGTATTTATTTTCTAATGGAACACCCTGTACATCCTTAAAGTTATTTAATTTTTTGTAAATCCTGCATTCAAACCTAATTTTTCATTTAAATTGCTTTCAGGGTTTCCAAGTTCTGACGCTTTTACTTATTATTTTTTGTCAATATCAAGCTTTCGCTTAAAACGTCACATTTGCCCACTTTTGAATATCTATTTCTCAAAAATTGAGGGGGCCGTTATTTAGGTGTCTAGGATACGAAAATACTAAACACTTATAAAAACGGAATATTTCAATACAGGATGCTCAAAGTACTTCTATAGATTGCAATACTTCCAATATCAATTTTCTGATTCTTTTTTGATAGACCACCCTATATTTTATTACAGGAGTGTATTAAATTTCCTTTATTTTACTTCGATATTATATCTAAAATATAAGATAGAAAAACAAATATGTGGTAAAAGCCACGCTACCTAGTTTTTGAATGTTACGCGACGTGATCTTCGTCTCGTCCGTACTTTCACTGCAGCGCTCAAATATTCAACCGTGTGTAAAATGTCCGTGTATCTCACTTCTCGACTTTAAAAGCGTTGAAAGGTGCTGTGCAGTTTCTGCATTGCCCTGGATTTTTGTACGTTGTGTAAAATTGAAGCTGTAATTCGTTGCACTCTTTATTATTTGGTTTTGATGTGAAAATAAAGTTTCTTGAAAAAGTGGCGTTATGGTTCGTTTTTGAGGTAACCGTAGCGCACTCTATGAACGCAGAGTTCTATTGTTTAACGGAGAACCATTCACTGTATTTCTGTGATGTTGCCGGAAAACAGTTGCATTTTATTCCTGAAGCGAATCGTTGGTTTTACTAAGGTATATGCATACATTTGCCGCAAGCGTTCCTTTTGCATTTACTGGGACAGAAAGCAACTCGTGTTTCCCTTGGTAATTGAAAATGTGTGTTCTAATTTTGGGCGGAGAATAGTTTTATTATGCGTACATTTAGAGTCAATTTCAATACCAGACGATATCGGTTAATTGATTCTGCAATGTATTTACGCCAGATAACTTCTGCAAATTTAATGTTGAATTTGACGAGTTCCATTCTAGCAATGCTACGTGCACAATGTTCATCCTCCGTTCCACGGCTTTACTGGCCCAATCTATATTGCTGATTATAATATCGTTAAAATTATAAATATCTCGTATTTCGACAAAATGATACGTGATAACGGTATGTTCTATTCTTCTACTACGGTTTTTGAAGTTTGGGGTTGCTCTTCTGCAGTTACCCCCGAATTCCCTTATTGTATTTTAAGACCGATTTTACGAAAGAGAAGATTATCCCAGTTTTATATAACAAAATCGTACTTGCATATGAAGTGAAGGAATTACCTGGCATCCAGTAAAAGACAAACCTGAGCTAGAAAATTTAAGGGACTGGTTGTCACAGTAACACTAATCAACGGGTTGGGCCACGCAATCTCAACGTCCCTTCCATATATAAACAAAAGGAGCTAAATTTAAAAAAAAAATACATAGAAATATGTCCCATCTAACACCTGAAAGGTAGATAAGAGCTTAAGCATATAAAGTGTTTTTTACAAAAGTTGCACCAAAATCTACGTTTTTGCTGGACTTCGTAAGCCCAACCCATTGAAAGGAGAATTAAATATCTGAAGGTGCATTTTCCCAAAGAAATATTGAAAAATAGCAGATAAAAAAGCGATTCTAAATCGCATTTCATTATATAAGCGTTTTCCTCTACGAATTAGACTTATTTGCGGATTTGTATGAATATCACCTGTTCGTCCGTTATACTTGCTAGTTAACTCGGATTTGGATGCACCATTAAAATATGTGTCGATCGCCCTGGAACGTTACTTCTGCTCGTATCCTACGGGTTCCGTTTCAAGTAGACGTAACGCCTCGTTGTATTTTTGGTGTTCCTATAATGAATTGCGCCCTTAGAATTTTGTTGTTCCCAACTTTATTTTCCGAGCGCTCCAGGCAGAGAAATTTCAAATTTCGAATGCGCACACCTTGCGAGAAGGCGCAGGGCGCCAAACTTTTGGAACACGGTTGTTCTTCTCCACCTATCATTTGAAGCGAGTGGTCGTTTTCGGTAAATTCCACTCATGGCCCACTGGGATGCGTTTCTTGGTGTACACCGACTTGAAGAAGGCCGTGTATTTGACGATGGCAGGATGTTTTCGCTTACAACTTCTTGTGCGAGCGTAAAATGTAAACCGCATGCATAAACTTCAGTCTATTACCGATGCTAGGGTAAGCATCTGTTGTTTCAGTAGGGTTCTGTTCTAATTAAATTGGGAATTAGACCTCTATGGTGCACCTTTAGCGTTGCACCTCTATGCGGTACCTTTAACGCTGCACCTATATGCTGTAACTTTATGCTGCACCATTATGATGCACTTTACATCTTCCACGCTCCTGGACGACACTGCTAGGGGATGACCCCGTAAAACATTTTCCGTACGCTTAATATTCCCTGCGTTGGAGATATTCCGCCCACATCTGAAAGCTACATATTATCACTTGCCGGCTACGTTCCACCTAGTGGAGGCCTGTGTCGAAGCGTTCCAGATAGTCACGCAGTAAGTACCTGCACGCTGTTTTTGCTAGCCTTAGTGGACTTGCTATTGACTGAATAGGCAGCTTCACCTGCAATAAATTATGCGATGATCAATAAACAAGACCTTTGGCTACAATCACCCCCGAAAAAAGTAACCTGTTAACTATCTTATCAGTGCACTGGCGATTTCAAACAATTATCTCCTGAAATCTCGCACAGAGTGTGTACAAGTTGAGGTGTATTTTTTTGTTCGACTTCGATCGCCAAGCATTTTAATTCAAATTAAGTTATTATACCTTGCGATCGGGCCGTTTTTGTCATTGCAGCCGCTAGGATGTTTGCATGGCAGCCTGGACTTATAAATTTTGTTTTATTCTATGTATAATGATTGACATCACAATTTTGGGGTTTGGCACCAATTACAATTTATTACTATATTGCTGCTGTAATGCGCCAGGTTTTGATCTGGAAGTAAATATATTATTTACTATTCTGGCCCTTATTGGATTGGGCCTCCGTCACCTACTACTTATGTTTAATAATTGTGACACCCCTTAGTGGTAATTAAATCTACTTTTACTGCTGCTTGTATTATTAGTTTTTGTTTATTTGTTCAGATAACCCTTCATGTTTCTGCACTTTTTTTAGTATAGAATTGTGAAGCCAATGACATCCAAGGAACGTGGTCAAGTGATTTGGTACCTAGACTTGTTATTTTTTGTTGTGAAGAACGGCTGGCTCCCTAGTGTGTTTAATTGATATATGTATTTGGTAACCTTAAGAACCCCTCCTGGTCCTTATTCACGCAATACTCTGGGTTTGAGGTAGCCAGAGCTCTGTTTGCCCATCGTTTAAGGGCGCTACAGTCATGGAATAGTCTTTGAGGAAATGCTGCAGAAAAACCTGTGCGATCATCAACATTGCAAAATTACAAAATAAAATATTCAATGAATAAAAGTCACTATCGTGTACTTAGGACTTTATTATTGGGCAGGTATGATTCAGAGTTGATATTACCGTTTCAAACAACAATATTTTATTAAATAATCATTTACCTGTAAAATACGTTACTTACAATTTTGAAGTTTTGAAGTGCTCCTCTGCAATGTAATTCAAAAATTTACATAGCTAGTCAAGAAAATATTTTTGTATGGCTCGAAGATATTTGATTTGCTAATACCTTAACAGTTAGTTTTAGTACTAGCATAGTTCTATCTTTATTATTACCCCTAGGTTTATATGTAATTCAACTATTTTAATTAATTATATGAATTAACCTTATCTTATTTTACACGCACATACACTCATGGGTGTTACAACGCCTTCTAACAAAAATTTCGAGTATGAGAATCAATTTAAAATATGAGAAAGTGAACAAGAAACATTTAAATAATATTTATAATAAACATTCAAAATGAAACCCATTATATTGAACACATAACTCGACGAAAAATCTCTCTATTAATACATTTAGGTTTTTGATTGCCCGGTTTTCTATGGCAATATTTTTTATTGAATGGAATATTAAGACGCTTTCACATCAAGTGCATGCTTATCGGTTATTTATACAATATGTTGTGAGTTTATAGTTTGTTGTATAGTTTAGTGATCTTAAAATAATTAATTATTTTGGTATGGTGTTCGGAACGATACTTTCTAATCATAAATCAGAGTGGATTTAAATCTGGAGACCATTGTGGCAACAGTATAACATCATTTCGAATTTGTCTTTGAAGGTAAGGCGAATTTAAAAATTCTGTCGCTATTCTAATCACATCCTTCAACAACACCGCTAATTGTTTACAGAACACCCTGTTATGTCAGTTATGAATAGTTAGAATATCAATGTTTGTTAGAATATTTTTCTGGTTTTGGCCTGTCAAATTTATAGGTACTGTTATGCTATTGTATCTGATACTCTGTACACGGTCTACGTGTATCAGATCAACGTAAGCATTAACGTTACGTGGGTGTTACAGTTAAATGTTAATTTATTTAGTAGTAATTTTTTGTTAAATAAAAAAACGTGAAATATTGACGGTGTTTCGTGATCAGTTATATATTCAACAATTATTTTTCCAAATCGGCAACTAAGAAGTAGTATGCTAAAATACCCACACAGTTTGTATCTCTCTGCTTTGTACGTACTTTACTTCTGCACTAAAAGATATTTTAAAGCATTTACGAAATAAATACCTACCTTTAATTCTTGTAACCGATCCAGATTCCAGCAATGGCCCTGCAATAAAAATATTTTTATTAGCAATTGCGAGAAATATTACAATTTAAAATATTAGGTACAATTCATCAATAATTCTAAAATAATAGACAAGCTCTTTAAATCCATCTTGCTAAACAAATGCCATTTGAAAAATTACTTTTAAAATTTAAAGTATAATATACATCGGGTTAATAATAGAGATTCCGAAAATCACTTTCTTTGTATTAAACGTCAGTATATAGCATACCCCTCGATACTGAAAGGTAGAAGAGGGTCGCGGATAAGTAAGTAAGTATTAGCATACAAATTGTCATAAACAAATTTA